>CM066034.1:13209661-13664661 GCA_033557465.1 Ichthyophis bannanicus
GCTGAGCTAGAGGTAGCTCATTTTGTGCTTGAGGTCTCCTGTATCTTAAGCTTGGTAAGTCCCATATGTGAGGACTGACTTCCTGCTTTGTCCTGGATAAGAGTAGTTACTCACCTGTCACAGGTTGTTCTCCAGGAGCAGCATGAATCATTCCTCTCAACCCTCCCTCCTCCCCGTTGGAGTTGCTAGTCCTATCCATTCATTTTTGTGCTAATTGTTTTTGCTGTCTTTTAGCTATGTCATCTGACTGAGCCAGATTGCAAAAAACCCTTGGCCCCCCCCCCCGGGAAGTGGACCGCGCATGCTCAGCTCTGCATTTTCCCAAATGCTTTCTTTCAAAGCTGGGGAAATTGGCTCCGCGAGGGCTCCGTCGGCGCCGAGACGTCACCCATATGTGAGGACTGATTCCCTGCTGCTGCCCTTGAGAACACCTGTTACCGTGAGGTCACTCCTCTTTCCAGAGTCCAAGAGTGGCAAGGCTATTCTTCACTGCTTAAGCATCTTCAGAATATCTCCTTTCTTACTCGTGCTTCCCTAGACTCTCTTGAGTCTGCTAGCAGGACGCTTCTGCTATCTCTATAGGGGCACTACACAGAGCCTGCTTCCAAGCTTCAGACTTAGACAAACCGGCACAGCAAAGACTGGGACATACTCTCCTTGTACTGGAGACAGTCTTTTCAAAAAGGAGTCTTTTCGTCAGGTTACTCAGTTGTCCACTGACCACCTTTTTTCCTAGGGGCTGTTCTGTCACCTCCTTCTGTCCCAGTAGTTTGGAAATGGTCCTTCCAAACCTTCTTCCCATATGAAGAAGAAGGTTTTATGCATCATCTGCCCATCATGCAGATGTTCCCAACACAAGTGAAAGCATCGTCCTGGTCTGCAGCATTCAACCTCTCACCAGGCTCCGCAAACCCAGCAACCGCAGGGTTTCTGATCAATCTTCAGTCGATGCTTGTGACTTTAGCTGGGGGTTAGGATAACTGCAGTTTGCTTCTCTTCTCAATAGAGGCAATCTACTAGCTTTCATTCTAAAACCCTAGACGATGGATCTCTTCCCAAAAACATCCATTTTGTCTAGGGTTGCTTATGAGCTGTCAGGATGTTCATCGACCTATAGGGCACAGGGTTTCTACCTCTTCTTTCCTGCTAGGGAAAGAGGTCTAACCACGTATCAAAACGATAAGTTTCCTGTGCCAGCATGTCTTTTTTTTTTTTCCTTTCTATAGACTCACTACTTTTGTAAAGTGGCTTCTTCCAGCTCCATTCTCTTTACCCTCTTACCAAGGCTTTTGTCCTCCATGTAAGAGGTGTATTGCTTCACTGGAGGGATTTTTCTTCAGCCTCTCTTTTAGTTTTGTTTACTTTTCCAGTGCGGGAGGTTTTCCTCGTCTGAGTTGATTCCTGCTTTTTTGCAATCTTGCTTTGAGGCATTTCATCAGACATTGGTCGCATGAGTTTTCTACTCCTGTTCTGGGTTCCCCCCCCCCTGTTCATTCTGTTTTAAACAGTAAGATTCTTTCTGGTTGATCTAGCAAGCAGCTGCCTAGGGCAGGAGCGCTTAATGTTTTGGACACTGGTTATTGTCGCACCCCAGCAACCAGATTTGTCCCTCCACTAACTTTCTGTCTAGTTTTAGTGAGTGATTCCAAGTCCGTGCTGTTATCCTGTCTTGGAAAATTATTTCACTACAAGGCTTGTTGGGATTGGTCTTCTCCTCTTTCTGCCATCTCCATTCCCCTGGGGTTGGCAGCATACTGTGACATAGGTACTGGCTCTCCAGCAGCCAATTCTATCTCTCTCAGTTCTCCTGCATCATGCTTCTCTGCCAATTCTACAGATAAGCTCTCCACTATGGGCCCCTTGCTAGAGGAGCATGGTTTTTTTTTTTTCTCCAACAGCTATTCTAGAGTGTTGGAAAAAAGCTATTTCAGATCATGTCCTCCCATGAACTAGAAAGGTGCTCTCCCTTGGTTCAAGCTAATCTCCTTTTTAATATAAATGAACATAGGCCTTCTCTTACATGAAAGCGTAAGGAGTTGCCCAATTCCCTGCTTTGGTCCATACTATTTCCCAATCGGGAATATTGCTTTTCTCCTTGCAGTTCGTCCCCGTCATGGTAAGAACACCATGATACCCTTTTTTTTGGCCCTTAAAGCAGGGTCAGCATGGTATCATCAGTTTTTATGCGTCCTTTCTGATTCCACTTTACCATCCTACGAGTTCTGGAACTACTTGGGACTTGCTGGGCTGCAGACTGATATCATCCTCTTCGGGCTTCACGTAACGCGTCCTGGTTATTTCCACTAGCTAGCATCCCTGTAGCTCATAACCAGTGGGGAATTAGTTTACCATGTAATGCAGCTTACAGGGTGAAACGTATGTTAAGACAAATAAGAGAAAAATGTATTTTTTCACTCAACGTGTGAATCAAAACTCTGGAATCGGTGTATACCGGAGGAGTGTAGTAAGGGCTGTTAGTATAGCTGGGTTTTCAGAAAAGGTTGGTACAAGTTCCTGGAGGAAAGGTCCATAAACCACTTACTTAAAAAGGGACCCAGGATATTCCAATGCTTGACCACAGTAGCAAGCATTGTGGCAACCATGTGTCTTTTGGGGATATTGCTATGTACGTATGACCACTTAGATTGGCCCACTGGTGGAAACAGGATACTGGGCTTGATGGACCTCGGTCTTACCCAGTATGGCAACCCCGTGTCTTATGTTCTAATAGATTCTCTATATATATCTGTATATCAAGTAGGTTCCACCTTGCTTGTTAATTAGATGAATCTATCCACATTTCCTCATGTGGAATTGACCGTTCTATAGGCATATCTCTGGTCTGCTTCCATTGCAAGACGACCCAGTCGTAGAGGCCTATATTGATTACATTGATCTAATAGGCATACGATCTTACAGGATGTCTGTTTCTATCATTGTGTGTATATTATTGCCCCCCCAGGCACTTCATATCCTCCACTATAGGATGGGTATTCTTTATCTATTCTATCTGTTATTAGTATATGTATCTGTCGAGATATTTTATTATCTGGGTAGATAATGTATTCTGCATTTTATCCTACCTGACTGGTCGAGGCTCACATATAGCTATAATGATTCTGACAGATGGGCTTTTGAACCCCATACCTAGGCTATCCAGCATTGTTTGGGGTTCTACACATCCCACAAGCCACGTCTGTGGTAGTTAAACAAACTTCCAGCTAAGAAAGCCTTAATGTTTAGGGTACCGTCTGAAGCTGTCTCCATAGTTCTCAAGTATCTCTCTTAAGTCTGGACCTCCAGTTAGAGAGATATTGCGGATCTTCAGACTAATCACAGGCCTCTAACAGCCATCAGGCGTTTGTCGTCCCTTACAAAGGGATCTTTTGGGGATACAAGGGGGTTTCCATACCTTATTTCCTTCCCCACAAGGACTGTGCCGCGGTTTGGATCCAGAGTTTCCGGTGAAAAAAACAGCCAACAACAAACAATAAACGAACAACCAAAAAAAACTTCTTCCTTTTTTGCGCTCCGAAGGGTGAGCCACTCTGGGTCGCCAACAAAGTGTTCGGCTTTTATTATAAAGCCACTTCTCGCTGAAGGGTCCCACCGTTTTTGATGATAACCCCATTATTACCGGGGTCCCCCTCTTACCTTTCAGGAAATCTGAGCCTCCACTGTTTTTTTCCTACAGGTTTATTACCTCTCACTTCACAGTGGAGGTCCTACTCCTTGAGGTTCCTCTACTGGGTTCCCCAGTAGATCCCATGAACCTCCTTACTGCTAGTTAATCCTGTTAGGGGAGGTCCATATTGCCAATATTTCTTTCAATATCATTGATGATAATTATCATCCACACATGGACTCCTTGTCTGCAGTCCTATGCTAGGTTAGCTGTTCCACAGCACCTTTCTTTCTTCAACTCCTACCCTCCATCATCACGGATGCCTGGTGTTGTGGGGGATAGCATGTTCCAACCTATGACAATGCTGGGACTCCAGGCATCTTAGCTTGGAGTCCCCATATGTGAAGACTCATCTCCTGCTTGTTCCTGGAGATAGCACAGTTACTTACCTGTAACAGGTGATCTCTGGGAACAGCAGGAATAAGTCTTCACAACCCACCCACCTGCCCAGGAGTTGTATCTCTATCTATCTTTCCTTTCCTCTCTCTCTCTCTTTGTCTCAGCTTTAAAACTTAACTGAGGAGAGGCAGTTGGTGAAAGGCGGGAAGGCAGCACGCAGGCGTGGTGGGATCTTCCAAAAGCTCTTTGATTGGACACTGGAAGCGTTCCCGCGCAGACTCCGTCGGTACCGACGTACCCACATGTGAAGACTTATTCCTGCTGTTCCCAGAGATCACCTGTACAGGTAAGTAACTGTGCTTTTCTCCACACTCTAGGGATATTCGTCTTCCCCTACTTAGACCACTGGCTCATTCGAGCGCCAACAGAGTCAGAGGCCCAGGACTTCTCTATCCTGCACAATGCGTATCCTTCAGTATTTAGGGCTGTTAATAAACATCCCAAAATCCAGTCTAACTCCCACTCAGTCTTTAGAGTTCATAGGAGCTTTGCTGGATACCACAAAGGCAAAGGGCCTATCTCCCCCAGGCTCGTTGCCTTTGCATGGTGCAGTTATCTTCTCAAGCAGTGCTAAAGCCTTATCTAACTGCTCGAGAAATGTTACAACTACTAGGCCACATGGCATCCCACCGTGCATGTGGTTTCCTATGCTCACCTCCATATGAGGGCAGCTCAGTGGACTTTATCCACCCAATGGACCCAGGCATCAGGATGCCTGTCCCAGACAAAATAGCAACACAAGTCGTCTTATCTTGTCCCTCCAGTGGTGGAAGTCCACTCAAAACCTGTTGCTGGGGTCCCCTTTTCAACAACCCTTACCCCAAGCAACTCTCACAACCGATGCTTCTCCAGAGGTTGGGGAGCTCATCTGCAAGACCTCTCCACCCAGGGCAGCTGGTCCTCCACAGGAGAGTTATCTACATATCAATCTCTTGGAACTCAGAGCAATCTATCTTGCTCTGCAAGTGTTCCACACCCTGCTCAGCTACAAGACAGTCCTCATTTATACGGACAATCAAGTAGCCATGTTCTATGTGAACAAGCAGGGGGGAATAGGCTCTCTGTCGCTTTTGCAACGAAGCTTTGCGACTATGGGCCCTCGCCAGAGAGCATCAGATTCATCTTCTGGCAGTGTATCTTCCAGGCATTCAAAACTCTTGGGCAGACAGACTCAGTCGAGTTCTGCTTCCACACGATGGTCTCTGCATGCAGACCAGGTGACCAGGATATTTCAACTTTGGGGAACCCCGGACATAGACCTCTTTTGCAAGTCCATGGGATGCCAAACTTCCCCGGTTCTGTTCCAGAAATTCCGGCTCCAGGGGGCTCAGACCAGGGTTGCTTTCCTCCTTTACTGGGGTCAAGACTTCCTGTATGCCTGTCCACCCATTCCCCTAATTCACAAAACCCTGTTCAAGCTTCAGAGAGACAGAGGCCAGATGATTCTCATAGCTCCACATTCGCCACGGCAAGTGTGGTACCCTCTGCTTCTACATCTCTCTCAAGCTCCCTCCCTGGAGTTAGGGTCTGCTCCAGATCTCCTATCTCAGGAGGATGGAATGTTACGGCATCCCAATCCCCTGTCTCTGCATCTCAGGGATTGGTTGCTGAAGGCCTAGATCTCCATGATCTTAATATCCCTCAGCAATAAAAAGATATCCACCTTGCTTCCAGAAAACCTTCCACAAGACGCTCTTATGCTTTCAAGTGGAAAAGGTTTACCATATGGTGTTCGCAAAAGGGTCTTAACCCCCTTGCGATACCTCTGGAATCATTGCTAGAGTATCTCCTTCATTTATCCAATGCAGGTCTTAAGAACTAATTCAGTAAGAGTCCATTTGAGTGCTATTGCAGCTTCCTTTAAGCCTCTAAATGGACAGCCTATTTCCTCTCATCCTCTTATAGCAAAATTTATGAGAGGCCTTCTTTTAACTAAGCCTCCCATTAGGGCGCCAACCGGTGGCATGGGACATAAACCTGGTTCTTGGGCAGCTCATGAAGCCACCTTTTTGAACCTTTAGCTACTACCTCCTTGAAATTCCTTTTCTTGGAAGGTTATCTTTGATTGCAGTCATATCAGCACGCCGCATTAGTTAGTTGCAAGCACTAGTAGCTCATCCACCTTATACAAGGTTCCATCATGACAAGGTAGTCCTTAGGACTCATCCACACTTTATGCCAAAGGTGGTCTCGCCTTTTCATCTGAAACCAAGCAGTCTACCTACCTGTGGTTTTTTTTCCAAGGCCTCATGCATCAAATGCAGAGAGGAATCTTCATACCTTGGACTGTAAAAGAGCTTTAGCCTTTTACTTACAAAGAACACAGCAATATAGAAAGTCCTCTCAACGTTTTGTTGCTTTAGATCCTTCTCATTTGGGACTTCCAGTCTCCAAGAGAACACTGTCTAACTGGATTGCTCAATGTATTTCCTTCACTTATCAGAGTAAGAACCTTTCTCTGCAGGGCCATGTCACAGCTCACAATGTGAGAGCCATGGCAGCCTCAATGGCTCTTCTGCACTCTGTGTCTATCGATGACATCTGTCGAGCAGCCACTTGGGCCTTGGTTCATACCTTCACAGCCCATTACTGCTTGGACAAGTACTCCCGCCGGGATGCCTTGTTTGGTCAGGCTGTTCTCCAACACCTGTTCCATACCTAATCAACTCCTACCCACCATCCCTGGTAGGATGCCAGAGATCCATGGGGGGGAAGTGGAGCCCTGTTCAGGGTCACACAACTTCTGGGGTCTCTCCCTGGCACCTAAAGCTAGGGAGTCCCCATATGTGATGACTACATTCCTGCTTGTTCCTGGAGATAGCATAGTTACTCACCTGTAATAGGTGATCTCTGGGAACAGCAGGCATTTAGTCCTCACAACCCACCCACCTCCCCTAGGAGTTGTATCTCTCTATCTCTTTCCTTTCCCACTCTCTCTCTTTGTCTCAGCTTTAAAACTCAACTGGAGAGAGGCAGTTGGGAAAGGCGGGAAGGCAGCACGCAGGCACTGTGGGATGCTTCCAAAGCTTTCTAATTGGACGCTGGGGAGCATTCCTGCGCAGGCTCAGTCGGTACCGATGATACCCATATATGAGGACTAAATTCCTGCTGTTCCCGGAGATCACCTGTTACAGGTGAGTAACTGTGCTTTAGTGTAGCAGGATTTAAAAAAGGTTTGGACAAATTCATGGAGGAAAGGTCCATAAACCGTTAGAGAGGACCCAGGAAATCCACTGCTGCCCTGGGACGAGCATTGTGGAACCTCTGTACCTTTTTGGGAACCTGCTAGATAATTATGACCTGGATTGGCCACTGTTGGAAACAAGATACTGGGCTTGATGGACCTTGGTCTGACACAGTAATGGGATTTCTTATTGAATGAATCTTTCCACCCGTGGCCTACTTCCGACCAAGTAACAAAACGTAACCTAAATCTTTGGACTTCAGTTCTCTAAATTCAACTACAAATAGAGAAATACACAGACACAGAGAGTTATATAATAAGACAGTATAATTTAAGCTTAAGTAAGGAATTCACAGGTGTGCACACTTGTGCAGGTTCCCATGATTCCCTTCTGAAGCTAGGCCATTGCACCTCCTTTTATTAGGGAAAAACTGTTACATGGTACAAATTCAGCTGTATGTTGAGCTTTGTTTATCTACATGTTTTAGGTCAGAGCCAGACATTTTACAACTCCAGCATTCTAAAAACAAAGCGTTCTGTCTCATTCTCACAGACCATGTCATCCCAAAGTACAGCCTTGGCTTTTATAACACATCTCTCTCCAGGCTGCTAGGCTTCAGACTGTCAGCAGCATTCCAAGCCATTCTGTATATTAACTCATTAGGAGGGCCCTAGTACCCCCCTTCAAGTTACTTTCAACAATCCCCATTCTGATTCTTAAAAATAAGAATTGTAAAAATAAATCACTACAAATGAATGATAGCTTAAACATATCCAAGTCCAAAATAAATCTGCCATAGTAGAGAACGCCTTTCTCTTCACCTTGCTTCAGAGTCTTAGGCAGCACATCTGTTTCATAGGTGAAATTCATCTTGCCAGTTGGAAGAAGTCTTACATAAGAACATAAGATATGCCATACTGAGTCAGACCAAGATCCATCAAGCTCAGTATCCTGTTTCCAACAGTGGCCAATCTGGGTCATACATACCTAGCAGTTTCCCCAAAAGACACAGGTTCCGCAATGCTTTTACTGGTCAAGCATTGATATCCTGGGTCCCCTTCTTAATAATGGTTTATGGACCTTTCCTCCAGGAACTTGTCCAAACCTTTTTTAAACCCAGCTACACTAACAGCCTTTACTACATCCTCCGGTAACAAATTCCAGAGTTTGATTACACGCTGAGTGAAAAATATTTTCTTTTATTAATCTTAAATAGTTTACCCTGTAGCTTCATTGCATGTCCCCTAGTCTTTCTATATTCTGATAACGTAAACAATCGATCTACGTTTACCCGTTCCACTCTGTTCATTCATTTATAGACTTCTATCATATCTCCCCTCAGCCATCTCTTTTCCAGGTTAATGAGCCCTATCCTTTTTATCCTTTCTTCGTAGGAGTATCCTTCCATCCCCTTTACCATTTTAGTGGCTCTTCTTCTCCGAACCTTTTCTAATAACGCTATATCCTTTTTAAGATAAGGCGACCAGAATTGCACACAATATTCAAGGTGCGGTCTCACCATGGAACGATATAGAGGCATTATAATATCTTTTGTTTTATTTTCCATTCCTTTCCTTATGATACCTAGCATTCTATTTGCTCTCTTGGCTGCCGCTGCACACTGGGCTGAGGGTTTTAAACATGTTATCCACAATGACGCCTAAATCTTTTTCCTGGGTGGTGGTTCCTAATGTGGAACCTTGCATTGTGTAACCATAGTTTGGGTTGTTCTTCCCTAGGTGCATAACTTTGCACTTGTCCACATTAAATTTCATCTGCCATTTTGATGCCCAGTCTTCCAATTTATCAAGATCCTCTTTAAACATATGCTCCATTTGACAATATAGAAAAAGGATTACAAGCATCCTGCAAATTAACCAAAACTATGTGACTGTTTGCCCTTGCTAGGTCTCAAATAATAATGTATATAGAGAGTAAGATTTTACCAATTATTCTTGCAAGCACAATATGCAGACAGTGGCCAACTGCTATTCATAGATCTTTCAGTAGTTCAGAGGTTTACGCTCACATTCACATCACAACATTGGTCACAACTGCAAGTTCTCCAGCAGCATTCTCTTTTTCACTCTGGCCTGAGCTCTGCACATCTTGGGCAGTTTCAATGACCATCTACCCAGCTTCATAGCTGCATATATATCCTTCTGTAGCATTGCTGAAATCGCTGATTGTTGCTTCTATCTGGTTTTCAGTAGCATTGCAGACTTCCTTTCATTCACAGTAGTCTTCTTTGGCCCATGAGACTCCGTGCATGTAATATATAATTTACAGAACAAAAACTCACCATTACAACATTCCTCTGATTCCTCACAATAACAAACCATCTCCAGGAACAAGCAGGAATGAGTCTTCACATATGGGTACGTCAGTACCGACGGAGCCTGCGCGGGAACGCTCCCCAGCGTCCAAAACAAAGCCTTTGGGAGCATCCCACACGCATGCGCGCTGCCTTCCCGCCCATTCACTTCCCTCTCATCAGCTCAAACAGAAAATCTTCAGAATTGAGCACAACTCGATACCCGGTTCACATCACACTCGATGTCACCACCAGCTACAATATCTCCACAGGATCAGGTAACCAAACAAAAGTCTGTAAAGACTAGCCAGTCCTCGAGTGGTAGATCTCCTTCCCAGTATCGAGATGGCTCTGGCCTTTTCCCTTGAGGACATTTTGGCAATAAAGCCCCGGCGGGAGTCTTCTGGCTCCAAAGCATTAACGGGGCTTCAGGTTGTTCCCGGGGTTCTTACCTCAATGAACATACCTGGGCCATGCTCGGTGGTTGTGGCCGCTTCAAGCGGTACCGACACCCCGGCATCGGCTATGGTGATGGATGAAACACTCCTCACCGATGATCGCAGTCTAGCGCTCTCGGCTACTTCGGTACCGCTAGAGTTGCTGCAGACTGTTCCTCCAGTATCGGTATCGGTATCGACATGGGCATCGGTGTCGGTACCGTCCATGCTTGCTTCGACAGACTCGCTTCCTTCGATGCCGAGCCTGGAATCGATCCCTAGCATGGATGATTCGGTACCGACTCGTCTCGGTACCGACTTCGGGGGGTACCGAAGACATCGCTTTAAGGAAAATCCGATGCTTCATCCTTTCAGGTCTTCCGATACCGATGACTGGGATGAGTCCATCGGTACCAAGGCTGAATCTTCAACAAGTCTAGCCTTTACCCCTCATTTTAGAGGGTTCCTCACGGGGGATTTCTTTTCAAGCTTTTCTGCTTGATATGGCAAAGTTACTTACCATTTCTATACCTGGTAAAGAATCCTTGCCAGGGGATTCAGAGACCCTGCAATCCCCCTGGCTTCCAAACGAGGTGATCATGCTTCCTTTGCATCAGATCTTACAAGATCTACTTTTAAGGATGTGGTAAACTCCTTTAACGGTATCGCCACATTCTGAGACACTTGACACTAGGTACAAGGTGCCACCTTCTCCAGGTTTTCAAAAGACTCAACTTCCTCATCATTCTGTTGTTGTAGAATCAGCAATGAGGCGTATTAAGAGTGCAAATAAGCACTCCTCTTAACCGCCAGGTCGTGAGTCTAGAACTTTAGATGCCTTTGGACGTCGATGTTTCCAGGCATCCATGCTTTAAGCAAGAATTATCTCATATATTTTCTATATGGGATTATCTCTTGAAGAGGTCACAAAGAAAGCTTTTGAACCCTTTTCTTCAAGAACATACAAGAGCAGACTATTTCTTATTAGTCAGTCATGCTCAGAATGTCTCTAAGTTCCTTAATCGTGCTTCCCTGGACTGTTTTGAGTCTATTAGCAGAACGTCTGCTATAGCCATAGGGGCACGACGCATGGCCTGGCTCCAAGCTTCAGACTTGGACAAATGGGTACAAGAAAGGCTGGGAAATACTCCTTGTACTGGTGAAAATCTCTTTAACAAGGATGCTTTATTCCAAGCTAATCAGTTTAAACACTGATGCTGTTGCTTTCAGAGGATTGTCAAAACCTTCCTCTATCCCAGCTAGTAAAAAATCTCCTAAGAAACTTTACCCCTCTAAGGGAAAAAAGTTTTATCCATCTTCTACCCATCATGCAGATGTTTCCAAAGAAGGGCAACATCAAACCAGGCTAAGAAAATCAAAACCTCAACAGGCTCGTCAAACCCAGCAGTCGCAGGGTTTCTGATATTTTATTCATTAAATCTCTTTTTCCTGATTGAGGTTTAGAACCAGTAACCTACTTCTTATCAACAGTAGCATCTACAGTTCATCTCATCCTTACTGAGATATCAGTGATACACTGACTCAATCCTCGACCTTAGACATGAATCTCTTGCCCCAAGAGAAATCCATCCTTTTAGCTCCTAGAGCTATTGAGGACAATCATGCCTACAGATAACAGGTTTCTCCTCTCCTTTTTGAAGGACAAAGAGGAGTAACAACTAACAAGGTAGGCTATGCTCTTCACCTTGACAGTTTTCCTGTACGAGGATATCTCATAGTTTTGACTGCAAGAGGGCTTACCTTTTCAGGGACTTAACAAATTGTAAGTCTTCTCAACTCTGCATTACTTCTATGCCTCTTAGTCGAGACATTCAGTCTCTAAGAGTGATACTAGTCAACTGGAGGGCTTACTTTTTAAGCCCATAGGATTTTCTTCTATACCTACTCCAGTAAGTGGTTTCCATACAGAGTTTTCTTCCCCTTTGCAATCTTCTCAAATATTTCTTTTAGGACAGCTTATCAGACAGTAATTGAGTTTTACCACTCCTAATTGTCTGTCGGTCCTTTTCCAATCTATAGGACCTAACTTTTTCTGCTGCCTTAATAACAGATACTTCCAAGAGAGGTTTCAGAACCCACTTGGACAATTTATCATTGCAGGCAACCGGCCTGTCTACTATTCTTAGCCATCTTCAATTCTTTTTGGCTTCCACAGAATAGATTAGGTTGCACACTGGCAATTAGACAGCCAGATCTCTTTAAGCAACCTACAACATGCTCTCTGCAATTATACAAAAAAGCTCTGCAACTATGGGCCTTTGCCAGAGAGCGTCAGAGCCATTCCTAGTAAGTAACTCCAGATGGTTAAAAAGGCTTTGCCCAGTCATGCCCCTACATGACTGGTTTTTCTTTCCTACTTTTACCATCTTTCTTAAAATTTCCTTTTAAGGAGAAGGAACCAGGGCTTAGACCACGTGAAGGCATAAAGAATTGCTCGATTCCCTGGGTTGTTCCACATCTCCAGTGGAACTCTTGCAACAGGGATGCATTCCTTTTCACTGCAGTTGGTCCTTGTCTAGTGCATTCCTTCTAATCCTAATACTTCATTGAAGCTTATGCTGAACAAAGAACGCATGATACTCATATTGTCCTCATAGAAGAGCAAACATGGTATCCCCTTATATTGCATCTTCTTCTCCAGCTACTATACTGAAGTTATAGAAGGATCCAGACTTTTTGTCTTAAGACTAAGGATCTCCTCTGCACCCCTTCACGTAGGTCTCCATTCCTGGTTGTTCAAAGGCTAGAATTTTTAAAGAAATCTAGACCTCTCCTTATAGATGAGAACATTCCTCTGGTTTCCATGAAACCACCTCCATGGTTCTTCTACTTGTAACCAGAAAGAGGTTCTCTATCAATATTCTCAAGCAGGTCTTACCCCTTCATGTTATTAAGTGAATCAATCTCTCTCTATAGATATAGATATGTATATCTGACTCTGAAAGATTTGTTACTGTCCATATTAATGCTGTTCCAGCATCCCATAAGGTTTTAAATGGACAACCAATTTCTACGGTAATTAGGAACTACCTTTTACTGTAACCTTTCAGGTTACATTACATCTGAAGCTCTCCATGAAAAGTCATTTTCCTAAGTGACACCACTTAGGGAAGACATTACTGATCTTCAAGAAATGGGAGGCTACACCGCCTACTACAAATCTTTCCAAACCACTCAGATTTATCTCCTCTCTTTCCTAGAGCCTTATTCTGCTCCAGGGACAAAGAGCTTTAAACTTTGGCCTACAGAAGCTTTAGCTTTTCCTCCAAAGTTCAACCTTATTAGACTCCCCCAGTTTTCTCTTCTGGGATTAGTTCTAGCCATTAAGGCTTCTGACCTCTGCCTGTATTGCAAAATTTATTTTTCCTCTACTTCACAGTGAGGTATTTTCTTTGAGGATAATCTACTGTCCTCAGCAGAAGACCCATATTAGCCTCAACAAATACTTTCACAATACTTTTCAGTAAGGTCCACATTGGAAATTGAAATTCAATATCAACTAACAATTATGGTCTACACAAGGACTTTCCTCTAGACACCTTGTTTAGTCAAGCTGTTCCACAGCACACCCTTTCTAATTCAACTCCTACCCTCCATCCCTTGGATGCCTGAGGTTCTGGGAAATGGCATGGCCCATCCATTAGATTTGCAACATGCTGGGACCTCCTCCAGGCATCTCTAGCATGGGAGTCCCCATATGTGAAGACTCATTCCTGCTTGTTCCTGGAGATAGCACAGTTACTTACCTGTAACAGGTGATCTTTGGGAACAGCAGGAATAAGTCTTCACAACCCACCCACCTCCCCTAGGAGTTGTGTTCTCTCTCTCTCTCTCTCTCGTCTACTTCCCTCCTTCAGTCTCAGCTACAAACCCAACTGATGAGAGGGAAGTGAATAGGCGGGAAGGCAGTGCGCATGCGTGTGGGATGCTCCCAAAGGCTTTCTTTTGGAGAGCGTTCCCACGCAGGCTCTGTCGGTATCGACGTACCCATATGTAAGGACTTATTCCTGCTGTTCCCAGAGATCACCTGTTACAGGTAAGTAACTGTGTTTGCACAACTACTAATGGCAATATAGAATTACTGAACAGACATATATTGTAATTAACAGATTAGATAAGATATCTACTGCTAGCACTAAATTATTACAAATTATTTGGATATATGTATACCAAGTTAGCTTGCAACATAATCCTATTTTGCATCTACATTCCTTAATTTTTCTCTCTATCAAATTAAAGTTAGCATATGGCCTAATATACACACCTCTCTTGTCCCATGCACAACTTACAAGGTATTGTTAATCTTATTACTTAAGAGATAACAAACATCAAAACATAAACTGGCAGTTTATGGCAAATAAACTAAATTAATTTCAGTTGTTCACCAAAGATTCTTAGGAAGGCTCTCTTATCTCAGGTAATGGTTTTACTCACATTACCCTGAACATTGTCTGATTGACAGACTTCAGCTCACAAAGAAAAGACATCAGGACCCAAAAGAAAACAGATACATAATGGGTCATTACATAGAATTCCAAGAATTATGCTCAACAGAAGGTAGTGCATTCATAACCACAAAACTTCAAAAACCTAGAATTTAAACCAATTAGAAATTCGGTTGTCAGTGTTGACAACTTTTTTTGTTATCACTTTACAGTATTCAGCACAAAACAGCATAATAGTAACATAGTATATGACGGAAGATAAAGACCAGTATGGTCCATCTAGTCTGCCCAGCAAGGTGGCTCCATGCAGTTCATCCCTCCCCATGCCTTTGTTTACGGATGTACCCACCGCTTTGTGCAGCTCATCCCTCTCCATGCCTTTGTTTACTGGTGTACCCACTGCTCTGTGCAGCTCATCCCTCCCCATGCCTTTGTTTAGGGGTGTACCCACTGCTCTGTGCAGCTCATCCCTCCCCATGCCTTTGTTTACTGGTGTACCCACTGCTCTGTGCAGCTCATCCCTCCCCATGCCTTTGTTTTACTGGTGTACCCACTGCTCTGTGCAGCTCATCCCTCCCCATGCCTTTGTTTACTGGTGTACCCACCGCTCTGTGCAGCTCATCCCTCCCCATGCCTTTGTTTACTGGTGTACCCACTGCTCTGTGCAGCTCATCCCTCCCCATGCCTTTGTTTTACTGGTGTACCCACTGCTCTGTGCAGCTCATCCCTCCCCATGCCTTTGTTTACTGGTGTACCCACCGCTCTGTGCAGCTCATCCCTCCCCATGCCTTTGTTTACTGGTGTACCCACTGCTCTGTGCAGCTCATCCCTCCCCATGCCTTTGTTTACTGGTGTACCCACTGCTCTGTGCAGCTCATCCCTCCCCATGCCTTTGTTTAGGGGTGTACCCACCGCTCTGTGCCGCTCATCCCTCCCCATGCCTTTGTTTAGGAGTGTACCCACCGCTCTGTGCAGCTCATCCCTCCCCATGCCTTTGTTTAGGGGTGTACCCACCGCTCTGTGCCGCTCATCCCTCCCCATGCCTTTGTTTAGGGGTGTACCCACCGCTCTGTGCAGCTCATCCCTCCCCATGCCTTTGTTTACGGATGTACCCACCGCTCTGTGCAGCTCATCCCTCCCCATGCCTTTGTTTACTGGTGTACCCACCGCTCTGTGCCGCTCATCCCTCCCCATGCCTTTGTTTAGGGGTGTACCCACCCCTCTGTGCAGCTCATCCCTCCCCATGCCTTTGTTTACTGGTGTACCCACTGCTCTGTGCAGCTCATCCCTCCCCATGCCTTTGTTTAGGGGTGTACCCACCGCTCTGTGCAGTTCATCCCTCCCCATGCCTTTGTTTAGGGGTGTACCCACCGCTCTGTGCAGCTCATCCCTCCCCATGCCTTTGTTTAGGGGTGTACCCACCGCTCTGTGCAGTTCATCCCTCCCCTCATCCCTCCCCATGCCTTTGTTTAGGGGTGTACCCACCGCTCTGTGCAGCTCATCCCTCCCCATGCCTTTGTTTAGGGGTGTACCCACCGCTCTGTGCAGCTCATCCCTCCTCATGCCTTTGTTTAGGGGTGTACCCACCGCTCTGTGCCGCTAATTCCTCCCCATGCCTTTGTTTAGGGATGTACCCACTGCTCTGTGCCGCTCATCTCTCCCCATGCCTTTGTTTAGGGGTGTACCCACCGCTCTTTGCAGTTCATCCCTCCCCATGCCTTTGTTTAGGGGTATCTCCAGGAACAAGCAGGAATCTAGTCATTACATATAGGTATCGTCGGTACTGACGGAGCCTGCGCAGGAACGCTCCCCAGCGTCCAATCAGAAAGCTTTTGGGAGCATCCCACAGCGCCTGCGTGCTGCCTTCCCGCCTTTCCCAACTGCCTCTCTCCAGTTCTTCTTTTTCCGCGGAGCCAGCAGGTCATGTTCCTGTCACCGCAGAAGAATTTCCTTATTTCTTTTTGTGGTCGCGTCTGCCTTCCCCGACGCTCTACCGGTACGGCCGGTATTTCTTTTCTTTTCTTAAAAAATAATTTATCTGTTTTTTCCTTTTCTTCAGGTGCACCCGCCTTTTTGGGCCTTAGGCCCCAAAAATTTCCTTAACATGGAAAAACCTGCTTCAGGTTTTAAAAAGTGCACAAAATGTGGCGGTACCATTTCCGTCACCGACACCCATGAATGGTGTTTAAAATATTTAGGTCCTGACCCCTCCATCACAGATTGTGTGTCCTGTGCTATGATGTCTAAAAGAGGTCAACAGAACCGAGCTGCTAAGCTCAGTACCCTGTTTCCCTCTGCTGCGGCTTCGGTGACATCAGCAGCTTCTTCTTCCCGTGGATCTCAGGTAACTAAACATAAATCCAGCCGGTCCTCAAAGGGTAGATCTCCTTCTAAGCATCGAGATGCCTCTGGCGTTGCCCTCCAGGATTCTCCACCGGCAAAATTACCCCGGCGGGAGGCTTCGGCTTCCAAAGCACCATCATTGGGGTTCCAGGATGTTCTCGATGGCTCGGCCTCGACAGATCTCCTGTTGCCATGCTCTGGGGTACCGGCGGTTCCCACCGGTACCGACTTCCAGGCATTGGCAGCATCTATGGACCATAGAATTCTGTCCATAGAACGCAGTCTAGCGGCTTTCCTTGTGGCATCGACGCCCTTGGTATCGCGACAGACAACTCCACTGGCACCGGTATCGGTATCGCAACCAGTACCGATAGCATTGACATCGGCATCGATGTCTGCTATGCCGGTACCCTGTCCTCCGATGCCCGCCGGTACCGATTCCCCGGTACTGGTTATTCCCGATACCGATTTTGCTCGGTACGGGTATTGGGCTCTGCAGGAGCATCCAGACAGACGATACTTCGATTCCTCAGAAGAATCTGAGGAATCTGAAAGGTCTGTCGATGCAGCGATGATTCTTCCACAGGAGTCGTCCTCCCCTAAACGCAGGATGTCTCCTCCAGAGGACATGTCTTTCCAAGATTTCATCCGAGAGGTGGCTTGGGGCCTGTCCATCACTGTGGCCCCTGAGACAGGGCCAAGGAGTTGGATATTTTTCAATATCCCAAAACGCCTAAGGAGGCAGCTAACCTTACCCATTCATGAGATTCTATATGATCTCATGTTGAGGATGTGGGAAACACCTCTTACCACCTCTCCTCATTCTCGTAGGTTAGATACTATGTATCGTGTCCCTCCTTGTCCTGGTTTCCATAAAACTCAGCTTCCTCACCACTCTATTGTGGTGGAATCTGCTATGAGAAGGATTAGAAGTGCAAAAAGACATGCCTCTAATCCTCCAGGACGTGAATCAGAACTCTGGATGCTTTTGGACGTAGAGTCTTTCAAGCTTCCATGCTTGCTGCAAGAATCAGTTCCTATAGTCTCTACATGGGAATGTTCCTAAAGGAAGTTACTGATCATCTACAGACTTAGTCCTTTCATCTCTGAGGATAAAAGGCAGGAGTTTCTCACTTGGCTCAAACATGCCCAAGATGTCTCTAAATTCTCCAACCGTGCAGCCTTCGACTGCTTTGAATGTATAAACAGGGCCTCGGCTATTGCCATAGGTGCACGTAGAATTGCTTGGCTCCAAGCATCTGATTTAGAGCTCTGGGTATAAGATAAATTGGGAAATATCCCTTGTACTGGTGAGAACCTGTTTGGTAAAGATTGGCAAGAAAAAGCCAATGAAATGGATACTGAAAATTCCACTTTGGGTAGACTATCCAAGTCTACTGCTGATCCTGTTAGGAAAAAGTTGTTCAAGAAAACACCTTTTTCTAAAAAGAAAAGATTGTATCCTGCTTATGGTCAGCAGGCATCTTCTGCAGGTCAGTTTTCAACCAAACGTCAGCAATCACCCAAACAGAAGAAAGCAAAGGCTGCTAGGCCTCAACTGGCCCAGCAGCCTCAGCCTCCTCAGGGCCTTTGACTTTCAGCTAGAGAACCTAGCCTTTCTGGCTCTGGAAGGATCAGAACCGTCCATCATTCCAGGAAGGTTATGCCATTTTGCTCCCAGATGGGGGCAAATAATAGCAGAGCATTGGACACTCTCCATCATAAGAGAGGGGTACAAACTTCATTTTTCAAGCATGCTCCCTCCCACAATAGTGAAGCAGTTCAATTCTCTGACCTCTCTCATCGACCTGTTAGGTCAGGAGGTTACCATCCTTCTTGCCCAAGGGGCAATAGAAGAAGTGCCTCTTCATCAACAGGGCACAGGGTTCTATTACCCTTATTTTCTTATCCCAAAGAAAACAGGGGGATACAGACCTATCTTAGATCTCAGAGAATTGAACAAATTCCTTGTCAAGGAGAAATTCAAAATGATTTCTCTCGGAGCTCTGCTTCCATACCTTCAGAATCAGGATTGGCTTTGTTCTCTAGATCTCAAGGATGCGTACACCCATGTTCTCATCCATCCAACCCACAGAAGGTTCCTTCGGTTTCTGTTTCAAGGAAAGCACTACCAATACAGGGTGCTTCCTTTTGGTCTGGCCTCTGCACCAAGGGTGTTCATGAAATGCATGGCTGTGGTAGCAGCATTTCTACGCACTCTGGGAATATTCGTCTTCCCTTACTTGGACGACTGGCTCATTCGAACTCCAACACAGTCAGAGGCCAAGACTTCTCTATCCTGCACAATGCATATCCTTCAGTATTTAGGGCTGGTAATAAACATCCCAAAATCCAGTCTAACTCCTACTCAGTCTCTAGAGTTCATAGGAGCCCTGCTGGATACCACAAAGGCAAGGGCCTACCTTCCCCAAGCCCGTTGCCTTCACTTGGTGCAATTAGCTTCTCAAGCAGTCCTAAAGCCCTTTTTAACTGCTCGAGAAATGTTAGTTACTAGGCCACATGGCATCCACAGTGCATGTGGTACCATATGCTTGCCTTCACATGAGGACAGCTCAGTGGACTTGATCCACTCAATGGACCCAGGCATCAGGATGCCTGTCAGACAAAATAGCAAACACAAGTCGCCTCATTTTGGCTTTCCAGTGGTGGAAGTCCACTCAAAACTTGTTCCTGGGGTCCCCCTTTCAGCAACCCCTGCCCCAAGCAACTCTTACAACAGATGCTTCTCCAATGGGTTGGGGAGCTCATCTGCAAGACCTCTCCACCCAAAGCACCTGGACTCCACAAGAGAGTTGTCTACATATCAATCTCTTGGAGCTCAGAGCAATCTTCCTTGCTCTGCAAGTGTTCCACACCCTGCTCAGCTACAAAACAGTCCTTATTCATACGGACAATCAGGTAGCCATGTTCTTCGTGAACAAGCAGGGGGGAAGAGGCTCTCTGTCGCTTTGCAACGAAGCTTTGCTACTGTGGGCCCTCACCAGAGAGCATCAGATTCATCTTCTGGCAGTGTATCTTCCAGGCGTTCAAAACTCTTGGGCAGACAGACTCAGTCGAGTTCTCCATCCACACGAGTGGTCTCTACATGCAGACCAGGTAGCCAGGATTTTTCAACTTTGGGGAACCCCGGACATAGACCTCTTTGCAAGTCCGTGGAATGCCAAACTTCCCCGCTTCTGTTCCAGAACTCGAGCTCAGGCAAAGGATGCTTTCCTCCTTCACTGGGGTCAAGATTTCCTGTATGCCTTTCCATCCATTCCCCTAATTCCCAAAACCCTGTTCAAGCTTCAGAGAGACACAGGCCACATGATTCTCATAGCTCCACATTGGCCACGGCAAGTGTGGTACCCTCTGCTTCTACATCTCTCTCAAGCTCCCTCCCTGGAGTTAGGGTCTGCTCCAGATCTCCTATCTCAGGAGAACGGAATGTTATGGCATCCCAATCCCCATTCTCTGCATCTCAGGGCTTGGTTGCTGAAGGCTTAGATCTTCAAGACCTTCATCTTTCTCAGCAAGTGAAAGATGTTCTTTATGCTTCCAGAAAACCTTCCACTAGACGTTCTTATGCTTTCAAGTGGAAAAGGTTTACTATTTGGTATTCTGAAAAGGGTCTTAACACCCTTGCCATACCTCTGGAATCTTTGCTGGAGTATCTCCTCCATTTGTCTAATGCAGGCCTTAAAACAAATTCAGTAAGAGTTCATTTGAGTGCTATTGCAGCTTCCTTTAAGCCTCTAAATGGACAGCCTATTTCCTCTCATCCTCTTATAGCAAAATTTATGAGAGGCCTCCTTCTAACTAAGCCTCCCATTAGACCACCTCCAGTGGCATGGGACTTGAACCTGGTTCTTGGGCAGCTCATGAAGCCACCTTTCGAAACCTTAGCTACCACCTCCTTGAAATTCCTTTCTTGGAAGGTTATCTTTCTCATTGCAATCACATCAGCACGCTGCATTAGTGAATTGCAAGCACTAGTAGCTAATCCACCTTATACAAGGTTCCATCATCCACACTTTATGCCTAAGGTGGTCTCGCCTTTTCATCTCAACCAGGAGGTCTACCTACCTGTCTTTTTTCCAGGACCTCATGCATCAAATGCAGAGAGGAATCTTCATACCCTGGACTGTAAAAGAGCTCTAGCTTTTTACTTACAAAGGACACAGCAACATAGAAAGTTCTCTCAACTCTTTGTTGCTTTTGACCCTTCTCATTTGGGACTGCCAGTCTCTAAGAGAACACTATCTAACTGGATTGCTCAGTGTATTTCTTTCGCCTATCAGAGTAAGAACCTTTTTCTGGAGGGCCATGTCACAGCTCACAATGTGAGAGCCATGGCAGCCTCAAAGGCTCATCTGAACTCTGTGTCTATTGACGACATCTGTCAAGCAGCCACTTGGGCCTCTGTTCATACCTTCACAGCCCATTACTGCTTGGACAAGGACTCCCGCCGGGCTGCCTTGTTTGGTCAGGCTGTTCTCAAACACCTGTTCCATACTTAATCAACTCCTACCCACCATCCCTGATAGGATGCCAGAGATCCATGGGGGGGAAGTGGAGCCCTTCTCAGGGACACAACTTCTGGGGTCTCTCCCTGGCACCTAAAGCTAGGGAGTCCCCATATGTGATGACTAGATTCTTGCTTGTTCCTGGAGATAGCATAGTTACTCACCTGTAACAGGTGATCTCCGGGAACAGCAGGAATTTAGTCACCGCAACCCACCCACCTGCCCTAGGAGTTGTATCTCTCTATCTCTTTCCTTTCCCTCTCTCTCTCGCTCTCTCTTTGTCTTAGCTTTAAAACTCAACTGGAGAGAGGCAGTTGGGAAAGGCGGGAAGGCAGCACGCAGGCGCTGTGGGATGCTCCCAAAAGCTTTCTGATTGGACGCTGGGGAGTGTTCCCATGCAGGCTCCGTCGGTACCGATGATACCCATATGTGAGGACTAAATTCCTGCTGTTCCCGGAGATCACCTGTTACAGGTGAGTAACTATGCTGTACCCACCGCTCTGTGCAGCTCATCCTTCCCCATGCCTTTGTTTAGGGGTGTACCCACCACTCTGTGCAGCTCATCCCTCCCCATGCCTTTGTTTACTGGATGTACCCACCGCTCTGTGCCGCTCATCCCTCCCCATGCCTTTGTTTAGGGGTGTACCCACTGCTCTGTGCCGCTCATCCCTCCCCATGCCTTTGTTTACTGGATGTACCCACCGCTCTGTGCAGCTCATCCCTCCCCATGCCTTTGTTTAGGGGTGTACCCACCACTCTGTGCCACTCATCCCTCCCCATGCCTTTTTGTTTAGGGGTGTACCCACCACTCTGTGCCACTCATCCCTCCCCATGCCTTTTTGTTTACGGGTGTACCCACCGCTCTGTGCCGCTCATCCCTCCCCATGCCTTTGTTTACGGATGTACCCACCGATCTCCAGGAACAAGCAGGAATGAGTCTTCACATTTGGGTACGTCAGTACCGACGGAGTCTGCGCGGGAACGCTTCCCAGCATCCAATCAGAAAGCCTTTGGAAGCTTCCCAACATGCCTGCGTGCTGCCTTCCCAACTGTCTCTCCTCAGTTTTCGTTTTTCCGCGGAGCCGGCAGGACATCTTCCTGTCACCGCAGAAAATTCTTCTTTTATTTTTTAGTTTTTTTGTGGTCGCGACTGCCTTCTCTGACGCCACCAGTACCGCCGGTGTTTCTTTTTTCTTTTCTTGTAAAATTTTTCCTTTTTAAGGAATATTTTTCCTCCTCAGTGTCTCATGGTTTCTCAGGCCTGTTAGGCCTCTCCTTTTTCCTTCATGGAACTGCCAGCCACTATCCCCAAGAAATGTACAAACTGTGGCAGTACAAACTTATTTTTAGACACTCACAATTGGTGTCTAACCTGCTTGGGTCCTGACCATTTTCCTCCGGAGTCCTCTGGCAATAGTATTGTGGGAAGAAGTTTTCAACATCGAGTTCCCCTCGACATGCGGTCCCCATCCAACTTCAGGGCACCAACCATATCTTCTTCTACACAGGATCAGGTACCCCAAAAACAGTCTGTTAAGACTAGCCAGTCCTCGAGCGGCAGTTCTAATGCACAGCATAGAGATGCCTACGGCCTTGCCCTCGAGAAACCACTGGCTTCAAAACCCCGGTGGGAGTCTTTGGCCTCCAAAGCCTGTGTGGGGTTTCAGGTTGTTCCTGAGGCTCACCCCTCACAGAACATACCTGAGCCATGCCCGGTGGTGGCATCCGCTTCGAGCGGTACCGATACCCCGGCATCGGCAATGGTGTTGGATGAAACATTCCTCACCAAGGATCGTTGTCTGGCGTCCTCGGTACCTACGGGGCCGTTGGATACGCTCCAGACCGACCTTCCAGTATCGGTACCGGTACCGATACTAGTACCGACATCGGTACCCTCCAGACGTGCATCGATAGACTCGCTTCCTTCGATGCCAAGTCTGGAATCGATCTCTAGTCTGGAGGACTGGGTACTGACTCGCCTTGGTACCGACACCAGATGGTATCAAAGGCTTGGTTCTGATAATTCGGATCCGCAACTCTCGGTTTCTTCGATACCGTTAGAGTTGCCACTGGCTGGCCTTCATCCACCAGTATCGGATACGGTACCGAAGTCGGTACCGTTATCCACATTACCATTGCTGTCGGTGCCTTCCATGCTTCTCTCGATACCGAGTTTGGAATCGATCCCTAGCATGGACGATGTGCTACCGACTGGCGCTGGTCCCGACCTCCCCCAGTACCAGCGACCATCCTATAAGGATTCCATACTGCACCGTCCAGGATCTTCTATTCCTATAAGCTTGGATAGATCCCTCGGTGCCAACGCTAGTTCTTCATCAGATTTAGCCTATCCAAAGGAAGTTACCTCTGGGGATCCTTCTTTTCAGGTTTTCCTCCTAGATATGGCAAAATCCCTTGCCATTTCTATTCCTGGACAAGGTCCTACACAAGGCAATACAGGATCCCTCTGTATTCCTGAGAGAGCAAAGGAAAACATCATGCTACCTTTGCATCATTACTTGCAGGATCTCCTTCTACGAATGTGGGAAGCTCCTTTAAAGGTACCCCCACTTTCCAGAGCAACTGATCTTCTATATCAGGTGCCCCCTTCTCCAGGATTTCAAAAGACTCAACTTCCTCATCATTCCATTGTTGTAGAATCAGCAATGAGGCGGGTGAAGAGTACTAGAAAGCACTCTTCTTATCCGCCAGGTCGTGAGTCTAAGACTTTAGATGCCTTTGGACGCCAAACTTTCCAGGCATCCATGCTTTCAGCAAGAATTCTCTCATATATTTTTTATATGGGTTTATCTCTTCAGGAGGTCACAAAGAAATTACATCTTTTGACTCCTTTTCTTCAAGAGCCCAAGAGTGCAGACTATTCCTCACTGGTTAGTCATGCTCAAAATATCTCTAGATTTCTTACTCGTGCTTCCCTAGACTCCTTTGAGTCTGTTAGCAGGACTTCTGCTATAGCTATAGGAGCAGGACGTAAAGCCTGGCTCCAAGCTTCAGACTTGGACAAATGGGCACAAGTTAGACTGGGAAATACTCCTTGCACTGGAGAAAATCTCTTTAACAAGGAGTCTTTACCCCAGGTTGCTCAGTTAACAACTGACTGTCTTGTTTCTAGAGGCTGTTCTACGCCTTCTTCTTTCCCAGTTCGTAGGAAATGTCCTGCCAAAATTTCTTCCCCTAGGGGAAGAAGATTTTATCCATCTTCTACCCATCATACAGATGTTCCCAAACAGGGGAAACATCACCCTGGTCTGAAGAATCCACAACCTCAGCAGAGTCAACAAACCCAGCAGTCACAGGGTTTCCAATAGATCATCATTGCCCCTCTTGGTTGGTGGTTAGAGTAGCAGTCTGCTTCTTTTCATTTGCAGTATCTGCACTAAATTTATTCTAACCTTCCTAGATATCTCTTCATGAGACATCTTTTCTTTAACTTTAAGAGTCTTTATGATGATCATGCCCATACTTAACAGGGTTTTCCTCTTCCTCTTGGAGGAAAGAGAACTAACAACTATAAATAGACAGTAGTTTTCCCTGTACTGGCATGTATCATCTCTCCTGTCAGAGACTTCCTCCATAGTCAGTCTCTTTTAATTCTGTCTTGCCTCCCTCTTACTATAACATTTGGTTTGTAAGAGGGACCCTTTTACACTGGTAAGTCCCTATGGTCCTCGACCTGTTCTACCGGGGGATTCTCCCTTCCGGAGTTGTCTCCCCCCTTGTTACCTTAGGGCAGCCCATCAGACAATAGGAAATCCTACCAGGTCTGTTTGTTTTTCCCAATCTAAAAGAGGGATAGGGAAAAGAAATTGTCTCCGCTGCCCTGGTACGTTGCTGCAGATACAGCAATTCCTAGTGGTTAAGCCACTGGTTCTGTCCACCACACAACCAGGGATTCTCCTCCACTAGCAATCCTTCTAGCCTCAGTACTAAGTCCCAAACAGGTTATCAACCTCGTTTGGGAAACCCTCTTACCACAGCCTGGTTGGTTAACTTCTATTCTTCGCCCCCTTGTCCTTGGCAGAATACTTGGTTACCTGCTGGCTTTTCACAGCCAGTTTTTCTTCTAACCAACTTGCAGCATGCTCTCTGCAACTCTACAG
The DNA here is from genome assembly GCA_033557465.1 of Ichthyophis bannanicus. Classification (NCBI taxonomy): domain Eukaryota; kingdom Metazoa; phylum Chordata; class Amphibia; order Gymnophiona; family Ichthyophiidae; genus Ichthyophis; species Ichthyophis bannanicus. The sequence goes on from CM066034.1 coordinate 13,235,138, forward strand.
AGTAGCTTTGCACTATGGGCCCTTGCTAGAGAGCATTAGTATCTTGCCTAGCAGATAACCCCAGATGGTTAAAAGGGGTTCCCCCAGTCATGTTTCCATGACTGGTAGGTATTTCCTACCCTTACCATCTCATCTTAAATCTCTTTTGAGACATCAGTCTCAGGCCTTTCATTACATGAAAACCTAAAGAAGGGCCAATTCCCTGGCTTGGCCCATATCTCCTTTGGTCTTCTCGTCAGAGATCATTTTCTTCAATGGCAGCTAGAGGACGCCCAATACCCCTCTTGCCCTCATAGGCAAGTCACTAGGGTATCTTCCTCCAGTGGCGTCCTCTATCCATTTTCCATATGGCAATTCTGGAGAAATCTGGACTTCCTGCCTACAGTCTGAAGTTATCCTCTGCCTTTTTCACGTAGGCCATCCTGGTTATTCAAGAGCTCAAATTCTGAAAAGAATCCAGACTTCTTGTCAGGGAGACCTCTCCTCTGACTCTGCCAATCATAACCAGGAAAAGAGATTTCTCTGTATGTCTATTCAAGCAGGTATTAACCTTCTTGCTCTTAGATGAATCTTCCTCTCTCCCTATATCCCTAGGGGGGATCAGCTTCTATAGACCTCTCTCCTTCCACATACCTGGAGATATGTGTCTATATGTCTACATATTTATATATATATGTATATATATATTCATCTATATCTATCTGTGTGTCTTCTGCCCCTACATATCTCCTGTAGATATATGCATATATACCCTATATGTGTATATATTCAATATATATATGTATATATACATAGATATTGTGGCGGTCGCGCCCCTACCAGGCGGTCGCCTAGTAGGGACGGGAAGCCATCTTGAATTCCTCTTTACCAAGGATTGTAGTTGTGTATAGAGATAAATGAACCAAGTGGTTGTTTCAAAGCACACAGGAATTTTATTAGCTTCCGTGGCAAGCGGGTAACAAATCTTTAAAGCAGTTGTACACTCAAGTCAAAGAAAATAAAGGATAATCTTCTCCTATTAAAGCAAAGCTTACAACCAATGTTGTAGTAGAATTATTTACACAGGCTTTCTTTTCTTTTCCCTTTATGATGCTTCTCAATTCCGTAATCATAAAGCACATGTATTTACAATTCCTAGCTTCTCACTGCTCTCAGGCTTTCATTACTTGGCCACAATGCACATATCACAGTCCATCTCAGAACAAGCTGAAGTCAGGTCACTTTCTTTACCTTCTACCTCCATGCTTTCTGCTGAGCTGTATCTTGGCAAAGTTTGAAAACGCTCAGGCACTTTATGCTTAATGTTCTTTAACAGGTTAAACAGCCTATTCCACTGAATGGCCCCTTCTCCTCTAGGTAGGACTTCAACGGGCTTCTCCTGTTCAGTTTCTCCTGAAAACCCCTTCTTCCTAATCCGTGTTTTCTCAGGCCTAAACCTCTCTTCAGAGTCAGAGCAAGAAACACAGGGTTTTGGCTTTACTGCTTTCTTTCTCCTACCTTGGAGTCTTGTTGCAGCACCTTCCTGGCTGAGGCTTCTGTGGCTTGTGACTCTCTCTGCTTCTGAGCTAGACAGGGAATCAGGGTCAGACATCCACTTCCCTTCCTGGGGCTTCTGCTGCCTGCAGACAGATCCTTCATCAGAGGAGTCTAAGCACTCTTGCCTTAGCCTTCTCAAAGCCAACCTTTTTTCTCTCTCCCTCTTGCCAGTCTGTTTGGTCCTCTGCCTGGAACCTTCTCTGTAGCTTTCTTGGCTGCAGTGCTGGCTGCTCTTGTCTCTGCTGCTGCTCTCTTTGTGGCTGCTTCTCTCTTGGCTGCTTCTTGCTTGACTGCTTCTCTCAACTTTGTTTGTTTTCTCAAACTTAAACGTTGAGCAGCGCACCTCCCTCTCTGACTCCACCCACTTGTACCTCCTACTCTTACCTGGGGTTGTCATGGAGTCTGGGAGTGGCTTAAACCTAGCTCTACCCTCTTGGTTTCTCTCAGGGATTTTGCTGTGGTGTATGTGTTCTAGTGCACCCATCCCCCGAAAAGAAGAAAAAGTTCTTCTTTCTCTTTTTTATTTCCATGCTGAGCTGCACTCTCCTTACCACAATATATTTATAGATCTACTGAGATATATTTTTAGATAGATATGTATCCATATACTCATCTATCTGTTCTGTTAGGTTCAGATATCCTTATATTCCTATATGATCCTGACAGATGGGCACTACCCCTATCAATGCAATGCCAGCATACTTAAAGGGCGACACTTATAACCACTTCCTGTGGTAATTAACAAAAGTTTCCTTACCCATATAGGTTGGGTACTCCCGAAGCTCTCCATGTACCTTTCTTCTTTCCTAATTGACCCCATTTAGGAAAGACATTGCGGAGCTTCAGTTAACCTAACGCTTAGCGCTCCTGAGTCTGTCCTTACTTTCTTATCAGATACAAGGGTCTCCATACACTTTCTCCCCTACATGGACTGATTCCATCCCCAGTCCAGTTAGCTCAGACTCATTTTTTCTTTGAGTCCTAAATTTATACTGTTTTTTGACCTAAACAGCATAAGCTTTCTTTAATACTGCCTTCTGCGTCTCCGCTGAAGCTCTACCTCTTATACTACCCCAGTCTTTCCCCCTGGGGCCATTTCTCACCCTGAAAGGGTTCTGACCTCCACTTGTTTTTCTCTGCTTTTATTACCTCTACTTCTCAGTGAGGTACCCCTTGAGCACATTCACTAGCTCTTCTAATAGATCCATATGTACCTCAGTGGAATTGTGCAAGGTCTACAAGAGAGGGCCAGATTACAATATTTTACTACAAAATACCCTCTATACAGGGTCTTCCCCTTTAGAAACCCTGTTCTAGCCAGCTGTTCCACAGCTCCTCTTCTGTATTCAACTCCTACCCTCCATCCCCAGGATGCCTGAGGTCTTAAGCAATAGCATGGCTCGTTCTAGACTTGCAACATGCTAGGACTCCCTCTGGGCATCTGAGCTTGGGAATCCCCATATGTGAAGACTCATTCCTGCTTGTTCCTGGAGATAGCACAGTTTCTTACCTGTAACAGGTGATCTCTGGGAACAGCAGGAATAAGTCTTCACAACCCACCCACCTCCCCTAGGAGTTGCTTTTTCTCTATCTCTCTTTCCCTTCCTTGCTCTCTCTTTGTCTCAGCTTTCAAACTTAACTGAGGAGAGACAGTTGGGAAGGCGGGAAGGCAGCACGCAGGCGTGTTGGGATGCTTCCAAAGACTTTCTGATTGGACGCTGGGAAGCGTTCCTGCGCAGACTCCGTCGGTACCGATGTACCCATATGTGAAGACTTATTCCTGCTGTTCCCAGAGATCACCTGTTAAAGGTAAGTAACTGTGCTCTCTGTGCAGGTCACTTCTATTTCTTGAGATAACAAAGGCAGTTAAGGTTTATTTTGATTTTATCCTGTTGCTATAAAGGGATCCACTGTGTCTGTCCCATGCCATTTTGAATTCTGTTACTGTATTTGCCCCCACCACTTCCATCGGGAGGGCATTCCAAGCATCCACCACCCTTTCAGTGAAAAAGTATTTCCTGATGTTGCCTTTCAGTTTACCCCCTTGCAACTTCATGTTATGCCCTCTGGTATTATAGCTTCCACGTCTTTGAAAAAGTTTTTTTTTTCATTAATATTACTCATGTATTTAAAAGTCTGTATCGTATCTCCCCTGTCCCTCCTCTCCTCAAGAGTATACATATTTGGGTCTTGGAGTCTCTTTTCATATGTCTTCTGGCGCAGGCTTCAAATCATTTTGATTGTCTTTCTCTGAACTGTTTCCAGTCTTTATATCATAAGAACATAAGATATGCCATACTGGGTCAGACCAAGGTCCATCAAGCCCAGTATTCTGTTTCCAACAGTGGCCAATCTAGGTCATATGTACCTAGCAGTTTCCCCAAGAGACACAAGTTCCACAAGGCTTGTACTGGGTCAAGCATTGATATCTTCGGTCACTTCTTAATAATGGTTTATGGACCTTTCCTCCAGGAACTTGTCCAAACCTTTTTTAAACCCAGCTACACTAACAGCCTTTACTACATCCTCCGGTAACAAATTCCAGAGTTTGATTACACGTTGAGTGAAAAAATATTTTCTTTTATTAGTCTTAAATAGTTTACCCTGTAGCTTCATTGCATGTCCCCTAGTCTTTCTATATTCTGATAACATAAACAATCGATCTACGTTTACCCGTTCCACTCCGTTCATTAATTTATAGACTTCTATCATATCTCCCCTCAGCCGTCTCTTTTCCAGGTTAAAGAGCCCTAACCTTTTTAGCCTTGTTACATAGGAGTATCCTTCCATCCCCTTTACCATTTTGGTGGCTCTTCTCTGAACCTTTTCTAAAATCGCTATATCCTTTTTAAGATATGGCGACCAGAATTGCACACAATATTCAAGGTGCGGTCTCACCATGGAGCGATATAGAGTCATTATAATATCTGTTTTATTTTCCATTCCTTTCCTTATCATACCTAGCATTCTATTTGCTCTCTTGGCCGCCGCTGCTGCACACTGGGCCGAGGGTTTTAACATGGTATCCACAATGACGCCTAAATCTTTTTCCTGGGTGGTGGTTCCTAATGTGGAACCTTGCATCGTGTAACCATAGTTTGGGTTGTTCTTCCCTAGGTGCACAACCTTGCACTTGTCCACATTAAATTTCATCTGCCATTTTATGCTCAGTCTTCCAATTTATCAAGATCCTCTTGCAATTTTTCACAATCGTCTTGGGTTTTAACAACTTTAAATAGTTTTGTGTCATCTGCAAATTTGATAACCTCACTCGTTATTCCACTTTCCAGGTCATTTATGAATATGTCAAAAAGCAGCGGACCCAGCACCAGATCCCTGGGGTACACCACTATTCACCTTTCTCCATTGGGAAAATTGGCCATTTAGCCCTACCCTCTGCTTCCTATCTTTTAACCAGTTCCTGATCCACAATAGTACACTGCCTCCTATCCCATGACTCTTTAGTTTTGCCAAAAGTCTCTGATGAGGGACCTTGTCAAAGGCTTTCTGAAAGTCCAGATACACAATATCAACAGACTCACCTTTGTCCACCTGTTTATTCACTCCTTCAAAAAAACATAACAGATTAGTAAGACAAGATCTTCCTTGTCTAAAGCCATGTTGGCTGTCTCACATTAGGTTGTGACTATCTACATGCTGAGTAATTTTATTCTTTATGATGGTTTCTACCATTTTTCCCGGTACTGACGTCAGGCTCACCAGTCTGTAGTTTCCCGGATCACCCCTGGAACCCTTTTTAAAAATTGGTGTTACATTGGCGATCCTCCAATCTTCAGGTATTAGAGATGATTTTAATGATAGTTCACAGATTACTGATAGCAGGTCTGCAATCTCATATTTCAGTTCTTTCAACACCCTTGGATGTATACCATCCGGCCCAGGTGATTTGCTACTCTTCAGTTTATCTAATAGTTGTAAGACATCTTCCCGATGTATCGATATTTCCTTCAATTCTTCTGCACCTTTAAATACCACGTCAGTCATGGGTAACATCCCTACATCTTCCTCAGTAAAGACCGAAGCAAAGAATTCATTCAGTCTCTCCGCTATCGCCTTGTCGCCTCTTAGTGCTCCTTTAACCCCTTTATCATCTAATGGACCAACTGACTCTCACAGGTTTTTTGCTACGAATGTACTTGAAAAGGTCTTTGTTTCGCGTTTTTGCTTCCGCAGCAAGCTTCTTCTCAAATTCTCTCTTTGCCTGCCTTATCAATGCCTTGCATTTGACTTGCCAGTGCTTGTGCTGTATCCAGGTTTCGTCGTTTGGCTCTTTTTTCCATTTCCTGAAAGATGCTTTTTTGGCAACAACAGCCTCTCTGACCTCACCTTTAAACCATGCTGGCAGTTTTTTGGACTTCCTTCCACTTTTCTTAAAGCGTGGAATACAGCTGGTCTGGGCTTCCAAGATAGTATTTTTCAACAACACCCAAGCTTGATGTACGTCTTTAACCTTTGCAACTGCTCCTTTTAGTTTTTTCTTAACTGTTTTCCTCATTTTATCATAGTCTTCCTTTCGAAAGTTAAAAGGTAGTACTGTGGATTTCTTTACTATCCCTCCTCCACTAATTAAATCAAAGGCGATCATGCTATGATCACTATTGCCAAGTGGCCCCAACACCCTTATCTCTTGCACTAGATCTGGTGTTCCACTAAGGACTAGGTCTAATATGGCTTCCCCTCTGGTTGGTTCATGAACCAGCTGCTCCAAGAAGCAGTCATTTATTTCATCTAGGAACTTTATCTCCCTAGCATGTCCTGACGTGACACTGACCCAGTCGATACCGGGGTAATTGAAATCACCCATTATTATTACTGCGCTGTAACTTTTGTTAGCTTCCTTGATTTCTTTGAGCATTTCATCATCCATTTGGTCATTCTGGCCAGGTGCTCGATAGTACACCCCCACTCCCATTGCTTTCCCCCTTTTACATGGAATTTCAATCCATATAGATTCTACAGCAGATTTTGTTTCCTGCAAAACTTTAATCCTTTCTGAGTCAATGCCCTCTCTAACATAGAGCGCAACCCCAGCTCTATCATTACGATATAGTTTGTACCCAGGTATCACAGTGTCCCACTGGTTGTCCTCCTTCCACCATGTCTCTGATATTCCAATCATATCTAACTTTTCATTTAGTGCTATATATTCTAACTCTCCCATCTTATTCTTTAGACTTCTAGCATTTGCATACAAGCATTTTAGAGAATGTATTTTATTCATGTTAATTTGGCTATTGTTAGACATGGGTAAATTGGGATCTTTAAGCTCTGTCTGCTCCATACTTGAGGGCATTTGGGCTACTTTACTCTTTTGTGGAACCTCTCTGCTTTTGTGTTATCCTTCAAGGATACATTCTTCCGAACCATCCACTCTTGCGCGACTGTCGGCTTTCCCCTAATATCTAGTTTAAAAGCTGCTCTATCTCCTTTTTAAAGGTTAATGCCAGCAGCCTGGTTCCATCCCGGTTAAGGTGAAGCCCATCCCTTCGGAAGAGCCCCTCCTTTCCCCAGAATGTTCCCCAGTTCCTAACAAATCCAAAACCCTCATCTCTGCACCATTGTCTCATCCACGCATTGAGACTCTGGAGCTCTGCCTGCCTTTTGGGTCCTGCGCGTGGAACAGGAAGCATTTCGGAGAGTGCTACCATGGAAGTTCTGGATTTCAACTTCCTACCTAAAAGCCTAAATTTTGCCTCCAGAACCTCCCTACCACATTTTCCTATGTCATTGGTACCGACATGTACCAAGACAGCAGACCTCTCCCCAGCACTATCTAAGACCTTATCTAGGTGATGCGTGTGGTCTGCTACCTTCGCACCAGGCAGGCATGTTACCAGGCGATCCTCACGTCCACCAGCCACCCAGCTATCTACATGCCGAATGATCGAATCACCAACTATAACGGCTGTCCTAACCCTTCCCTCATGGGCACATGGCCCTGGAGAAACTTCCTCGGTGCGAGAGGGTTTTACATCACCTGGAGGACAGGTCCTAGTTACAGGATCACTTCCTGCCACACCAGGGTGATGCTCTCCTGTCACGTGACCTCTCTCCTCCATGGCAACAGGGGTGCTGCCAGACTGGAGGTGGGACTTCAGGACTATATCCCTGTAGGTCTCGTCTATGTACCTCTCTGTCTGTCTTATGTTTTCCAAGTCTGCTACTTTAGCCTCTAGAGAACGGACTTGTTCCCTGAGAGCAAAGAGCTCCTTGCACCTAGTGCACACGTAAGACCTCTCACCAACTGGAAGAAAATCATACATGTGACACTCAATGCAAAAGACTGGAAAGCCCCCATCCCGCTGCTGGACTACTGTCTGCATCTTAGTTTTAAGTTTGTGTCTAGATCTTTACGTTCTTACTTACTAGGGGTTGCTATGGGTATTTATACCAATAAAACTGTACCTAATACGTTTAATATACCTTGTTCACCTGAAGCTTAATTAATCTTAGGTCCTTAGTGTATGACTGATTTGGGTAATGAGCTTCACCTGAAAGCACCTCCTGTCTTTTAAGATGTGTAAGTACCTATAAAGCTATGATTATCCCAGGGGTGGGTGGGAAATAACACTTATTAAAAGAGGGCTGCTACACAGTACCCTGTCTTGTGCTGCTGAGGTAAGCTAAATTCTGATTTGATTTAAGGGAGGAGTAGCCTAGTGGTTGGGGCAAGGTACTTCAGGCCGGAAGGTCGGAGGTTCAAATCCCACTAGAGGACAGCAACCTTGGGCCGGAAGGACTGGGGTTTCTAGTCCCACAGATGCTCCTTGTGGTCTTGGGCAAGCCACTAAACCCTCCATTGCCCATGTTCCCTGTAAGTATTAGTGTATGTGTCTCATATCCCCGCGTGTTAAATGTATCCCCCAATTGTGTTGTGACCGCTTTGATTGAAGGATAAGGCGGTATACAAAACTGTCTAAATAAAAATAAATAAAATAAATTATAGCTCTTAGCTGCTGCTAGGCTCTAACTTCTTATGAAATTTAAACTACAAGCTCTCTGCTGGGTTCTAAATTTAACCAGAAATCTCTCTGTGTTTTAAAACTAAAAGTACTTTTTCTGATGCTAGGCCCTGAGTGACTATTAAATGTACACTACAAGCTCTCTGCTGGGTTCCAAATGTAACCAGAAAGCTCTCTTCTGTGTGTTAAATTTAAACTAAAAGTACTTTGCTGTTACTTGGCCCTGAGTGACTATTAAATTTAAACTACAAGCTCTCTGCTGGGTATGAAATGTAACCAGAAAGTTCTCCTCTGTGTTTTAAATTCAAACTTTAATTGCTGCTACTAGGCCCTAACTGATCCATTGCTACTCTACTCACTTGACACACAGAATGAAATCAGCAATTTTTTTAACCAAGATACGCTCGGATCATTAACCTAGAAAACAAAACTTACACTTCGTGAATTAAGCTTATTTACAGTACACAAAGAAATGGTTAATTTTCTTTTTTCTTCCTCCCCCTCTATCACACTTGTCAAATCCAGGATCCCTGTAAAATCTTAATTATGATCATGCAGATTTGTTTCTCAATAACTCTAATGCCAATTGGAATCAGAAGTTCTTATTATATATTCACGGAGGAAAAAGGAAAGAATTAGCAACATAAACCTCTTTAACAAAACTGTCCTTCTCGCCAGATAACTGACAATATCTCTCACTACAGAGTTACTGTAAACACACAAAACTCTGCCAGACTTATCTGTACTGTCTACTTCTAAGGTTCTTACTTCAGTGTAAAAAAACATTCTAATCCATTGACTTAGTGAATTCATTCAACATTACAGTACAAACCCACACGATAGAAAAAAACTACTAGCTGGCCAAATACATTAACACTGTAAAATCCATCATTGAATCTAGTCTCCCTTTCCATATTCATTAAACCAACACATCACATCACATTTAAGACCACCCTCTCATTGGTTTACGGTCTATCAAAAAATCTTTCTCTCACTATTAAAATCATATCTCACATCATGCAATACATTCTAATTATTTGCTCATACCACCAACTACATCCTCATACCAACTAACATACATACATAGACCATCATTACATACTAATCTTAGACTAAGGCTTAAAACTTACTGCTATTTTTAAATTAAGGATAACCAAAAGAAATACAAATATCAGCATGCACAGAAATCACAGCGCTACATTTATCTGTTTTTCTTTTTCATTCATACTGAGATTAGAAAGCTATCAAAACAAAATGTGCCTCTAGAAACCAAAACGCACAACTCAAAACAGAAAAAAACAATTGAAATGACCTTACCTAAGACCCAAGAGTGAAACAAAGCAAGACAAATCTGTCTTTATGCATTACCGACTAACAAAGATAACACAGACATTTCAAATATCAACTTACAAGTCTGATGAAATACAACTCTGACTTACTAAGGAAGAAAATCAGCGCATGAGAACACAACAGCTAATTACCAAGTTTCATCTAGGCTTTTTAAATCTTTACAACCAGACAATGTTATCCTTTTAAAAACACTACGTCAGAAAAGCAAACAAACGAATCATTATACACTTTTTCTTCTAATACAAACAACAACATATTTTTCTCAATTTTTCACATGTACCATTATCTTTAAACTTTGCAGCTTCACAGAAAAAGTCCCTCCTAAAGGACTTCGCAATAACACCATGTTTGATAGGCTGCCTCTCTTAAACACTGTCTGTACTCCATACTCGTAGTCATCTGTCCTCTCTGCCTTGCCTTGCATGAAGAGAAATGAATATCCTTGCATGGCACCATCTGAATGGATCTCTTAGCCTGTGGCCTACTTCTGACCAGGTAGCAAAGCTTAACCTCAGTCCTTGGACTTCAGTTCTCGGACTTCAGTTCTCTAAATTCAACTGCAAATAAAGAAATACACAGACACAGGGAGTTATATAATAAGACAGTACAGCTTAAGCTTAAATGAGGAATTCACAGGTGTGCACACTTGTGCAGGTTCCCATGATTTCCCCCCAAGCTAGGCCATTGCACCTCCTTTTATTAGGGAAAAAACTGTTACATGGTACAAATTCAGCTCTACATTGGGCTTTGTTATCTACATGTTTTAGGTCGGAGCCAGACACTTCCCAGCTCCAGCATTCTAAAAACAAAGCGTTCCGTCTTCTCTCAAACAGTGTCATCCCAGAGTACAGCCTTGGCTTTTATAACACGTGTCTCTTCTCCATATTAACCCTGGTACCCCACTTCAAGTTACTTTCAACACTTATGCTCTTATAAGAGAGTGCAGCTGAACTAATTTTCCCCCTTCCTATGGCTACCAAAAAGACTGCAGTCTAGTGGAGCCTCCCACGTCGTGCTCAACTGAAAGTTGCCCACAGGTGGTGGTTCTTGAGCGAAATCCATCTTTTTCCTCTCAATCAAATCCTCATTTGTTCAGATTTTATGAGCTGAGAAAATCTAATCACCATCTGCTGGAAACAGAAAAATACTGAGTTGCCCTTAGTGGCTCAGGCTGTTGGAAGCATGGGAGTGATGTCATTGAAACTTGGGCATTTCATTGGCTGTCTCCCCACTCATCTGCTGCTAGGGGAACAGAAGCCACTTGCTTGGACTGACCTAGAAGGATGATATGGAAGCTTTTATTGTAAAGTGAATTTTTGTATATTGTTTACTTTTATACTGTATATTGCATAGAGCATTTTTGGATTATGCAGCAACTCCTTCTGTTCCCGGGATTGCAAATTTAGTGCATCAATGCAGCTGAAGGGATTCCCAGTACAAAGAAATGATGGTAGCATGGGAACGCTAGCAGACTATGGGGGAAGTCATGCTCTAATTCAACTTTCTAAAGATTTGTGCTAATTAGTGTGTGTTTACTTTTCTAGGAAGTACTGCTGTTCCCTGCCATGAAGCCTGACGACAGTAAGCAGGACTTGCAGCCACAGTCCGTCTCAGAGGGCGCATCCGTGTGAAGACAAAACATTATACTTTTACTTATGAGTAAATATTCAAATTACCTGCGCTCTCTGCTTTGTTCTTTCCCCATAACAGTGCTGTAAGATATATGTTGCTATGCTTTTGCCCTACAAGAGGACTTTGAAAAAAAAAGTTTTGTATAGCAATTTGAATAAAATCTAACACTTGAGTATTTGGGTATAATATGCAGGTGGCTTGCAAACTGGATGCAGATAAAAAAAATCATTACAAATGTAGCTGTATCTGTTCGGAAGTTACTTCTGAGTCGGGGTTTAATTGTGCTTAATATACTGCCTTTGACAACTGCAAAGTAATTTACAATATGTTAAATTCACAAAAGAAAGAAAAGAACTCCAATTTCACTATAAGAAAGATGAAATAGTGGGCAGGGTATAGTAGATCGTGAGAGACACTGTTTAGCCAAATTGTTGATTCCTAGTTGCCAAAGGTATTTAAAACATGTGTGTCGTTAGGGAATCCTAAAGACTCATGATAATAAATTATTTTAAACATGAATGCTTATAATTATCTGCTATGTCTATTCAGGATATAAAAATATGGGCAGCAGTATTCAAAGCAGGGGGTTTTCAGAGCGATTAATGCAGTTTGCAGATCTGCTGACTGCATTAATCGTGGCGAATGGGATATTCCCTGGATGTTAGCACTGAATGTCCTGATATCAGCCAGCTGGTGTTGGGCATTGTGAGAGTGGATCGTAGGTGGCGCTCGGAAATAACAGGCTAGTGGTGATATTCAGCTGCTAGCTGGTTATCCCTCAGTGGTAGTGTCTCACCTAACATTTGCTGCTGAAGCTAACTTGGCGGCGGCAGCGGACTATCACTGCTGCTTAGCTTGTGTGCTTTCTGGCCACCTGGATATTCGGTGCTTGTGGCAAGATATGGCCCCCTGCATTGAATATCCGGGTTTAGAGTGCAGAGACAATGGCTAGCTGTCGTCACTGAATACCCCCCCACCACCTTTATCTAGTGGGCCAACTGGAAGCGGCTGGCTAAGAGTGCTCACTGCCATACTCCATGCCACTAATCAGATACTGCCCTGGTATGATGCAGTTAGGGTATTGGCCATTTGTGGATAGATCAAAAGTGGTGTCTGTCCTAACTGGGTAAATGGCAACTCAATGCGTAATCAAACTCTGGATTTTGTCACCAGAGAAATGTAGTAAAAGCTGTTAGAGTAGCTGTATATAAAAGAGTTTTGGACAGGTTCCTGGAGGAAAAGTCCAAACCATTATATAAACTGGATTGGAGAAATCCATTACTTACCCATTGGACAAGCAGCATGGAATCGTTCTACCTTTTGGGAACCTGGCAGGTATTTGTGACCCAAACTGGCCCCAGTTGGAATCAAGATACTGGGCTCAATGGACCTTTGGTCTGACACAGTATAGTATAGTATTCCTTATGTTTTTATCCAATTAGGTAGGATATTCAGTTGCTATTTGGCCAACTTAGGACACTTGTAAAGCTTTCCTAAGTAGGAAGCCAAGTAACCAGATGAGGTCTCCATTTATCGGTCAGCTCCGCTCAGCCTAGATATTCAACCACAGTCGAGGAGTAGCCTAGTGGTTAGAGCAACAGCATGGTGACCAAAGAGACCCAGGGTTCAGAATCCACTAACATTCCTTGTGACCCTCGGCAAGTTACTTAACCCTCCATTGCCTCCGGTACCAACTTAGATCGTAAGCCCTCTGGGGACAGGGAAATATCTACTGTACCAGATTAATTCACCTTGATCTACTACTGAAAGGTGTGAGTTAAATACTGCTAAATTAAAGCAAAAAAAATCCAGATCCTGGCACTGAATATTCTGCTGATATTGTTTGAATATTGGCTGTTTTGAAAATCATCCCCATTGCTCATGGGCAATTTCTCAAAACGGGTTAGTTTTGCAGATTCGCCACTATCAAACAGACCACAAGAAGTGTAAACTAGTGTCAAAAGCCTCTAAAGTGATGGTGCAAATGGTGGTCTGCTGCTGTTCAGTTGGATCTGTTTCTAATCTACAGTAGCTACTAATATCAAAACAGCAAAGATCACCTGATAAGTGTCCCAATACAAAACATAAATTCAGTCTATAGAGATTATTTCAAAAGTACTATCGCCTACCACTATCAGATGAGGTCCATGTTCCCTTTTCTTATTATTTTAGCCAACATATAAATGTGTTTATCTTAAAGAGGGTTATACCACAAAGCCATCTGAGTAGTGTCAATTCAATTTGAATAGCATTCCAGATTCAAAATTTTTAGTGCCGCATGGGTTGACAGTATAGTTGAATTCCTTGTATATTTAGGGAGTATCACCTGTCACGCCGTTAGCCCCTTATTTTATTTATTTATTTATTTAGTACACACTTATATACCGCCACTTCCAGCAATCAGCAGCGGTTTGATTACATCTTTGGAGGTTGTCAAATCAAGACAGAAAAGTGGGGCAAATATATACATAGATTTGGGGGTAAGGCACAGCACACAGGATTAGTGTCTTGGAGATTGGACTGCACATATTTACATTATTTACATTTATACATATTTATACATTTATCGGTTCATCAGAGCATGATTAATTGATTGCTTTGCTTCATCTATATCGTACTGAGAGTCACAGCTGATTGTAGTGACTTTTGAATAGATGAGTTTTTAGTTCCTTCCGGAAAGCAGTAATGTCCTTGATTGATCGCAGCTCGAATGGTAGTTGATTCCAGATAGTTGGCGCAGAGAATGAGAACGCCCTGCGACTAGTACTTGCTTTCACAGATCTGATGCTGGTAGGGACTTGTAGTGTGCCTGAGCTGGTAGTTCTGTCCCTGTTTGTTGGTTGCGTGCTGATAAGTGTGGAGAGGAATGAAGGGGCAATGTTATTTATAAGTTTGAACGTGGTTACCAATGTTTTGTATTGTATCCTGGCTGCAATGGGAAGCCAATGTAGCTCGATCAAAACAGGTGTAATGTGCTCAGCAATGCTTGTTCTCATGATGATCCTGATGATCCATTTGAAGGATATTTAGCGATTTTTTAGGCAGACCTTGTAAGATGGCGTTACAGTAGTCTAGGTGTGGCATAATGAGTGCTTGTGCAACAGACCGAAAATCACAGGGTTCGATTATATTCCTCAGAGGTTGTATCACTCTAAGTTTATGGAAGATGGCCTTGTTTGTTTTACGCAGGTGCGTTTCCATTTTTAGGTTGCAGTCGAGTGTGACTCCCAGATATTTGATCTCATTCTTTGTGTTGTACGTGTTGTTACACAGGGTGATTGTAGGAGGAGGCTCAAAGTTCGGTTTACTGGATATATACATGACTTCAGTTTCTTATGGTTGATTGTCATGTTGTTTCGCTGTAGCCATCTTAACATCTCGTCCAGGCAGGTTTCGAGCTGCGTATATTTAGGGTCTGTGGTATCCAATTGTGTGTAAAGCATAATATCATCTGCGTAAATATGGTAGTTGATGTTATGCCTTTTGAAAATGTCACAGAGGGGCTGCATGTAAATGTTGAAAAGTAGTGCTGAGAGAGCCGAACCCTGGGGTATGCCTTGAGTTTGAGAGAATGCTTCAGCCTTTTCGCCATTGAATTGGACTTGTGGCATTCTGTTCGTTATGTACGAGGAGAACCATTTGAGGGGGGTTCCCAAAATTCCTATTGATTCCAGTTTGTTAAGGAGGATCCCATGATGGACAGTATCAAAGGCGGCAGAGATGTCAATGAAAATGAGTATAAACATATTCTTTCTGTCTTCTAGGCCTTTGAGGAGGTTGTTCATCAGTGCTATTAAAAGTGTTTCGACCCCATGATTTCGTCTGAAACCGTATTGCTGTTTGTCCAGGGTTTCACGATCATCAAGGTGTTCTTGAAGTTGTATGAGCACTGCTTTCTCAATGATTTTTGCCAGGAACGATATGCTGGAGATGGGACAGTATGAGGTTACAGACAGTATGGAGGGGCGTGCTTGTCATAGGAGAGATTCACCATTTAGCCTTTACCTGACTGGCTGCCTTGTAATGCTTCATGGGAAATGTAGTCCAGTCAGAAGGTACTTGGCTTCAGGTAAAAAAAAAAACCACATTTGTAGTTGGCTTTGAGTGGTAAGGCTTTTGACAGAAATTTATTTATGGGGAAAACGCTAAGCTCACAAATTAACACCTTTGGATTGTTTCTACAGGATTCTTTCAAAAATACATCAGGATATAACAACTCAAAACAAAACAGCTCATAACGTTTCTTCAGCATAAAGAAAAGTCCTTTCAACAGCTAATGCTACCAGACATGGCTAGCAGGGCTGTTTTAAAACAAACAGAAACAGCTTTTCCTAGAACAGGTTTCTTTTCTCTCAGTCCAGAACACTTCCCAGCTGTGTTTGTCTCCTTAAGCACAGGAAAACTTTCAACAAGAAGTTAAACTCTTCATAGGCAAACAATTCTCTATGCAAGGTTTTTAGGAATAGTGAAAAACAAAATCAAAGCTTTTCTTACTTTCACCGTCAGCACGGCTTCAGGCTGTGCACTGCACTGGCTAGCAGCTGTTTAACAAGTTGTAATTAGACAGCTGCAGTTTGCTCAGCAAAGGTATTTCTCCTTTAATACAGGACTTTCACAAGTTATCTACAGGCTCTCAGGGTTACCGGACTCTGGAGGTTTTCCTTACAGTTGACTCTCTTCCAAACCCTCTGTATTTGAAGATTGGCATATTTTATTTATTTATTTTATTTAGCTGTATTTATATCCCACTTTTCACTGGGTCAAAGCGGTCAATTGGGGGATACATTTAACACAAGGTGATATGAGACACATACGCTAATACTTACAGGGAACATGGGCAATGGAGGGTTAAGTGGCTTGCCCAAGACCACAAGGAGTGCCTATAGGACTAGAAATCCCAGTCCCTCCGGCCTGAGATTGCTGTCCCCAGGTGGGACTTGAACCTCCGGCCTGAAGTACCTTGTCCTAACCACTAGACCACTCCTCCCTAAGGAGCAATCCATGTATGAGTCGTCTTCTTCTACAGCTAGCTCTTGTTCACCCAGTTGCATGGGCTCTACCTTAGTCTCTGGCTCAGAGGGCTTAGCTGACTGCCTTCCGTTAGGGCAAAAGCTGTCTTGCAACTCTGTAGTACTCCAAATTAGACAAGCTTCCAATGCTCCTACCTGGGTCAAGGCTTGTTCCAGCTTCTCCTCGCTCATGCTCTGGCCACCATTCACCTGAGCTTCCTCGTCCTGTCCTCCAACTTGTGTTCCTTGTTCTTGCTGTTCCAGCTCCATTCCTCTTCTAGTAAGCATTCCTACTCCTCTCCCTCTCTGGATAATCTGACCTAGTCTTAAACCTCTCAGGCTCCAGCCCCACCCCTTCTCCTCTCAGGTGTTGGAGATCAGACTGCCTTGTGGCAGCTGAGTAATTGGGGAATTCAGTGACGTAAGGGTTCCTTACCCTGGGCCTGCATTCCCTCTCCTTTTCTCCACTAGGGGCATTCTGCAACCTATTGCAGCTAGGAATTTCCTGCTTTCTAGGTGTAAATGGAGTTTTGTGTCTCTGACCTTGTAAAATAGGTCCTTTGATAAGGGTGAATTCCTTCTCTTTTATCCCTGTCTCCTGGGTCCTGATAAGCTTCCTTATCACACACCATATGTTGAATCAGTAGAGGTTGCAGTAGGTTGTGCTTCAGCAGGGTGCACTGTGGGTTTGCAACATGGACGCTAATGTGGCAGTGCCCAATTGGTTAGTGATTGAACAAAGACTTGATGATTTTTTATAAAAGTTAGAAAAGCTGATACTATGCTCTGATTTTTCATCTGCTTATCCCATTTCCCCAAGCTCATGAACCTTTTCACAAATGTCCCTAGCTCTCCCCCCACCCACCTCTCTCCTCCACATCCTTACCCTGTCTCTACCAGCTTATCTTTCCTCCCACACATGTCCCTTTCCAAGCCTCTGTCTCCAGCCCTATCAACAAATGAAGTCCCCAGATCAGATGGTATTAGTTTCAGTGGCCAAAAAGACCAGTACCCTGACTAGGATCCTCAATTGTGGGATCTGTCTCATACTGTTGTATAGATCTTAGTTTAGCCCGTGTACTGATAAGCCTCACAGGACTGCACGAGTAAACCTGCCAAACTTTCTAAAGCTGATACTGCAAATTTCCTTCGCAGAGGGGACAGCAGTAATTTGCACTTCTCCTGGGACCTCATTGTTGGAAAAACGTGCCGGCACGGTGGAGATTGAAGCACCAGCTCTGAGTTCAGCCATTCACCTTCTCAGTCCTATGGCTCAGCTTCATCTCCTGGCATTGTATTCATTGCATGGTTTGGCTCTGTGATTTAGATGTAGCTGGTGCCTCGCCTGCCTGCAGTGCACAGCACAGCACGGCCCTAGCAGAATGTGATCAGCATAGTGCTTAAAGTCCTCCGCTCTTCACTCTCATGAGAACAGCACAGGACTCCAGCAGTAAGTCGCCAGAACTCCAGAAGAACTGTGTTAGTGCAAGAAGGCCACCAGCACCAGCTCTATTTGACTTACCAGCTCCACCTCATAACGTTTCAATAAATTTATGTGGAAATGTGTGTGCTCCATTTAACTGTGGAAAATTATGCACATACACAATTGCATATTTTCCCAAGGTGTAATTTATTAAGAGGAAACAATTCAGCTCTTTTCTAGTTACCCTGATAATAGAAATGCCCAGCAGGAGAGCCTCTTTTGATTGAAAGCAAGCTCTGCTACAAGGGGATATAGGATGAGGGTGAAAGAGGATAGACGTGGGAGTAATATGTGGAAATATGTCTTTACGGAAAAGGTGGTAGATGTGTGTAATAATCTCCCAGTGGAGGTGGTAGAGATGAGGACAGTATCTGAATTCAAAAAAGCATGGGACAAACACAGAGGATCTCTAAAGGAAAAAAGGGGACTGTTGTAGTTGATACAGAAGGGCAGTCTAGATAGGGCATGTGGTCTTTTTCTGCCATCATGTTTCTGTATTTCTAACTATAAATTAAATACGAAGGGGAAAAGACCTCAGTTTGGCACTATGGTCCAGAAAACTGGATCCATTTTGCAAAGTCTGGGCACAACTCCTCACAGGTCAGAAAAATCCTTCCACGTATTTTAATTCATACTATTTTTAAATGATCTTTAAATTCTTTTTGAACTCCATTTTCTTTTACAAACTATTATCAAAAAGCTCCAAACAACTTACAGTATCTTCATTCATCCAGGATAAAGGTACTTGGTGTGCACTCTGAAACAGCGGCATTGATGGTAACTGATGGTAGATTCTACGTCATCAGCAGTTTTGACAGCTGATGGAACACCTGACGTAGCCATGTTTCACCACTAGGTTGCCTCAGGAGTGTAACCAGGTAGCTAAAGAATGAGGTATTGAAAAATAATTATCTTTAATAAAAATGGGAGAAATATTTTCAAACACTCTAAGGGAATTAACCCTTAGCAATAGCATCAAGGGAACACAAAGCACCCAGCCCAATACTAACTCTATAACAGGCAATAACACATGGAATGCCTACCAAGAACTTTTTCAAATAAATGGTATGATTTTAACCATATGAATATACTGACTCACTGGTGTGAACCTCTAATTAATCACTTTAAAGGGCAAACACTATAGGAACTAAGGAAACACATTCAACATGTGCTAAACCCATCTCGCACAACAATTCATACCATGTAATAATCACCCCAAACTGAATTTCCCAGACTAACACATGCCCAAACGTCTGATGCTTAAATACCTAGAATCGGTTATATAATATAACTGGGCAGGCAAATTCTATTAAGCCCTTTGTTCTTATCTGAATGTGATATTTCAGACTGTTAGTGTGATTCAGTCCCGCATGGGAAGGACAAACGCTCTAATGCTCTGGCAGGCATTGGAATGTACACTTGGCAGTGCAGAGAGGATCTTAAAAAACTAGCACACGAAACTGGAACTCACGGAGCAGTCAAAATCAGCTGGCATAAGAGTGCTCCAGAGCTATCAGCTAATGGAGCACACAGCAATTTTCAAAGCACCAACATATGCCAAAAAGGCTATTAATTTGGTGAACCAAATAAATATAAAAATCTTCCAATGAGATTAAACACAGCGTAGCATAACATTCTCAGGGGAACCGTGGGGGACAGAACACTCCCAAAATATCAGCACACACATAAAAGATGCAAGTTCAATAAACGAAGTAACTACAGAGAATTTACTGAGAACTAAACATTCATTATAGCATAGTCTACTGGGGCAATGCAACATTCATTAGGAACCTACACAATATATTCCCAAATAACCAATAGCCATCAAGGGCACATCATAATTTTAAAGATTTAGAAACATGATGACAGAAAAAGACCACATGGCCTATCTAGTCTGTCCTTCCATAACAGCAACTACAACAGTCCACTTTTTACCTTTAGAGATCCTTGTGTTGGTCCCATGCTTTTTTGAATTCAGTTACTGTCCTCATCTCTACCACCTCCACTGGGAGACTATTCCACGGATCCACTACTCTTTCCGTAAAGAAATATTTCCGCATATCACTCCTGAATCTATCTCCCTTCACCCTCATAAGATATGCAATACTGGGTCAGACCGAGGTCCATCAAGTCCAGTATCCTGTTTCCAACAGTGGCCAATCTAGGTCATACGTACCTAGCAATATCCCCAAAAGACCCTCATCCCATGTCCCCTCGTAGCAGAACTTGCTTTCAATTGAAATTTAGATTATTAAAACTGAAGGAATCATGAAGGAAACCTATTAAAGTAAGGAAATCACAGAAGGTTGTTAAACAGCTTTGCCTGCTCTACAGGTAATCCGATTCTAATGCTTTGACATAGCCAACAAAAACTGCAATCAGTTTAGCCTCATAAGGGAAACCCACCATCCCTCCCATAAATTCTCAAAGAACATTTGGATTCTCCAGGAACAAGCAGAAAGTAAGTCCTGACCTATAGGTAACATCTGCACAGACGGAGCCCTCCCAGAAGCATCTTCCCAGCTTTCAAAGAAAGCTTTTAGGATCTGCTGCAATGCATGCATGGTCCCCTTCCTGCCCAAGAGTGTCATCTTGTTCAGTCCCTATTTTTTCCACAAAGCTCAACAGACATCTTTTTTTCCCCCCAGAAAAAGTAGATTAATTTGTGTGAAAATAACTTTTTTTCCTTATCTGGTTGTGACTGATCCCTTTCCTGCCTCCAAGCGCTGCGCTTGCCCCGGCATCGCCTCTTGGAACCGTACTAGTTTTTTTTCCCTGGTGTGGTTTGTGCCTTTTTTTCATGCACTGGCTGTTCTGAGGGTCTTCGACCTTGCCAGAGTACTTTTTCCCCCAGAGGCCAGCGGGTTCAAAAAATGGTTGAGTGTGCAAAAAACATGTCACGTATTGATGCACACGATTGCTGCTTCCAGTGTCTAGGGGCTGACCACGACCTGGAGGTCTGCTCCCTCTGTAAAAACATGTCTGCGAAGGCCATCCAGCATCGTCAGCAGAAGCAGGACGATACCTTCCACAGGTCAGACTCTACCCCAATATCTCCGGTAGCCTCACACTCCAAGGCCATGCATGGGTCCTCAGTCATGAAATGTCCCTGCAGTGCCCGACTAGGATCACAGACACTCTGACAAGGGTTCTCTGGAGTGGGAACACAAAAAGAAGAAGATGATCTTCAAGGACCTCATCCCGGGACTTGGACACACCGGGTAAGTCCCGCAAATCACAAAGGGAACTTGAGGAGTCTGAGCAGGAGCAGCCAGCTAAAGTTTCCTGAATGGATGCGGAGGCTTTCGGCAACAGGTTCTGGACCCCCAAGGCCTCCTCACTGAGGACTCCCTTCCTCCCTTCACTGACACCGGACTTGGTGACCCTGGTGTCTGCGTCAAAGGTTGCACCTCCTGAGTGGGAAACCAGGATGATGGTGCTGGAGTGTAGTCTCACTGCCTTCCTCACCAAGCAGCAGGAGCCGATGTCTGGCACAGCTGGTGCATTTGTTGAGACCACAGGGACCTAGTCACCCAGGGCTGAGCCAATCCTTGTGAGCCCAAAGCCTTGGGTCAATCCTCGGCAAGGGTCTCTATCTTGCTTCCACTCCTCAGGAGTGAGATCCTCCCTGGCATGCGCTCATAGCTCCAGCCATGTAGCCATTGCACGCTATTGGGCCCCTGACCTGGATCCTGCACCCTAGGCCCAGTCGGCCGCTGAGTCCTCCACTGACTATTCAGACTTGGAGTCTGAGAACGAGGCATCCCCGGTGACACAGAAGCACCGCGACCTCTCATTGGACCCATCTCCCCCGATGTCAGTTCTCGCCTGAGGACACATCGTTCCTCGAGTTTGTCTGGGATATATTAAAGGTTTTATCTTTCAACACGGAGCTGGAGGAAGACCCTCATACAGAGGAACTTGAAATCCTCCAATATGAGGCCCCACCCAAGGAGGCCCTGACTGTTCCTGGCCCTGCCATCCTCGGGCGGCTCCTCCTTCACATGTGGGAGACACTGGCATCAGTACCCATAGTTAGCCGATGCCTGGATACCATGTACAGAGTTAAGCGAGGCCCCGGCTTCCAAAAGTCACAACTGCCACACACCTCCATGGTGATGGAGTCGAGACTGCACCAGCAGAAGAGACACTCCTCTGTGCCCCCAGGTAGGGAGTCCCGCACCCTCAATGCCCTTGGCCGCAAATGCTACCAGGGCTCTATTCTGGCCTGCCGAATTCAAGCCTACCAACTGTATATCTGTATGTATCTTCAGGACCTTGTCAAAGGAACTCGCAGGTTTCTCAGAGGGCTTCTGAGGGGGATCTCCCCCAGCCAGTTCCAAACCCTCAGGAAGTGCGTCAGGGAAGGCTCGAAGTATGTCTCAAACTGCCTATGACTGATTTGAGTCAAACATGAGAGTAGCCGCCGTGGGTATTGGTGCTCGATGCCAGGCCTCACTCCAGGCATCGGACCTAAAGCAGTGGGTCCAAGAGAAGCTTCTCAATGTTACCTGCCTCGGTGAAAACTTATTTGGCAAGCTGATGGAGGATAAGGCGGTGGAGATTGAGACAGAGTACCTCACGAGAATTCTGCTCTCCAAGAAGACCTCCACACTCCCTAAGAAGAAACCACCAGGGAAAAGGCCCCCGTTTCAGAGAAAGGGCCAACCTTACCGGGGCTACCCCCACTATCAGGCTCCCCAGACCCCACAGCAGGGTCACCAGAGGAAGGAAGCAGGCCAGAGCCCCTGCAAGCCTAAGGGCTCCAAGCCCCAGACCTCAGCTCCTGCCCTGCTGGGGACAGGATTTTGACTATCTAAGCATAGCTTCTCCATCTTCGGGGGAGCAGCTACCAACAGGGGGGCATCTGGTACATGTTGCCCATCAGTGGCCTGCTATCACCACCGATTTCTGGGCACTCCAAGTAGTCTCAAAGGCTATCTCCTTCACCTAGACCAGGTACCCTTCCCCTTTCTTTCCTGGAGAGCTCTCTCGAACTCCCCTGCACTAGGCCATACTATTACAGAAACGTACAAGCCGCCTCACAGAGAGAGCCATGGAACCAGTACCCCATCACTTCAAGGGCGCAAGGGGATCTACTCCAAGTACTTTCTGGTCCCAAGAAGAACAAGGGGCCTAAGGCTTATCCTAGACTTGTGAAACCTGAAGAAGTTCCTGGTACAGGAGAAGTTCAGGATGCTCTCCCTTGGAACATTGCTGCCCTACCTCCAGCAGGGAGATTGACTATGCTCCTTAGACTTAAAGGATGCTGATACACATATCCTCATTCATCCCAGCCACAGGCAGTACCTAAGATTCATGGTCATGGGCGACCATTACCAGTACAGAGTACTACCCTTCGGTCTAGCCTCCACATCAAGAGTCTTCACCAAATACCTGGCAGTGGTGGCAGCCTACCTCTGCCTCCAAGGGGCCTTCATCTTCCCGTATCTGGATGGCTGGCTTGTAAAGGAAGACACAGCACCATACTGCAACAGGCCACAGTCCGCACCATCAGTGTCCTATAGTATCTGGGATTCGTGATAAGCACAGGGTTTGGAGTTCATAGAGACTCGACTAGATACTCTGCCAGCCAAGGCCTTACTCCCCTTGAACAGGGGAGGTCGCCTCATGGCTCTAGCCACCGAGGTGCAACACTGCCATATATTGTCGGCATGGTCCATGCTCCACCTGCAGGCCACATGGCGTCCATAGTCCATGTGGTTCCCAACACCCGCCTTCACATGCAGGCAGCCCAGTGGTGCCTCTGCTCCCAGTGGACACACACCACAGGCAGGCTCTGGGACAAAGGACTAAAAAAAGAAACGGCTACTTCTAGAGAGAGCTTTGCAATTGTAAGTATTTATTTACTTATGGAAATTTTTCTAAATCTTGGTGAAAAGGAATTCTTTAGATTAAAGCTGATTAATCTGTAAATCCAGTGTATTTGTTAAATAAGTCAGGGCCTAGTATCAGCAAATAGCTTTTCGTTAAATTAAAAACTCAAAAGGTAGGTTTCAGTTTAAGTTTAAAACCCAGCAGAGAGCTTTTAGTTTAAATGTAATACTCAGTCAGGGCCTAGTAGCAGCAAAGAGCTTTCAGTTTAAATTTAAAACACAGCAGAGAGCTTTCTTGTTAAATTTAGAACCCAGCAGAGAGCTTCTAGTTTAAATGTAATTCTCCAAGAACAAGCAGGAAGTCAGTCCTCACATATGGGTGACGACGGAGCCCTCGTGTGGAGCAATTCCCCAGCTTTCAAAGAAAGCCTTTGGGATTGCCATGCGCATGTGCAGTCCCCTCTCCGCCCAAGGGTGCCATCTTGCTCAGCCTCCCTTTTTCCACGGAGCCCTTCAGACGCGGTCCTGCTTTCCTCGGAAAAAGTGCGTCAAAACTGAAACATAGAAACATGATGACAGAAAAAGACCACATGGCCTATCTAGTCTGTCCTTCCATATCAACAACTACAACAGTCCACTTTTTACCTTTAGAGATCCTCTGTGTTGGTCCCATGCTTTTTTGAATTCAGTTACTGTCCTCATCTCTACTACCTCCACTGAGAGACTATTCCATGGATTCCACTACTCTTTCTGTAAAGAAATATTTCCCATATCACTCCTGAATCTAGCTCCCTTCACCCTCATCCCATGTCCCATGTCGTAGCAGAACTTGCTTTCAATTGAAAGAGGCGCTCTCCCTGAACATTTATGCCACGGAGGTATTTAAACATCTCAATCATATCACCTCTATCCCGCCTACATATTAACCTCATATGCTTTATAATGAAGCCCACTAATCATTTTAGTAGCCACCCTCTGCACCGACTCCATCCTGTTCACATCCTTTTGAAGGTGCGGTCTCCAGAATTGCACACTATACTCCAAATGAGGTCGCACCAAAGACTTATACAGAGGCATTATCACCTCCTTTTTTCTGCTAGCCATTCCTCTCTGTATGCACCCAAGCATCCTTCTAGCTTTTGCTGTCGCCTTTTCTACCTGTTTAGCTACTCTAAGATCATCAGACACAACCACGCCTAGGTCCCGCTCTTCTTTAGTGGACAAAAGTATTTCACCTCCTATACTGTATTGCTTCCTTGGATTGCTGCAGCCCAAATGCATGACCTTACATTTTTTAACATTAAATCCCAGCTTCCAAATTCTAGACCATTCTTCAAGCTTAGCTAGATCCCTCCTCATGTTATCTACACCTTCCTGGGTGTCTATTGCAGATTTTGGTATCATCTGCAAAGAGGCAAACCTTACCTGACAGCCCTTCCGCTATATCACTAACAAAGATGTTAAAAAGAATCGGACCAAGGACAGATCCCTGGGGCACACCACTGGTAACATCCTTCTCAGAGTGAGCTCCATTTACTTGTACTCTTTGTCGCCTCCCACCCAACCAATTTCTAACCCAAGCAGTAACTTTAGGGTCCATCCCTAGGGTGCTCAGTTTGTTTATAAGTCGCTTGTGAGGAACAGTATCATAAGAACATAAGATATGCCATACTGGGTCAGACCAAGGTCCATCAAGCCCAGTATTCTGTTTCCAACAGTGGCCAATCTAGGTCATACGTACCTAGCAGTTTCCCCAAGAGACACAGGTTCCACAATGCTTGTATTGGTTCAAGCATTGATATCCTGAGTCCCTTCTTAATAATGGTTTATGGACCTTTCCTCCAGGAACTTGTCCAAACCTTTTTTAAACCCAGCTACACTAACAGCCTTTACTACATCCTCCGGTAACAAATTCCAGAGTTTGATTACACGTTGAGTGAAAAAATGTTTTCTTTTATTAGTCTTAAATAGTTTACCCTGTAGCTTCATTGCATGTCCCCTAGTCTTTCTATATTCTGATAAGGTAAACAATCGATCTACGTTTACCCGTTCCACTCCGTTCATTAATTTATAGACTTCTATCATATCACCCCCTCAGCCGTCTCTTTTCCAGGTTAAAGAGCCCTAACCTTTTTAGCCTTTCTTCATAGGAGTATCCTTCCATCCCCTTTACCATTTTGGTGGCTCTTCTCTGAACCTTTTCTAAAATCGCTATATCCTTTTTAAGATACGGCGACCAGAATTGCACACAATATTCAAGGTGCGGTCTCACCATGGAACGATATAGAGGCATTATAATATCTTTTGTTTTATTTTCCATTCCTTTCCTTATGATACCTAGCATTCTATTTGCACTCTTGGCCGCCGCTGCACATTGGGCCGAGGGTTTTAACATGTTATCCACAATGACGCCTAAATCTTTTTCCTGGGTGGTGGTTCCTAATGTGGAACCTTGCATCGTGTAACCATAGTTTGGGTTGTTCTTCCCTAGGTGCATAACCTTGCACTTGTCCACATTAAATTTCATCTGCCATTTTGATGCCCAGTCTTCCAATTTATCAAGATCCTCTTGCAATTTTCTACAATCCTCTTGGGTTTTAACAACTTTAAATAGTTTTGTGTCATCTGCAAATTTGATAACCTCACTCGTTATTCCACTTTCCAGGTCATTTATGAATATGTCAAAAAGCAGCGGACCCAGCACAGATCCCTGGTGTACACCACTATTCACCTTTCTCCATTGGGAAAATTGGCCATTTAGCCCTACCCTCTGCTTTCTATATTATAACCAGTTCCTGATCCACAATAGTACACTGCCTCCTATCCCATGACTCTTTAGTTTTGCCAAAAGT
Organism: Ichthyophis bannanicus; assembly: GCA_033557465.1. NCBI lineage: Eukaryota > Metazoa > Chordata > Amphibia > Gymnophiona > Ichthyophiidae > Ichthyophis > Ichthyophis bannanicus. The sequence continues at coordinate 13,261,820 of CM066034.1, forward strand.
CTCTGATGAGGGACCTTGTCAAAGGCTTTCTGAAAGTCCCGATAAACAATATCAACCGACTCACCTTTGTCCACCTGATTATGCACTCCTTCAAAAAAACATAACAGATTAGTAAGACAAGATCTTCCTTGTCTAAAGCCATGTTGGCTGTCTCCCATTAGGTCATGCATATCTACATGCTGAGTAATTTTATTCTTTATGATGGTTAATACCATTTTTCCCAGTACTGATGTCAGGCTCACCAGTCTGTAGTTTCCCGGATCATCCCTGGAACCCTTTTTAAAAATTGGTGTTACATTGGCGATCCTCCAATCTTCAGGTATTAGAGATGATTTTAATGATAGTTCACAGATTACTAATAGCAGGTCTGCAATCTCATATTTCAGTTCTTTCAACACCCTTGGATGTATACCATCCGGCCCAGGTGATTTGCTACTCTTCAGTTTATCTAATAGTTGTAATACTTCTTCCCGATGTATCGATATTTCCTTCAATTCTTCTGCACCTTTAAATACCACTTCAGTCATGGGTAACATCCCTACATCTTCCTCAGTAAAGACTGAAGCAAAGAATTCATTCAATCTCTCCGCTATCGCCTTGTCGCCTCTTAGTGCTCCTTTAACCCCTTTATCATCTAATGGACCAACTGACTCTCTCACAAGTTTTTTGCTACGAATGTACTTGAAAAGGTCTTTACTTTGCGTTTTTGCTTCCGCAGCAAGCTTCTTCTCAAATTCTCCCTTTGCCTGCCTTATCAATGCCTTGCATTTGACTTGCCAGTGCTTGTGCTGTTTCCAGGTTTCATCGTTTGGCTCTTTTTTCCATTTCCTGAAAGATGCTTTTTTGGCAACAGCCTCTCTGACCTCACCTTTAAACCATGCTGGCAGTTTTTTGGACTTCCTTCCACTTTTCTTAAAGCGTGGAATACAGCTGGTCTGGGCTTCCAAGATAGTATTTTTCAACAACAGCCAAGCCTGATGTACATCTTTAACCTTTGCAATTGCTCCTTTTAGTTTTTTCTTAACTGTTTTCCTCATTTTATCATAATCTCCCTTTCGAAAGTTAAAAGGTAGTACTGTGGAGTTCCTTACTATCCCTCCTCCACTAATTAAATCAAAGGCGATCATGCTATGATCACTATTGCCAAGTGGCCCCAACAACCTTATCTCTTGCACTAGATCTGGTGTTCCACTAAGGACTAGGTCTATTCTCCAGGACCAAGCAGGAAATCAGTCCTCACATATTGGTGACGTCGGCGCCGACGGAGCCCTCGCGGAGCAATTTTCCCCAGCTTTCAAAGAAAGCCTTTGGGAATTGCAGCGCGCATGCGCGGTCCTCTTCCTGCCCAAGGGTGCCATCTTGCTCAGTCTTCTTTTTTCCGCGGAGCCCTACAGACGTTGCCTGTGAATCCCCCGCAGAAAAGTTGATTTTTCTCTATTTTCTTTATTTTTCTTCGGTTCGACGCCGGTTCTTTTCCCGCCCGGACTCGCGACGCCGGTTACGAGTCCGTCCGTTTTTTTTCGGTTTTTCTTGTCCTTCGTGACAGACTTCGAGTTTTTTTCTTTTCCCTGGCTGCCCGGTCATTCGACCTCGCAGGGGCCCTTTTTCCCCCTATGGCGGCCAGTGGCTTCAAAAAGTGTGACCTCTGTAAGAAACTTATGTCTCTTACAGACACTCACGACTTCTGCCTCCGCTGCCTAGGCCCGGATCATAACTCCATGATCTGCGGGCCATGCGGCAAGATGTCCTCGAAAGCATTGAGGAGTCGGCAGCACCAGCGGGAGCGTATCTTCTCTGACTCTGGCCGGGCTCGGACCTCGTCAGAGGCTTCGACGTCTCGGGACTCTGGTCCTGAGCATCGTCGAAGTTCCTCTGAAAGGGGGTCTCCTACCCGGGATCATCATCGGAAGAAGAAACCCGCGAGGGCGGGTTCGGTGGACACTCCTGGTCCCTCGAGGGCCAGGTCGCATAGCCACGATTCCCGTCCCGGGTCCTTGGAGTCGGAGAGGCTGTCGAAACATCCTCGACTCGAGGAGGACTTGCCCGCTCACATGAGTACTGTTGTCCTCGTAGACTCACCTCCGAAGGACCCGCCGTCGGGGCCCGAGTCGGGGGCTGCTGGGTCTCCTGAGCTCGGACTCAGGTTGACGGCCTTGGAGGTCAGCTTGGCTGCCTTCATGGACCAGCAGCGGGCATTGATCGCTGGCCTCGCTGGCGCTTCTGCCCTGACCGCCGGGACGTCGACCTCCAAGTCGACCCCGGAGACCGAGCCGATCCTCGAGTCCATGAGGGCTCGAGTCGATCCTCGGTCGCGGTCTCCTTCGGCCTCCCGTTCGGGACCGAGGTCGTCGACGCCGACTCCCTCGGTGTCGGGGCGGATGGCTTCAGTGCCCGCCCGACCGGAGCCGGTCGACTCCTCCTCCGAGGAGTCGGCCTGGGAATGTGAGGACGAAGAGTCACCTGGTTCCTTTCGGACTCGGTGTGTCCCATCGGACTCCCCCGAGTCCGAACCTCGGAGACGGTCCCCCCCGGAGGATACCCGGTTCTCGGACTTCGTGAGGGATATGGCCAAAGCCTTGGCCTTCCCTGCGGATCCCGAGGAGGAGCCTCGAGTCGAAGAACTCGATGCCCTCCAATATGACTCTCCCCCGAAGGAGGCCTTTATTGTACCGGTTCCTCCCATGCTGGAACGGCTTCTCTTCCGCTTGTGGGAGAGCCCGGTGTCATTGCCGGTATTGAGCAAGCGGGTCGATTCCATTTATCGAGTCCGCAAGAGCCCCGGGTTCCAAAAGGCACAACTACCGCACCATTCCATGGTGGTGGAATCGGCCATGCATAGACTGAAGAGTCAGAAGATGCACTCCTCGGTGCCCCCTGGTAGGGAAGCCCGAAGCCTGGATGCCCTCGGTAGGAAGTATTTCCAGGGCTCTATGCTTGCTTGTCGAGTCCAGACGTACCAGCTCTACATGGGCATGTATCTCCGAGACCTGGCTAAAGAAATAGCCGGGTTCTCTGCTGGTCTCTCCGATGAACCTTTGCAGAGGTTCCAATCCTTATCTACTGGTATTCGGGAGTGCTCCAAGTTTATTTCTCGAGCAGCCTATGATGGTTTTGAGGCTTCGGCTCGAGTAGCCGCTGCCGGCATCGGTGGACGCCGCCAGGCTTGGCTTCAGTCGTCCGACCTCGAGCCCTGGGTGCAGGACAAGTTGGTCGATGTCCCCTGCCGAGGTGACAACCTCTTTGGCAAGCCCATGGATAAGAAGGCTGCACAAATCGAGACAGAGACTCTCACCAGAACTCGTCTCTCGAGGAAAACCTCTGCCCCTTCTCAAAAGAAGAAGGCCTCGGGGAAAAAGCCCTTTTACCCGAGGAAGGCGGCTGCCTATAAATACTACCCTCAGTATCAGGCCTCCGCAACTCCCCCACAGGGGAAGCAGGCCAAGGGACGGGGTAATGGGTCCCGTAGGCAGCAAGCCCCCAAGCCTGCACCACCAGCCCCTGCTCAGCAGGGTGGGGGTTTTTGACTCTCTCAGCATAGCCTCTCCCCCTCAGCTGGTTTCTCTCAGCACAGGAGGCCGGCTGGTCCACTTTGCCCACAGGTGGTCCAACATCACCACAGATACCTGGGTGCTTCAGATAGTTCAAAAGGGCTATCTTCTTCATTTTCACCAGGTGCCTCCCTCCTACTTTCCAGGGGAGCCTTCCAGACTCCCTCTGCACAGGGACTTACTCCTTCAGGAGTTAGCAAGTCTTGTCCAGGACCGAGCCGTGGAACCGGTGCCCCACCACCTGCAGGGTCAAGGGTTTTACTCCAGGTACTTCCTGGTTCCAAAAAGAACAGGAGGCCTCAGACCCATCCTGGACTTGCGAAACCTCAACAAGTTCCTTGCAAAGGAAAAGTTCAAAATGCTTACCCTTGGAATCCTGCTGCCCTACCTCCAGCAGGGAGACTGGCTATGCTCCTTAGATCTGAAGGATGCGTATACTCATATCCTTATTCATCCCGACCACAGACAATACCTAAGGTTTGTGGTGGACGGACGCCATTACCAGTACAGAGTACTGCCTTTCGGCCTATCCTCCGCCCCCAGAGTGTTCACCAAATGCCTAGCAGGGGTGGCGGCCTATCTGAGGCTTCAGGGTCTCTTTGTGTTCCCATACCTGGACGACTGGCTCATCAGGGCCCAGTCTGCCCAGGAAGCCACTCAGGCTACTCATCGCACGGTAGCTCTGCTCCAGCACTTGGGTTTTGTCATAAACTTCGCAAAGTCCACTTTGCTCCCCTCTCAAGATCTAGAATTCATCGGCGCCAGGTTGGACACTCTTCAAGCGCGGGCCTTTCTGCCCCTAGACAGGGCCCAAAGGCTCATGGATCTCGCCAGCCGCTTTCACAGCAATTCCCTGGTCTCGGCCAGGCAATTTCTGAGACTGCTCGGCCATATGGCTTCCACGGTCCATGTAACCCCCTATGCCCGCCTGCACATGCGACCTGCTCAATGGTGCCTTCGCAATCAATGGCATCAGGCCACTGGGAGCCTAGCGGACTCTGTACGGATCTCCAACCAGCTGGTCTCCTCTCTGCGATGGTGGCTTCACCTGCCAAACCTAGTGCTCGGAGTAACCTTTCAGCCTCCTGCGCATTCTCAGGTCCTGACGACCGATGCTTCTCTCCAGGGCTGGGGAGCACATTGCCAAGGGACTTGTACTCAGGGTCTCTGGACTCCTTGGGAGTCCGCTCAGCAGATCAACTTCCTGGAGCTCAGAGCCATCCGCCTAGCGCTCAAAGCCTTCTCTCACCTGATTTCTCACCAATCAGTACTTGTCCAGATAGACAATCAGGTTGCCATGTTCTACGTGAACAAGCAAGGCGGAACCGGCTCCTTCCTTCTCTGTCAGGAAGCACAGAAGCTCTGCTCTTGGGCCATCCACCGCAACATCGTCCTCAAGGCTGTCTATCTCCCGGGTCAAGAAAACTACCTGGCAGACAAACTGAGCAGGGTCCTCCAACCGCACGAGTGGAGGTTGGATCCGCTTGTGGTTCAGCGGATCTTTCTACGGTGGGGCCTCCCCACCATGGATCTGTTCGCCAGTCCTCTGAACCGGCAGCTTCCCAGATTCTTCTCTCGACAGCCGCATCCTCTCCGGGTAGCGGCGGATGCTTTTCTGATTCCATGGTCCACAGGCCTCTTGTATGCCTTTCCACCCATGCCTCTGGTGTCTCGGACGCTCTTCAAAGTTCTCAGAGACAAGGCATCGATGATCCTAGTGGCTCCTCGGTGGCCGAGGCAACCTTGGTTCCCGCTTCTGCTGCAGCTAGCGGTGGACACCCCTCTTCCTCTGGGGTTTCAGCCCGACCTCCTGTCACAGGATCAGGGGACTCTCCTGCACCCCAACCTCCGGTCCCTTCATCTGATGGCCTGGCTGCTGAAAGGGTAGTCCTTGCTCCTCTCCAGCTGCCTCCAGATGTGGAAGTGGTCGTCTTGGCCTCCAGGAGGCCTTCCACCCGGAAGTCCTACGCTCTTAAGTGGCGTCGGTTCTCCGTCTGGTGTACTCAGCAGTCTCAAGACCCCTTCTCCTGTTCGGCATCAGTGGTCTTGCAGTACTTGCTTTCTCTTTCTAATCTTGGCCTCAAGTCCAACTCGGTCAAGGTCCACCTCAGTGCTATTTCTGCGCATCACGTGCCGGTGGATGGTGGACCTCTTTCCAGCCACCCTCTGGTGGCTCGTTTTCTCAGAGGCCTCCTTCTCCTTAAACCACCTTTGCGCCCGCCAGCCCCTAACTGGGATCTCAATGTGGTTTTACAGCGGCTTACCTGTCCGCCTTTTGAGCCTATGGCTACCTGTCCTCTTCGTTTTCTTTCCTGGAAAACCTTGTTCTTGGTGGCCCTCACTTCTGCTAGACGCGTTAGTGAGCTGCAGGCCCTAGTATCTGATCCTCCTTACACTAGGTTCTACAAGAACCGGGTAGTCCTACGGACTCACCCTAAATTTCTTTCCAAAGTGGTTTCCCCTTTTCACATCAACCAGGAGGTGGTACTTCCAACTTACTTTCCCAGGCCACACTCCAGCCGAGCTGAAATGGTCCTGCATACCCTGGACTGTAGGAGGGCGCTGAACTTCTACCTTGACCGTACGCGGGAGCACCGAAAGGCTGTTCAGCTCTTCGTGTCTTATGACCCCAACAAGTTGGGGCTCCCTGTCTCCAAGCGTACTCTATCCATCTGGATTGCTGACTGCATCGCTTGGGCTTACGAGGCTGCGGGCCTCGTGCTGGAAGGTAGAGTCACCGCTCATCGTGTTCGGGCGAAGGCTACGTCAGTGGCTTACCTCCGCTCTGTTCCATTGGCAGACATCTGCCGGGCCGCTACTTGGTCTTCAAGCCAGACTTTTGCAGCCCATTACTGCCTGGAGAGGGAATCCCGCAGGGACAGTGCTTTCGGACAGGCAGTCCTCCGTAACCTCTTCGAGGTATAGGCAACTCCTACCCTCCATCCCGGATGTTGGGCTACCGGTTGGAGATGTATTCAGAGAAGATTCCTTCCTTCTGTGCTGCTGAGCTAGAGGGAGCTCCTTTTTGTGCTTAGGGTCTCCGGTAGCCTTAAGCTTGGGAGTCCCATATGTGAGGACTGACTTCCTGCTTGGTCCTGGAGAAGGCGTAGTTACTCACCTGTAACAGGTGTTCTCCAGGAGCAGCAGGAATCAGTCCTCACAACCCTCCCTCCTCCCCTTGGAGTTGCAGTTTTATGCTTTCGTTTTTTGCTAATTTTTGCTGTCTTTTAGCTATGTCATCTGACTGAGCAAGATGGCACCCTTGGGCGGGAAGAGGACCGTGCATGCGCGCTGCAATTCCCAAAGGCTTTCTTTGAAAGCTGGGGAAAATTGCTCCGCGAGGGCTCCGTCGGTGCCGACGTCACCCATATGTGAGGACTGATTCCTGCTGCTCCTGGAGAACACCTGTTACAGGTGAGTAACTACGCCATATGGCTTCCCCTCTGGTCGGTTCATGAGCCAGCTGCTCCAAGAAGCAGTCATTTATTTCATCTAGGAACTTTATCTCCCTAGCATGTCCTTACGTGACACTGACCCAGTCGATACTGGGGTAGTTGAAATCACCCATTATTATTACTGCACTGTAACTTTTGTTAGCTTCCTTGATTTCTTTGAGCATTTCATCATCCATTTGGTCATTCTGGCAAGGCGCTCAATAGTACACCCCCACTGCCATTGCCTTCCCCCTTTTACATGGAATTTCAATCCATATAGATTCTACAGCAGATTTTGTTTCCTGCAAAACTTTAATCCTTTCTGACTCAATGCCCTCTCTAACATAGAGAGCAACCCCTCCACCAATTTGATCAGCTCTATCATTACGATATAGTTTGTACCCAGGTATCACAGTGTCCCACTGGTTGTCCTCCTTCCACCATGTCTCTGATATTCCAATCATATCTAACCTTTCATTTAGTGTTATATATTCTAACTCTCCCATCTTATTTTTTAGACTTCTAGCATTTGCATACAAGCATTTTAGAGAATGTATTTTATTCATATTAATTTGGCTATTGTTCGACATGGGTAATTTGGGATCTTTAAGCTCAGTCTGCTCCATACTTGAGGGCATTTGGGCTACTTTACTCTTTTGTGGAACCTCTCTGCTTTTGGTAGTATCCTTCAAAGATACATTCTTCCGAACCATCTGCTCTTGGGCGACTGTCAAAGGCTTTACTGAAATCTAAATACACCACATCTAGAGCTCTCCCTCGGTCCAACTCCCTGGTCACCCAGTCAAAGAAATCAATCAGATTTGTCTGACAAGACCTGCCTCTGGTGAATCCATGCTGCCTCAGATCCTGTAATCCGCTGGACTCCAGAAACCTCACTATTTTCTCTTTCAGCAGCGTTTCCAATAATTTACTCACCACCGAAGTTAAACTAACCGGCCTGTAGTTTTCAACCACATCCTTACTTCTGCTTTTGTGTAAAGGCACCACATGAGCCTCTCTCCAGTCCTTTGGCACCACTCCCAACTCCAACGAGGCATTGAAAAGGTCAGTCAGTGGAGTTGCTAGAACGTCCCCAAGTTCCCTCAGTATTCTAGGGTGTATCCCATCCGGTCCCATCGCTTTGTCTACTTTAAGATGAGCTAGTTTCTCACGAACACAGTCTTCTGAAAATTGTTCAAGATGTCCCTCGCTTCTGTTCCTATTTGTGGGTGTTTTCTGAGGTCCTGCTCCTGGTTCTTCATCTGTGAACAGAGAACAAAAATATTTGTTAAGCAATTCCGCTTTATCCTTATCAGCTTCTAAATATTCCCCCCCCCCCCCCCCGCACCCTTGAGTCTGACAATACCACTTTTGCCCTTCCTCTTCTCACTAATATATCTGAAAAATGTCTTATCCCCCCATTTTATTGCATTGGCTATTTCCTCCTCCTTTTGAATCTTTGCCTTCTTGACTACTTTGCTAGCTTCTCTAAGTTTTTCCAAATACAGATGCCTGTCTTCCTCTCTCTGTGATCTCTTGTATTTCATGAAGGCCTCCCTCTTTTTCTTCACTTTTTCAGCTACTTCCTTCGAAAACCATAGCGGTCTCCTTTTCCTTTTGCCTTTATTTACCATTTTAACAAAAAGGTTGGTTGCCCTTAAAATAACCCCTTTCAGTTTTGCCCACTGTTTTTCTACATCCCCCAGCTGTTCCCATCACACTAATGACTCCCTGAGGTATTGACCCATCTTCGCAAAGTTAGTCTTCCTAAAGTCTAAGATCCTCACCTTGGAATGGATTCTAACAGCCCTAGTCCTAATACTGAACCACACTATCTGGTGACCACTGGATGCAAAATGATCTCCCACTACAACATCAGAAACACTTTAACCATTGGTAAGCACCAAGTCCAGTATGGCCCCTTCACGTGTGGGGTCTGTTACCAATTGCCTGAATAGTTCTCCCTGTAGAGAATCCAGGATCTCCTTACTTCTAGATGATACTGTAGCAGGTATGTGCCAATCAACATCTGGCATATTGAAATCTTATCAGTAGCACTTCCCCTTTCCTAGCAATGCTGTGTATGTCTTCAATTAACTCTCTGTCCACCTCTTCCTCTTGTGAGGGAGGTCTGCATATCACACCAATGCAAATAGATTTCTCTTTCTCTCTTTCTAGTTTAACCCACAATGCCTCCTCTCTCTCCCTTTTAAGCTCTGTAATTCCAAAGCTTTAATAGTAGTTTTTACATATAGTGCCACTCCTCCTCCCCTTCTTCCTAACCTGTCCTTTCTGAATAAAGTATAGCCAGGTATAGTTACATCCCAATCATGGTTTTCTGTGAACCATGTTTCTGTAACTGCCACTAAATCCAAGTCAGCCACTCCCACCAAAGCTTCAACATCAGGGATCTTATTTCCCATGCTACGGGCATTTATACACACTGCTTTCCATATGTTACCCCTGTTACCCATTTCCATAAAGGTATTTAATGTATCACCTACCTGGGGGCTTTCACTTACCTGGGGGCTTTCTTCACCCATCCCCAACGAATCTAGTTTAACTGCAAAGTTTTTGTTTCATTCGGTCTGTTTCCCCTTCTCTCCTCAGCTCGGTACACCGGTATCGAGCCCAGTTAGTTTTTCGTTTTTTGTCCTTTGAGCCTAGCATTCGCACTCTTTTTATTTTTCACTGACAGCCCAGTCGTTTGACCTTGCAGGGGCCCTTTTTCCCCCGCTGGCTGCAAGAGGGTTCAAAAGTGTGATTGGTTTAAAAAACTAATGTCCCTCACCGACACACACAACTGCTGCCTCCGATGCCTTGGACCCGACCATGACTCGGTGGTCTGTGGGCCGTGTGGCAAAATGTCTTCCAAAGCACTTAGGAGTTGGCAGCACCAATGTGAAAGATTTTTCTCAGAGTCTGCATCCATCCGAGCCTGGACCTAGTCAGAAGCCTCGACGTCTCGGGAGTCTGACCCCGAGCATTGTCATGGGTCTTCTGAGTGGGGGTCTTCCTCCCAGGAACACAGGAGGAAGAAGAAACTCGTGAGGGCGGCATCATTAGAGGCCTCTGATCAGCCTGGGCCCTCGGGCTCCAGATCGTGGAGCCTTGACCGCTGCCCCGGTTTGGGACCGATGTCATCAATGCTGGTGCCCTCGGCATCGGGGCGGTCGGGTCCAAAGCCCTCACGGCCGGAGCCACCCGATTCCTCCACGGAGGATTTGGCATGGGAGACGGAGGATGAAGAATCTCCAGACACCCACCGAACCTGGTGCATCCCATCGGACTCACGGCTTGGAGCCTCAGAGAAGGTCCCCCCCCGGAGGATACCAGGTTCTCAGACTTTGTCAGGGACATGGCCAAGGCTTTGGCATTCCCAGCTGAGTCTGAGGAGGAGACGAGGAGCTTGAGGCCCTCCAATATGATTTTCTCCCGAGGAAAGCCCTTACTGTTCCAGTTCCTCCGATGTTGGAACGGCTGATGCTCCGCATGTGTGAGTCTCCAGCCTCGATGCTGGTTCTCAGCAAATGGGTCGATAACATATATCGAGTCCGTAAGAGCCCTGGGTTCCAAAAGTCGCAGCTGCCGCACAACTCCATGGTTGTGGAATCGGCCATGCAACGGCTTAAGAGCCAGAAAACGCACTCCTCGGTGCCTCCCAGTCGGGAGGCCCAGAACATGGACACCCTCGGCAGAAAGTGCTTCTAGGGCTCAATGCTTTCAGGCCGGGTCCAAACCTACAGCTGTAAATGGGCATGTACTTGCTAGAACTGGCAAAGAAGATTGCCGAGTACTCAGCTGGCCTCTCCGAGGAACCCTTGCAGCGCTTCAAGGCCTTGTCAACAGGGATTCAGGAGTGCTCCAAGTTTGTCTCGAGCAGCCTACGATAGCTTTGAGGCTTTGGCCTGAGTCACCACGGCCGGCATCAGTGCACGCCGTCAGGCCTGGGTAATGTCATTAGATCTGAAGTCATGGGTTCAAGACAAGTTGGTCGATGTCCTGTGCCGAGGTGACAACCTATTTGGCAAACCCATGACTGAAAAGGCTGCGGAGATAGAGTCCGAGTACTTGACCCGGACAAGGCTCTCGAAGAAGACCTCTGCCCCTTCTCACAAGAAGAAGGGCTTGGGCAAAAAGGCCTTTTTCCCGAGGAAGAGTACTGCTTACCGCAACTACTCCACCTATCAGACCAGGAACCAGGGAATTTTTGTCTTCCCGTACCTGGATGACTGGCTCCTCAGGGCCCAGTCACCTCAAGAAGCTCAACAGACCACAGCTCGCACTATCAACGTACTGCAGCATCTAGGCTTTGTCATAAATCAAGCAAAGTCCACTTTGCTCCCCACTCAAAACAGAGTTCATAGGGGCAAGGCTAGACACCCTTCAAGCGAAGGCTTATCTGCCAGAGGGCACAGCCCAGAGGCTTCTGGAGTTAGTACATCAAATCAGGCACAAGTCCCAAATATCAGCAAGGCACTTTGTATGCCTCCTAGGACACATGGCCTCCACGGTTCTTGTGACCCCAAACGCCCATCTCCACATGAGGACAGCTCAGTGGTACCTCAGGGATCAGTGGACACAAGCCACAGGAAGATTCCAAGACAGGATCAGAGTGTCCAAATTACTACTGAAGTCGTTGACCTGGTGGCTTCAGCCATCTAACCTGCTTGAGGGAGTGTCTTTCCAGCCTCCCTAGTACACAAGAGTGCTGACAACAGATGCATCTCTGCTGGGCTGGGGAGCCCACTGCCAGGACTTATGCACTCAAGGGTTGTGGTCTCCTCAAGAGAAGACACAACAAATCAACCTCTTAGAGCTCCGGGCGATATGCCTAGCTCTTCAAGCCTTCTCTCATGTTCTCTTACATCAATCTGTCTTAGTACAAACAGACACCCAGGTGGCTATGTTCTACGTGAACAAGCAGGGAGGGACAGGGTCCCTCATCCTGTGTCAAGAGACACTGGACCTCTGTTCCTTTTGCAATCCGACAGGGTATGTCTCTCAAAGCAGTTTACCTGCCAGGTCAGGAGAACTGTCTAGCAGACAAGCTAAGCAGAATTCTCCAACCTCACGAGTGGCAACTGAATCAGGAAGTAGCCCAGCAGATCTTCCATTGCTGGAGGCATCCGACCATAGATCTCTTTGCCAGTTCGCAGAATCATCAGTTGCCCAACTTTTGCTCCAGACAGCTACACCCCCAAAGGATGGCTGCAGATGCTTTTCTGATCTCCTGGTCAGTGGGCCTCCTGTATGTGTTTCCTCCCACGCCTCTGGTGGCCTGAACTCTGTTCAGAATCCTTCGGGACAAGACCTTGGTCATCTTGATAGCCCCCAGATGGCCAAGACAACCTTGGTTCCGCTTCTCCTCCAGCTGGCAGTGGAAACCCCGTTTCCTCTGGGGATGTAGCCTGACCTTCTGTCCCACGAGCAGGGCTCTATCTTACACCCCAACCTCAGGTCCCTCAACCTGATGGCATGGCTGCTGAAAGGGTAGTGCTGGCTCCTCTACTCCTAACTAAGGATGTGGAAGAAGTGTTGCTGGCCTCCAGAAGGCAATCCACTAGGAAGTCCTACGCCTTCAAGTGGCGCAAGTTTGAGGTATGGTGTAAACAGCGCAGTGAAAATCCTTTCTCTTGCCTAGTACCAGTAGTGTTGATGTACTTGCTTCACCTTTCAGAATTAGGCCTCAAGTCTAACTATGTCAGGGTTCACCTGAGTGCTTTATCAACAAACCACTCTTGGGTCGAAGGTCAATCTCTTTCTGCTCACCCCTTGGTGTCCAGATTCCTCAGAGGTCTACTCCTACTGAAGCCCCCTGTTCACCCTCCAGCGACTGAGTGGGACTTGATTGTGGTCTTGCAGCAGCTTACTCGCCCACCTTTTGAGCCGATGTCCACTTGCCATCTCTGCTTCCTTTCCTGGAAGGTCCTCTTCCCCGTGGCACTCACATCTGCCAGACGTGTGAGTGAGCTGCAGGCTCTGGTATCTAATAGGTCGTACACACGGTTTTACAGAATAGGGTGGTCCTTCGCACTCACCCCAAGTTCCTTCTGAAAGTAGTCTCTTCTTTCCACCTCAATCAAGAGGTGGTTCTTTCAACTTTCTTTTCCAGACCGCATGCCAGCCAGGCAGAGGCGGTCTTACAATCCAGGGTATGCAGGAGGGCACTTGCTATCTACTTAGAACGTACGCGGGAACATCTGAGAGCTTCCCCGCTCTTCCTGTCTTATGACCCCAGTAGGCTGGGTCTACCTGTCACCAAGCGTACGTTATCTACCTGAGTGGCAAACTGCATTGCCTGGGTGTACAGGGCAACTGACCTCCAGTTGCAGGGTCGAGTCATGGCCCACCGTGTAAGGGCTAAGGATGCTTCAGTGGCTAACCACCACTCTGTACCGTTGGCAGACATCGGCCGGGCTGCAACTTGGTCTTCAAGCCAGACTTTTGCAGCCCATTGCTGCCTGGAGAGAGAGTCCCAGCGAGAGTGTTTTTGGCCAGGCGGTACTCTGTAACCTATTTGAGATTTAGGCAACTGCTACCCTCCGGCCCTTTGGTGTCAGGCTGCTGTGGGGGTTGCGTTCTCGGAGAAAGTTCTTTCACAGTTGCTGTGGCTCTTCTAGAGGGAGCCAATTTTCAGCTATGGGTTCTCGGTAGGCTATAGCTAGGGAGTCTCATATGTGAGGACTGACTTCCTGTTTGTTCCTGGAGAAAGCGTAGTTACTCACCTGCAACATGTGTTCTCCAGGGATGCAGGAATCTGTCCTCATGACCCTCACTCCTCCGCTGGAGTTGCAGTCCCTTATTTATTTTCTCATTTTGCCGTCTTTTTAGCTATGTCATCTGACTGAGCAAGATGGCACCCTTGGTCGGGAAGGGGACTGCGCCTCTGCATGGCAATCCCAAAGGCTTTCTTTGAAAGCTGTGGAATTGCTCCGCACGAGGGCTCCGTCGGCGCCGACATCACCCATATGAGGACTGATTCCTGCTGTCCCTGGAGAACACCTGTTACAGGTGAGTAACTATGCTTACTCAGTCAGGGCCTGGCATCAGCAAAGAGCTTTCATTTGAATCAAATCGGAGTATAACATAGTATAGGGAAAACAGGGTCTGTATTCTTTGAGCCATAAATTATTTCTAGAGCCCTTTACAAAGAGGCCTTCTAGATAGAGGGCAAGAGACCTGTGAAATTGTTTTGAATAGGTATTAAGCCATGTGACAGATAACAGGGCCATTTTGAAAGACTCCCTGTATCCAAGCCAGTGCTGTATGAATCACCCAGGAAATTGGTCACAGCTTACCCCAAGCACAGGCATAAATAGTTCAACCAGAGCTCAGTGGTTCTTGAAGGACTATAAAAAGGGACTGCTACTTTTGGAGAGAGATCTGCAATTGTAAGTATTTACTTCTGGGCATTTTTCTAAATCTTGGTGAAAAAGAAATTTTTTAAATTAAAGCTGATTAATCTGTGACTCCAGTGTATTTGTTAAATCAGTCAGGGCCTAGTATCAGCAAATAGCTTTTAGTTTAATTAAAAACTCAATAGGTAGCTTTCAGTTTCAATTTAAAACCTAGCAGAGACTTTTCTGGTTAAACATAATACTCAGTCAGGGCCTAGTAGTAACCAAGAGCTTTCAGTTTAAATTTAAAACACAGCAGAAAGCTTTCTAGTTACATTTACAACCCAAGACTCCCTCAATCCAAGCAAGGGCTGTGAGAATCACCCAGGAAATTGGTCACAGATTTCCTTAGAAGCACAGGATCAGGGTATTGTGTAGCAGCCAGGGAGACTATGATAAAATGAGGAAAATAGTTAAGAAAAAAACTAAAAGGAGCTGTTGCAAAGGTTAAAGATTGACATCAAGCTTGCTGCCCAGACCAGCTGCATTACATGCTTTAAGAAAAGTAGAAAGAAGTCCAAAACACTGCCAGCATGGTTAAAGGAGAGGTCAGAAAGGCGGCTATTGCCAAAAAAAGCATCTTTCAGGAAATGGAAAAAGGAACCAAATGACAAAAACTGGAAACACAAGCATGGGCAAGCTAGATGCAAGGCATTGTTAAGGCAGGCAAAGAGAATTTGAAAAGAAGCTTGCTGTGGAAGCAAAAATGGATAATAAAGACTTTTTCAAGTACATTTCTAGCAAAAAAAACCCTGTGAGACAGTCAGTTGGACCATTAGATGATAGAGGGGTAAAAGGTGCACTAAGAGGGGACAAGGCCATAGCGGAGAGACTGAATGAATTATTTGCTTCGGTCTTTACTGAGGAAAATGTAGGAATGTTACCCATGACTGAAATATAGAAATGACAGAAAAAGACCACATGTCCTATCTAGTCTCTCCTTCCATATCAACCATTACAACAATCCCCTTTTTTCCTTTAGAATCCTCTGTGTTTATCCCATGCTTCTTTGAATTCAGATACTGTCCTCGTTTCTACCACCTCCAATGGGAGACTATTCCATGGATCCACCACTCTTTCTGTAAAGAAATATTTCCGCAAATCACTCCTGAATCTATCCCTTTTCACCCTCATCCCACAGCCCCTCATAGCAGAGCTTGCTTTCAATTGAAAGAGACTCTCCTCCTGTGCATTTATGCCATGGAGGTATTTAAATGTTTCAATCATATCTCTATCCTGCCTTTCCTCTAAGGTGTACATATTAAGATCTTTAAGTCTGTCTTCATATGCTTTATAATGAAAAACACTAACCATTTTAATAGCCACCCTCTGTACTGACTCCATCCTGTTTATATCCTTTTGAAGGTGCGGTCTCTGGAATTGCACACAATACTCCAAACGAGGTCGCACCAAAGACTTATACAGAGGCACTATCATCTCCTTTCTTCTGCTGGCCATTCCTCTCCGTGTGCACCCAAGCACCCTTCTAGCTTTTGCTGTTGCTTTTTCTACCTGTTTAGCTACTTTAAGATCATCAGACACAATCACGCCTAGGTCCCACTCTTCTTTAATGGACAAAAGTACTTCACCCCCTATACTATATTGCTCCCTTGGATTGCTGCAGCCCAAATGCATGACCTTTCATTTTTCAACATTAAATCTCAGCTGCCAAATTCTAGACCATTCTTCAAGCTTAGCTAGATCCCTCCTCTGTGTGTCTACTCTATTGCAGATTTTGGTATCTGCAAAGAGGCAAAACTTACACGACAGCCCTTCCGCTATATTTCTAACAAAGAGATGGTATTTAAAGGAGATGCCGTGGAAGAATTCAAGGAAATATTTTTTTTTTTTTTTTTTTTTTTTTAATTTTTATTAACATTTGTAACAGTTACATTAGCATATACTCAACAACTCCAAGGCATCAAGGGTTCAGCAAACAGCATAAGAGACAACTCTTCAACTAACACACAGTCTAATCATTTCTCCTCCTATTTGCCATCCCCCCACCCCCTCCCTACTTCCACCCCTCTTCCCGCAACCACCTCCAAACCCCTGCCCACCGCTTCTCCATTTGCTCCCCTCTCCCTCCCCGCTCCCCAGTCAATTTATACATGGCATAAAGATGCGACACCCTGCGTGCATAGCTCGCCATGGAGGGTAGAGCTGGTCTATTCCAGTACCATGCAATTTCGCAGCGGGCCGCTGTGACACAATACCAAATAATGTTCCAATCCCCCTCCCATTTCCCATCTGGTCTATGCAGGAGACACTTCTCAGGGCCAAGTTCAAGGTTCGCCCCCATCATTTTGTTGATGTTTGCCCCTATGCGGTGCCAGTACTCTCCCACTACCGGACACGTCCACCACATATGCAGCCAGGAGCCACGCTCCCCACACTTTCGCCAACATTCATCCGTTTGCAACACCCCTGCCTTACACAACCGCTCCGGTGTGAGATACCAGCGACTCAGCACCTTAAACCCATTCTCTCGCAATGTCGTGGCAATGGAGAATCGTGCTATACCTAATGCCATTGTCTCCCACTCCTCCACCCCCCAGCTTACCCCTAAATCCTTCTCCCACGCTTCCATGTATTTCAACTTGTCTTCACCCAGAGCAGTCAACCCTCTGTAAATCCTGGAGAGCATCCCCTGGCTTCCCAGGGATCCTAGGCAGGCACCCTCAAACCATTCACCTCCCCCCCATCCCCCTTGCTCCCTTCCCTTTGTACTCACTACCGAACATAGCTGCCTATACGGGAATCTATCTACCTCCCCCAAACGATAGAGGTCCCGGACCCCCTCAAATCCTCTACAATGTCCTCCTACCACAATCTGGGACACCTGGGACAATCCTAACGCCGCCCAGTTACGGAGCACTGTGGCTCCCGGTCCCCCGCTCTCCGCACAGCAGGCTTGTAATGACATGGTGGCCGACCATCGTTTGTCACCCACCAGCCGCTTTCTATACTGCTGCCACACTTTCAAAGTATGCCCCACAATGGGATTCCTCCCCTTCTCTCCCCTCCCCTCCCATACTAACCGTTCAAGTGCACCCGGCCTGTATTCGGCCAGTTCCAGCTGAACCCACTGCTTCTGGGGTTCCCGCAACCACGCGTAGACTGCTCGCAATTGTGCTGCCGCATAATATAGTCGGAAATTGGGAACCCCCATCCCTCCTTCCCGTACCGAGACTTGTAGCGTCCTTGCCGCCACCCGTGGACGCCTCGACCCCCAGATAAACCGCTCGACCTGTTGTTGGATCTTCTTTAGCACTTTCGGGGGGATTGGGACTGGCAAAGCCTGAAACAGAAAGAGGAACTGGGGGAGAAGCATCATCTTAACCGTCGCTATTCGTCCAAACCACGAGTAATACCCCCTGCTCCAGCCTTGTAGCTTCGCCTCCACCTGCCCCACCAACTTCTTGTAATTTAAATCATACAACTCCTCCAAGGTTCTACCGAGATGAACCCCGAGGTACCGGATCGATGTCTTTGCCCATTTGAAGGGGAAATTCTGCTGCCAGTCACGCTGCCCCTCCCCCGCCCCCCCGACACTCAAGATCTCCGATTTGCCCCCAATAATCCGGAAGCCCGCCCGTTCACCATACTCTCGAATCTCTCTCATCACTGCCCTCAGAGATTCGCTGGGATTCGTGAGTGTCAGCAGTATATCGTCTGCAAAGAGGGACGTTCTGCATTCCTGCCGTCCCACCCTAACCCCCGTGATATCAGGGCTGCCGCGCAACTTCGCTGCCAATGGCTCTAAGGATAGCACAAAAAGTAGGGGGGACAGTGGACATCCCTGCCGCGTCCCTCTTTCTAGGGGGAAGAAACCAGAGTACCCCCATTCACGCGAACACATGCCTTCGGCCTAGCATAGAGAGCCCTTATCCACTGTGTGAACCCCGGTCCAAACCCCTGGGCCTCCAACACCGCGTAGAGAAAATCCCAGGACACCTGATCAAAGGCCTTCTCTGCATCCAGTGATACCAACAAGGCCCCCGTCCTCTGCCGCTGTGTCGACCACATCACATTTAACACTTTGCGGATATGATCCGCCACTTGCCGGCCTGGTACAAATCCAGCCTGGTCCTCATGCACCAATTTACCTAACACTCCATTGAGGCGCATCGCTAGTACTTTCGCCAGCAGTTTCGCATCTAGGTTCAGCAGCGAGATCGGACGGTAAGACGCACACTCCTGCGGGTCTTTCCCCTCTTTGTGGATAAGCGTAATACCTGCCCAGCCCATTGATTCAGGCAGTGCCTCCCCCCTTCCCGGTCCATTAAATACCCTGGTCAACGGGTTCAGCAAGAGGCTCCCAAAGCGCTTGTAAAACTTTGCCGTCAGTCCATCGAGCCCTGGGGCCTTTCCATTTTTTAAGCCCTTGATAGCCTGGCTGACTTCGTCAGCTTGTATTTCCCTGTCGAGCCCCTCTTGTTCGTCTCCCGTTAGAGTCGGGAGCCCTGCTTCCCTCACATATTCCCGAATGTCCTCTCCCGACCTTGCAGCTCGGGCTGCATACAAGTTGCTATAGAAGGACACAAATTCCTCCCTTATTCGTGGAGCCTCTCGCACTACCCCCCCTGTACTCCTAATCTGTGTAATCCTATTCCACTCCCTCCGCTTCTTCTTCAATTGTCTCGCGAGAAGTTTCCCCGCTTTATTCTCCCCTTCAAAGAACCTCTGTTTTAACAGCTGCAGGCGGAATTGTATCTTCTCCGCTTCAAGAGCATTCACCTGGGCTCGTAGTGCCAGCACCTCACCCCGTACCTGTCCAGTTCTGTCCTGACCGTCTCTTTCCTCCATCTCCCGCAATTGCCGACGTAACCGGTCCTCCCTCTCCGCCCTCTCTCGCTTTAGGCGGGCTCCCCACTTTATGAGAACCCCCCTAATTACAGCCTTGAAGGCGTCCCAGACTGTTCCATCCAGCACTTCCCCACCGCCATTTTGGTCAAAGTACTCCGGGATGAGCCTTTCAATCTCCCGCACCACCCTCTCGTCCTCAAGGAGCCCCTCATTCAACTTCCAGAACTGGCGGCCTCTATCTTCCCCTTCCACCCGCACCCGCACCACCACCGGAGCATGATCGGACCAGGTAATGGGTTCCATCTCGCCCCCTAGGAGCCGCCCTGTTAACTCCTTCCCTACCCATATGGCATCCAACCGGGAGTAAGTGCCATGTGCTGCAGAATAAAAAGAAAATTGTCTCCGCCCCGGGTTTAGTGTCCGCCATACATCTATCAGGCCGTTCTCCCGCACAAAATTGTGGTAATGTTTCCTATCTGTGCCTCTCCCCTCCCTGCGCCCAGTCGTATCTCTCCCTACCTCCCATGCCACATTGAAATCCCCACCACAGATTAGGACCCCATCCCCCATTGCCGCCACTTGCGCACTCAAAGCATCCCAGAATTCAGTTTGCGGGCCCGTAGGGGCATACACATTTACCACGCAAAACCACTCCTCACCTATCTTTACCCTCAGCAGGAGATACCGCCCCCCCCTATCCCGGGACACTACCTGGACCTCCATGGGGCCTGTCTCTCTGATGAAGACCCCCACCCCGCCTTTCTTCTTCTCTTTAAGATTAGAAGCGAACATACGGTGCTTGTACCCCCGGGGTTGCACCAATGTCTCATGTTGTCTCAATAGATGTGTCTCCTGCAACAGCACTATGTCTGCATTATGTCTTGTTAACTCCTTATATAATTTCTGTCTTTTCATTGGTGAATTTAGACCTTTCACATTTAACGTGAGAATTTTTTAACTCCTTTCCTACCCCCAGATCCCTGCCTCGTCCCCCTAAGTCCCTCCGCCCCCACCTCCCACTCTGACCCCCTCTTCCCCCCCCTACCCACCCCCTCCTCCCCCCACCCCCCACTCCCCCTCCCGCTGTTCCCTCCCGTCCTCCCTCTCCCCCCCTCGCTACTTCCCTCCCCTCCTCCCTCTCCCCCCCTCGTAACTCTCCTCTGCGGAGATACGACTTCCAATTCGGTGACCTTCTCTCCCTCCCCACCTACCCACCTCCACTGTTCCCCCGCCCCCCCCCCCACTCCCCTGCCTAAGCCCCCCTCGCTTCCAACTCTCCCCCCTCTAAACCCCCTCCTCTCTCCACCCAGCCTGGGCTCTCTCCCTCTCAGCCTAGTCCCCGCCTCCCCCCCTCCCCCTCTCCCCTTCCCCCACTGCCCATCTCCCCTTCCCCCCCCCCCCCCCGCCCACAGCCCAACTTATTCAAGAATACCAGTCCATTATAAAGATGCTTCAGCTCAGCCAGTCTCTTGTTCTGTGGTCCGGTTCTGGTGCACGTCCTTGGTGGTTCTAGCCAGTCTACGTCCACTTGCCCTCTGCCATTTCAGCTGTGCTGCTCCTCCGGTCCTGGATCCCGTTCTCGGCGGAGTGAAAGAGCCCTCGGCTTGCTCTGGTAGATTCTCAGCACCGAGCTCTCTCAGTGCTCTCCACGCCTCCACACTGGATCTCACCGTCCTCGATCGTCCTTTCACCGTAATAAAGAGGCCGAAGGGGAAGAGCCACTTGTAGCGCAGGTCAGCATGTCTGAGATATGCGGTGACCTCTCTTATCTCCCTCCGTCTTTGTAGCGTGCCTTGGGACAGGTCTTGGTACAGCTCCACCGTATGCCCCTCCCAACGGAAATTTTTCAGCTTGCGGCTGGCACCCAGCAGGAGTTCCTTACTCTTAAAGGAGTGCAGGCAGACCACAATGTCTCTTGGCCTATTGTCTCGGATGGGCCCCATACCCCTGTGCGCCCTTTCTATTTCGAGGCGGGTCTCCTCTGCAGGTCTCCCTGGGCCAGCTGCTGCGAGTAGGTCCCGGAAGATCCGCTGGGCCACTTCCTCACAGTTCTTATATTGTGGTTCCTCCGGCACCCCTCTCACTCGGAGGTTGCATCTGCGCGAGCGGTCCTCCAGGTCCTCTGTTTTGGCTTTCAGGGTCTCCTGCGTCCTCTGAAGCTCTTCCCAGCTGCTCTGGACCTGCGTCAGGGTCTCCTCTTGACTCTCCAACTTGGTCTCCACCTCTTCCATATGTCCCCCCAGCTCCAGCAGGTCTTGGCGCATAGTCTGCATTGCTTCTTTAATTTCATTTTTAACCCCACACATCTCCATCTTCAGTTCCTCCTTTAACTCTAGGAGCCATTGTTTAATCTGTTCTGCTGTCGACAGGCCCTCCTCTCCTCCTTCACTCCCCTCCGGGCTCTGTGGGGATTCTGTCACAGGTTTCCCTGCTTTTTTTTCCGCCTCCTTCCCTCCTTTGGTGGTTGCATATGGGGAGCGGAACTCGGCCAGCTTTTTTTTTGCCAGAGTCTCTTTTTTATTATTTTTTTCCATTTTGGGCTGATTAGCCCTCTCTCCCCGGTCTCCCCGGCCTATAGAGCTGGTAGGGCGTCCACTCACCACACTATAGCTTCTGCTGGGAACAATTCTGGTGTTTGGTAGTTCTCTGCCTCTGCTCCCTTTCTTAGTGCAGTTGGGGGGGTATGAGACTCACCACTGCTGGCTGCTTCTGCACTCTGCTTCTTGTGGGCTGCAGCTTAGCATAGGTCCCTGCTTCCTGCTTCTCCCAGCCACGTGCTAGGCCTTCTCGGCCCCCTCTGTCTCCGGATTCACCTCTCTGTTGGCCACCCTCTTCTGCCACCACGTGGTCTGTGGGGGTCAACGGCGTGGCGTCCTCCGCGGGGAAGCACACTGCCTCTGCTCACCGGCAAGCCTCTTTTGGCCCTGCTGACTCTCTCCCAACAAGTCCGGCTCAGCGCGACCACCGGCCCAGAAGCCCCCTGAAAGTCAGGCTGCCTCGTCCGGTCCGCTCCCACCAGCTTCTCTGCACCTCCGCACCCGCTTGTTTCACCGCCGCCGCGGCTCGCCGGCACTCCCCGCTCTCTCCGTCGCCCCTCGGCTCACCGCTCCGTTGCCCGTGGGGGCTAAAATGCTTTAATTATTGCGGGTTGGTGGCGGAGCTCCTCCGCTACGCCGCCATTCAGTAGGTGACGTCACCGGAAGTCCTCAAGGAAATATTGATACACAGGGAAGATGTATTACAACTATTTCTGAAACTGAAGAGTAGCTAATCACCTGGACCGAATGGTATACATCCAAGAGTGTTGAAAGAACTGAAATATGAGATTGCAGATCTACTATTAGTAATCTGTGAACTATCATTAAAATCATCTGTAATACCTGAAGATTGGAGGATGGCCAATATAACGCCAATTTTTAAAAGGGTTCCAGGGGTGATCCGGGAAACTACAGACCAGTGACCCTGATATCAATACCAGGAAAAATGGTAGAAACCATCATAAAGAACAAAATAACTGAACATGTAGATAGTGTCAGGCAGTGGCCAGTCCGCCGCCTAGGGGGAGCAGGTCTGTCTGCCTGATGACCCTTTCGATGAAGGAGTAGTTGTGGACACGAATGGGTCAGGTACAAGATAGGATTTTATTTCCCCTCCCGGGGTTGGATTTTCAAATATACAACACAACAAACTTAGGACAATAAAGCCATACACTCTGGCATGTGATAAAGGAAAATGAAAGACAGCTTCTTCTTGCTTCTTACTCAAATTATATCCACAGGAAACAATATTCTCAGCATACAGTTCCTTTGCAAATGAACAGCAAATCTTGTGATCTTTACAGCTAGCCTTAAGCAATGCACAAACGCTGGCTTAACACAAAGAAGTAATCTTGTCTGAAATGGTTAGCGTACCATCCATTGGATCACCAAATGAATCTTCACTAGCAGAATCAATTATCATAGGCTCCTGCTGACTTTCAGCTGGGCAAATGTTTTCTTTATTGCACAACGTTTGTAAACCTCCTTCTAATGTATCTTCACGGGGCTTATCCAGCCAGCCCTCTCTAAGGTAAGAATTACTGTTACCATATATATCAGAGTGTGAGAGAGGAGAGACCCACCTTCCAGGATTTTCAGCATATAACTTTTTATAAGAACTTTTCCCTTTAAAGTATTTGCTTGTCCTACCTTCAGGTTTTGGCTGAGGATAATGGAACTGCTCTACCCTGTTATTTATTTATTTTATTTATTTATTTAACAATTCTTTTATACCGCGCTATTAAAATCAGTGCGGTGTACATAGAACAAGAACATACTACAATGCATACAAGTAACATTGAGTTTTACATTGAACAGGGAACTTCAACAATAGGACAATCGGGGGAACTATGTACAGATAAACTTAATGGTATATACAGTTATATAAAAACTCGTTTGGATGTTGCAATGTGGTTCACTAATAGGACTAGAGAGAAGGTTGACCAACTAGCCCTTTTCAGGTTGTATTGAGGTGGTAGTTTTGTTAATGTCTAGGTTGACTTCTGGGTAGCATTTTGTGAACAAGTGGTATTTCAGTGCTTTTCTGAATAGGATTAGGTTTTTGATAGCACGGATTTCGTGAGGTAGGGCATTCCAGTTTAGAGGTGCAAATAAGGAGAAGGCCCTGTTGGAGGTGGCCTTAGTGCACTTCGTTATTATTTTTGGGACAATTAAGGTGTTCATTGATGTGGTTCTCCTTTTTCTATTTTCCAGGGTGCCATGGATAAGCTTGCTGATTGGCGTAGGGGGGCAGTTATTTAGTGCCTTGAAAGTAAGGACTAAAGACTTATACTGGATTCTGGCATGTAATGGTAACCAATGCAGTTCTTTCATGATGGGTGTTATATGGTCAGATCTTGATGAGCCGGAGAGTACTCTGGCGGCTGTATTCATGGCTAGGCGGAGCGGATTTAAAGTTGATTGAGGGAGGCCATGGAGGATGATGTTGGCAAAGTCCAGGTGTGGGAGGACTAATGCCTGGAAGGTTGTTCGGAAGTCTGTGGGATCTAGTAGGGAGCGGAGGTGATGTAGCGATCTGATCTTATAATATATATTTTTTGTGATGTTCTTGACATGCGTTGTCATATCCAAGTGCTGATCCAATGTGATGCCAAGGTAACGGATGGTAGCTTTTGATTTCAACTCTATGTTGTTGACGAGTAGTGATGGAGGAGGTATAAACTTACGGTTCCTTGTGACAAAAAGAACGTCAGTTTTTGTTGTGGTTAATCCGAAGGTTTTGTGATAGCAACCATTCGGCTACAGCTTCAAAACAGTTGATTATTGGGGAGAATACTGGATGTTCAATTGTGAACGGCATATATAGGAGGATGTCATCTGCGTAAGCGAGACATTGTACATTAAAGGATCTGATCAAGTCACATATCGGCTGCATGTAGATATTAAACATTAGTGCCGATAAGGACGATCCTTGTGGTACTCCCTGTGATTGCAGAAATGGTTCTGAGGATGCGTGGCCTGTTTTTACTTGTTGCCACCTGTTAGATAGGTAGGATTTACACCACTCGAGAGCTGTGCTTTGAATCCCCTTATCTTTCAAGCGTTGTAGGAGTATGTCATGACTCACAGAGTCGAAAGCAGCGGAGATGTCCAGGAAGATGAGGACGAAACCCTGTTGTATGTTATTTATTCCTGTTACCAGAACATTGAATAGGGTTGTAAGGACTGTGTCAACTCCATGTGCTTCCCTGAAGCCATGTTGAGATGGATCTAGTGGTGCTTCAGTGTCAATATGATGTTGGATTTGTTGTTGGGCGGCCTTCTCAATGATTTTTGCAAGCTGTGGGATGCTCGAGATAGGCCTGAAGGAATCAACCTTGGATGGGTCCAGTCTATTATTCTTCAGTAGGGGCTTGATGGAAGTGTGTTTTAGAATCTGCGGGAATGAACCTGTTGAGAAAGACTGGTTCAGTATTTTGCTCAGTATTTGACTGAGGTCATGTCGCATGTCTTTGATCCAGCTGGCTGGACACGGGTCATTAGGAGCTGTACTGGGGTTGATCGAGGCAATAATGTTCACAACCTCTCTGTTTGATACAGTGGAGAAGTTGTGTAGTGGCATTGCATGGGATGCTTTAGGTGAAGTGGAGGCGTTATTGACATTTATGTCTGTGTTGGTTTTAATCATCTTTGATTGCAGGTAGTTTGCGTAGTCCTGTGGCTGAGGCATAGGGGGTTGTGCTGAGACCGGTTCACCTGTTATGGACTTTACTATGCTGAACAATGCATGTGGTTTGTTGATGGAGCATTTTATTAGGCCTGTGTGATACGTTTTCCGGCTCTGTGATATCTTTGCTCGGTGGGTAGTTAGGTATGAGCTGTATGCTACCAACGCCTCAGGAGAGTGAGTTCGTCGCCACTGTCGCTCAAGTTTGCGTAGATGATGGAGAGATGTGCGAAGGTCTGTGGAGAACCATGGAGTATGTTCACGTTTTCGAATTCTCTTTTCGGTGAGTGAAGGGCAGGAGGCAGCTCTCAGGTTTTCATCCCATTTGGATATGAGATCATCTAAGTCCATGGTTGTGTTGGCCATGAGAGGTCTGAGGTTCTCTAGGACTATGCTCTGGTTGAGTGGTCTAAAGCGGGTTGTGTGGGATCCAGATGTGTTAGAAGACTTTCGGCTTTTGTGGGATGTATTAATGGGTATATTGAAACTGAGAAGACTGTGGTCCGACCAGGGTACTGGTTTTATAGATAGTGCAAGAGTTAGGGGTATTGTGGCGTTGGAGAGAGGCGCGAAAATGAGGTCTAGTTTGCCACCCTTAGTGTGGGTGGGAGAATCGACATACTGTTTGTAACCTAGGTCCTCCAGGGTGTCAAGGAAAGCTGCTGAGTGGCTGTCTTGGAGAGATGGGAGATTGAAGTCACCAATTAGCCAACTTGGTGAGCGTGAGGTGGATGTGGTGCATGCCTGCTCAATTATAGTTGGAAGATCATCTGGTGAGGGGGAGGGTGCGCGATAGAAAAGGTTGATTGTACAGAGCTCATTAGCTATAGTGAGGGAGTCAAGATAAGTTGAGCTAGAGGAGTTGCACATCTTGAATTGTAAATCAGCTTTGGCCAGGATGAGGATTCCGCCTCCTTTTTGACTGGATCTGTGAGATGTGTATATCACAAAACCTGGTGGCAGCATCTGATTCAGTAGTACGTTGTCACAGTCGGATAGCCATGTCTCCGTGATCATCAAGATGTCGAGATTATATTGGGGTATCAGGTCAATGGCTGCGGGCCATTTAGATCGTACTGATCTGGCATTTATCAGTGCACATTTTAGTAGGCGTTGGTGATGTTGCTTCTCTTCTTGTATCCTTTTGATGGTTTGGAGAGGAATGTTGAGTAGATGGGAGTGGGATGTAAAGTTATTTTTTGCAGTAGTGTGGTGGGGGAATTCGGACCATCTCCTTCCGTATGTGCGTAGGATTGGTATATGATATGTATCATGGTTGAATGCATTTGATGTGTAAGGGAGACCAAGGGTAAGGAAGGTCATGAATAAGAGCAGAACTTTGTACATTCTCTTGGGTGTTAGTAATGCGAAAGATAGTTATGGAAATGTTGGTTACCGTGCAGTGTGATGCAATATTTGCACTCAGGAAGGATTAATTGCAATAGTACTGTGAATGCAGGTGGCAACAGTAAATACAGGCAACAATGGCGGTAAATACAGGCAACAATGGATGTAGTAAATACTGGCAGTAAATACAGTAAATACTGGCAGTAAATACTGGCAACAGTAAATACAGGCAACAATGGATGCAGTAAATGAGAGAAGATATTGGCAGCAGTAAGTAATGGTAACAGTAAATATAGTTGAATGAGAGTAGATACTGGCAACAGTAAATACAGGTACAATGGATGCAGTAAATGAGAGAAGATATTGGCAGCAGTAAGTAATGGTAACAGTAAATATAGTTGAATGAGAGTAGATACTGGCAACAGTAAATACAGGTACAATGGATGCAGTAAATGAGAGAAGATATTGGCAGCAGTAAGTAATGGTAACAGTAAATATAGTTGAATGAGAGTAGATACTGGCAACAGTAAATACAGGTACAATGGATGCAGTAAATGAGAGAAAGATGCTGGCAACAGTGAATAATGGCAACAGGTAGGGCTAGGGGGATAGGAAGTATTACAGAGGCTAATATTGTTCAAATGGTGTTGGTAATACTTGCAGTTCCTGATGTAGGTGTGACTATGATTATGGGTGGTGTAAACCTCGTTTGGAGCTTAATCCTTCCTGGGAGAGCTAGGGTCACAATCACTTGAAAGAACTGGACTCATCTGGTGTCATTCCGAGAGTAGACTCTTTACTTGTGAGCAAGTCTTGTCAAAATCTGTTGTATGGTGACGATCTGGTGCTTCGTTTGGAGGTTGTTCGCTTGGGTTGATGGTTTGTTTCCCGCCTGTCGAGCCACGCCTAAGGGCCACGCCAAAGGGCCCTCGCTGTTAGCAAAGGGTTTTGCCCTTGGAAGCTTTCTCTGAGGTTTAGGCTTTTCAAACTCTTCTTCTGACATGCAGATATCTTCTACACAATACCTCTCCCTCTCAGGGGCTTGTAAATGCTCCCACGCTAGCTCTCCTGTTAAATCCTTCTGGTGGCCTTCCCAGCACGGCACCAGCCTTGGACTTTTCCCACGAGGCTTCTGAGCCTTAACTCTCAAGGTATTTCTGCTGCCAGTAAGTTTCCTTAAGTCTGGTTCAGAATCACTTCCAGGGTCACAATTCTCAGATACATACGGTTCCACTCTCTCAGGCTTCCATTCACTCTGCAAAGCACGTTGCCTCTGAGCTCCAAACTGCGTCACAGCAAACTGACTCTCACAGCTGTTTCTCGCTCTCTCTCTGGGTCTGTCGCTGGATCTCTCTCTGAGTTCCTTCCTGTTTCCTCCTTCTCCCCTTTCTACCTCTACTGAGTGTTTCTTATAGTGCTGATTAGCACTTCCCCCACTCAGGTGAAAACTATTTGCTTCAGGAGCTAAGGATTGCTTGCTAGTTGGGCGGGGTTGCAGACCTCGTGGCTGGGTCTGTTTACGTTGCTCCTGACAACTATTGTCCTTGTGGTTTGCCTGCCTGTCAGATTCTGACCTAGTTCTCACAGAATCCTGTGTTTTCAAGGCCCAGGATGGATCTTCCCAATTACAATAGTCATGGCTTAATGGGAGACAGCCAACATGGCTTTAGCCAAGGAAAATCTTGTCTTACTAATCTGTTATGTTTTTTTTTTAAAGGTGTGAATAAACAGGTGGACAAAGGTGAGTCGGTTGATATAGTGTATCTGGACTTTCAGAAAGCCTTTGACAAGGTCCCTCCTGGGAGACTTTTGGCAAAATTATTTATTTATTTTATTTATTTAGCTGTATTTATATCCCGCTTCTCACCGGGTCAAAGCGGTCAATTGGGGGATACATTTAACACGAGGGGATATGACACACATATGCTAATACTTACAGGGAACATGGGCAATGGAGGGTTAAGTGGCTTGCCCAAGACCACAAGGAGTGCCTGTAGGACTAGAAATCCCAGTCCCTCCGGCCTGAGATTGCTGTCCCCAGGTGGGACTTGAACCCCCAGCCCTCCGGCCTGAAGTACCTTGTCCTAACCACTAGACCACTCCTCCCAGCAAATTAAAAAGTAATGGCATAGGAGGCAGTGTACTATTGTGGATCAGGAACTGATTAAAAGAAAGCAGAGGGTAGGGCTAAATGGCCAATTTTCCCAATGGAACAAGGTGAATAGTGGAGTACCCCAGGGATCTGTACTGGGTCTGCTGCTTTTTAACATATTCATAAATTCTCCAGGACCAAGCAGGAAGTCAGTCCTCACATACGGGTGACGTCGGCGCCGACGGAGCCCTCGTGCGGAGCATTTCCCCAGCTTTCAAAGAAAGCCTTTGGGAATTGCAGCGCGCATGCGCGGTCCCCTTCCCGCCCAAGAGTGCCATCTTGCTCAGTCTTCTTTTTTCCGCGGAGCCCGACGGACGTAGTTCGTTTTTCGCCGAGGAAAAAGTTGATTACCCTATTTTTTGTACTTCTCCTTCGGTTCGACGCCGGATCCTTTTCCCGCCTGGGCCCGATACGCCGGTATCGAGCCCACTCTCACCTTTTTCGGTTTTTGTCCTTCGTGACTAGCGTTCGTGCCATTTTTTCTTTTTTCACTGGCAGCCCTATCTTTTGACCTCGCAGGGGCCCTTTTTCCCCCGATGGCTGCCAGCGGGTTTAAAAAGTGTGATCGGTGTAAGAAACTTATGTCTCTTACCGACACACACGACTGCTGCCTCCGCTGCCTTGGACCCGATCATGACCCGATGATTTGTGGTCCGTGTGGCAAAATGTCTTTGAAGGCGTTGAGGAGTCGGCAGCACCAGAAGGATAGGATTTTCTCTGACTCCGCGTCCGGATGGGCCCAGACCTCGTCAGAGGCCTCGACGTCTCGGGACTCCGGCCCCGAGCAGCGTCGAGGTTCCTCTGAGCGGGGGTCTCCTTCGCGGGAACAGCGCAGGAAGAAGAAACCCGCGAGGGCGGCGTCGGTGGACGCTCCTGGTTCCTCGAGAGCCAGGTCGCATAGCCCCGATAGCCGTCCCGGGTCTTCGGAGTTGGAGAGGCCTGCCAAGCAACCTTGTCTCGAGATGGAGTCTCCTGGACACGTGAGTGCTGTAGTCCTTGTGGACTCTCCTCCAAGGGAGCCGATGTCGGGCCCGACACCATCGGGGCCCGAGTCGGGGACTGCTGGGTCTCCTGAGCTCGGACTCAGGTTGACGGCCTTGGAGAGCAGCCTTGCTGCCTTCATGGAACAGCAGCGGGCATTGATCGCCGGTCTCACTGGTGCATCTGCCCCGACCACCGGGACATCGACGTCCAAGTCGACACCGGAGGCCGAGCCGATCCTCGAGTCCATGCGGGCTCGAGTCGATCCTCGGCCACGGTCTCCCTCGGCCTCCCATTCGGGACCGAGGTCGTTGACGCCGGTACCCTCGGCGTCGGGGCGGAGGGCATTGGTGCCTGCCCGACTGGAGCCGCTCGATACCTCCTCCGAGGAGTCGGGCTGGGAGACGGAGGACGAAGAGTCACCCGACACCTATCGGACTCGGTGTGTCCCATCGGACTCGCCGGAGTCCGAACCTCGGAGACGATCCCCACTGGAGGATACCCGGTTCTCGGACTTCGTGCGGGATATGACCAAGGCCTTGGCCTTCCCCGCGGATCCCGAGGAGGAGCCTTGAGGCCCTCCAGTATGACTCTCCCCCGAAGGAGGCCTTTACTGTGCTGGTTCCTCCGATGCTGGAGCAGCTGCTCTTCCGCATGTGAGAGACCCCGGCCTCAACGCCGGTGTTAAGCAAGCGGGTCGATTCCATCTATCGAGTCCGCAAGAGCCTCGGGTTCCAAAAGGCACAATTACCGCACCACTCCATGGTTGTGGAATCGGCCATGCATCGACTGAAAAGTCAGAAGATGCACTCCTCGGTGCCTCCTGGCCGGGAGGCCCGGAACCTGGATGCCCTCGGTAAGAAGTGCTTCCAGGGCTCTATGCTTGCTTGCCGTGTCCAGACATACCAGCTCTACATGGGCATGTATCTCCGAGACCTGGCAAAGGAGATTGCCGGGTTCTCTGCTGGTCTCTTCGAGGAACCTTTGCAGAGGTTAGGCCTTGTCCACCAGTATTCGAGAGTGCTCGAAGTTTATCTCTCGAGCAGCCTACGATGGCTTCGAGGCTTCGGCCCGAGTAGCCGGGGCCGGCATCGGTGCCCGCCGACAGGCTTGGCTACAGTCATCCGACCTCGAGCCATGGGTACAGGACAAGCTGGTCGATGTCCCCTGCCGAGGTGAAAACCTCTTTGGCAAGCCCATGGCTGAAAAGGCTGCAGAACTCGAGACCAAGACTCTGACCAGGACTAGGCTGTCCAGAAAGACCTCTGCCCCTTCTCAGAAGAAGAAGGGCTCGGGGAAAAAGACCTTTTACCTGAGAAGGTCATCTGCCTATAAACAATACCCTCATTATCAGGCCTCTGCAGCTCCCCAACAGGGTCAGCAGGCCAAGGGGCAGGGTCATGGGCCCCGTAGGCAGAAGGCCCCCAAGCCACCAACACCGGCCCCTGCTCAGCAGGGTGGGGGTTTTTGACTCAGAAAGCATAGCCTCTTCTCAGCTGGCTTCTCTCAGCACAGGAGGCCGGCTGGCCCACTTTGCCCACAGGTGGTCAGCCGTCACATCAGATACCTGGGTACTTCATATAGTCCAAGAGGGCTATCTTCTCCATTTTCACCAGGTGCCTCCCTCCTATTTTCCAGGGGAGCCTCCAAGACTCTCTCTGCACAGGGACCTACTCCTTCAGAAGTTGGCAAGTCTACTAAAGGAACAGGCTGTGGAACCGGTGCCCCACCACCTGAGAGGTCACGGCTTTTATTCCAGGTACTTTCTGGTACCAAAAAGAACAGGAGGCCTCAGACCCATCCTAGACTTGCGCAACCTCAACAAGTTCCTGGAGAGGGAAAAGTTCAAGATGCTTACCCTTGGAATCCTGCTGCCCTACTTCCAGCAGAGAGATTGGCTATGCTCCTTGGATCTAAAGGATGCTTATACTCACATCCTTATTCATCCAGACCACAGACAATATCTCAGATTTGTTGTGGGAGGAAACCACTATCAGTACAGAGAACTACCCTTTGGCCTGACCTCCGCTCCCAGGGTGTTCACCAAGTGCCTGGCAGTAGTGGCAGCCTACCTAAGACTTCAAGGTCTTTTTGTGTTTCCGTACCTGGATGACTGGCTCATAAGGGGCCAGTCTTCCCAGGAGGCCAATCAAGCCACCCTTCGCACTGTGGCTCTACTTCAGCACTTGGGGTTTGTCAAACTTCGAAAAGTCCACTTTGCTCCCGTCCCAGAACTTAGAATTCATAGGAGCAAGGCTGGACACTCTTCAAGCGAAGGCTTTTCTGCCAATGGACAGGGCCCACAGGCTGATGGATCTGGCCAGGCAGTTTCACAGCAATTCCCTGGTCTCTGCCAGGCAATTCCTGAGGCTACTCGGCCATATGGCTTCCACGGTTCATGTCACCCCCAATGCCCGCCTGCACATGCGGCCTGCTCAGTGGAGCCTTCGCACTCAGTGGCATCAGGCCACAGGGAGCCTAGCAGACTCAGTAAGAATATCCGACCTGCTGGTCTCCTCTCTGCAATGGTGGCTTCATCTTCCGAATCTGGTACTCGGAGTGGTTTTTCAATCCCCTCCTCATTCTCAAGTGCTGACGACAGATGCTTCTCTTCTAGGTTGGGGAGCACATTGCCAAGGGACATGTACTCAGGGTCTCTGGACCCCTTGGGAGGCTGCTCAACAGATAAACTTCCTGGAGCTACGGGCGATACTCCTAGCTCTGAGAGCCTTCTCCCATCTCGTCTCTCACCAGTCTGTACTAGTCCAGACGGACAATCAAGTTGCCATGTTCTATGTGAACAAACAAGGAGGCACAGGCTCCTTCCTTCTATGTCAGGAGGCACAACGGCTGTGCTCTTGGGCCGTCAATCACGGAATCCTCCTCAAGGCTGTCTACCTCCCAGGTCAAGAAAATTACCTGGCGGACAGACTGAGCAGGATCCTGCAACCACACGAATGGAGATTGAACCCGTTGGTGGTTCAGCAGATCTTTCTCAGGTGGGGCCTCCCCACCATGGATCTTTTCGCCAGTCCTCTGAACCGGCAACTCCTGAGATTCTGCTCCAGACAACCGCATCCTCTCAGAGTAGCAACAGATGCGTTTCTGATCTCGTGGTCCACAGGCCTGCTGTATGCGTTTCCTCCCACGCCACTAGTGTCCAGAACACTGTTCAAAGTCCTCAGGAACGGGGCCTCAATGATCCTGATAGCCCCCAGGTGGCCGAGGCAACCGTGGTTCCCGCTTATGCTGCAACTGGCGGTGGCCACCCCTCTTCCTCTGGGGTTTCTGCACGATCTCCTGTCTCAGGATCAGGGGACTCTCTTGCACCCCAACCTCCAGTCCCTTCATCTAATGGCCTGGCTGCTGAAAGGGTAGTCCTGGCTCCCCTATTACTGCCCCGTGAGGTGGAAGATGTAGTCTTAGCCTCTAGGCGGCAATCCACCAGGAAATCCTACGCTCTTAAGTGGCGTAGATTCTCCGCATGGTGTGCTCAGCACAGCGAGAATCCCTTCTCGTGCTTGGTAGCGGTAGTATTGCAATATTTGTTTTACCTCTCCAATCTAGGCCTTAAGTCCAACTCTGTCCGGGTTCACCTCAGTGCTCTCTCAGCGCACCACTCGCTGGTGGATGGAAGGCCTCTTTCCAACCACCCTTTGGTGGCTCGTTTTCTCAGAGGCCTCCTTCTGCTTAAGCCTCCTTTGCGTCCACCAGCCCCTGAGTGGGATCTGAATGTGGTCTTACAGCGGATTACTTGTCTGCCCTTTGAACCTATGGCTACTTGCCCTCTCCGTTTTCTCTCCTGGAAAACCTTGTTTCTGGTAGCTCTTATCTCTGCTAGGCGAGTGAGTGAACTTCAGGCGCTAGTGTCTGATCCTCCTTACACTAGGTTCTACAGGAATAGGGTAGTCTTACGGACTCACCCTAAGTTTCTCCCTAAAGTTGTCTCCCCTTTTCACCTCAATCAGGAGGTGGTTCTTCCGACCTTCTTTCCCAGGCCGCATGCCAACCGGGCTGAGATGGTCCTGCATACCCTGGACTGTAGGAGGGCGTTATCCTTCTACCTTGACCGTACGCGGGAGCATCGGAGGGCTGTTCAGCTCTTCGTTTCTTTTGACCCCAATAAGTTGGGGTTACCTGTCTCCAAGCGTACTTTGTCCATCTGGGTCGCTGACTGTATCGCCTGGGCTTATGGGGCAGCCGGCCTCTCGTTGGAGGGTCGAGTCACGGCTCATCATGTCAGGGCAAAGGCTGCGTCAGTGGCTCATCTCCGCTCTGTTCCGTTGGCAGACATCTGCCGGGCCGCTACTTGGTCTTCAAGCCAGACTTTTGTGGCCCATTACTGCCTTGAGAGGGAGTCCCGCAGGGACAGTGCTTTTGGACAGGCAGTACTCCATAATCTCTTTGGGGTTTAGGCAACTCCTACCCTCTGGCCCTGGTGTTGGGCTACCGGTCGGGGCCGTTCTCAGAGAAGATTCCTTCCTTACGTACTGACGAGCTAGAGGGAGCTCATTTTTTTGGCTTGAGGTCTCCGGTAGCCTTAAGCTGGGGAGTCCCATATGTGAGGACTGACTTCCTGCTTGGTCCTGGAGAAAGAGTAGTTACTCACCTGTAACAGGTGTTCTCCAGGAGCAGCAGGAATCAGTCCTCACAACCCTCCCTCCTCCCCTTGGAGTTGCAGTCATATGATTTATTTTGCTAATTTTTTGCTGTCTTTTAGCTATGTCATCAGACTGAGCAAGATGGCACCCTTGGGCGGGAAGGGGACCGCGCATGTGTGCTGCAATTCCCAAAGGCTTTCTTTGAAAGCTGGGGAAATGCTCCGCACGAGGGCTCTGTCGGCGCCGACGTCACCCGTATGTGAGGACTGATTCCTGCTGCTCCTGGAGAACACCTGTTACAGGTGAGTAACTACTCTTTACCTGGAAATGGGAATAGCGAGTGAGGATATCAAATTTGCAGATGACACAAAACTATTTAAAGTTGTTAAAACCCATGAGGATTGTGGAAAATTGCAAGAGGATTTATAAATTGGAAGACTGGCCATCCAAATGGCAAATGAAATTTAATGTGGACAAGCGCAAAGTTATGCACCTAGGAAAGAAAAACAAACTATGGTTACATGATGCAAGATTCCACATTAGGATCCACCAGCCAGGAAAAAGATTTAGGCGTCATTGTGGATAACATATTAAAACTCTCTGCCCAGTGCGCAGCGGCGGCCAAGAGAGCAAATAGAATGCTAGGAATCATAAGGAAAAAATGGAGAATAAAACAAAGTTTATTATAATGCCTCTGTATCGTTCCATGGTGTGACCGCACCTTGAATATTGTGTGCAATTCTGGATTCTGTATCTTTAAAAGGATATAGTGTTATTAGAAAAGGTACAGGTCCTTCAATCTGTTCAACACTCTGCTGTGCGGCTAATCTGCCAGCCTCGTCATGCCCATATTACTCCTCAAGTCACTTCATTGGCTTCCTATCCGTTTCTGCATCCAGTTCAAACTTCTCCTACTGACTTATAAATGCATTCACTCTGCAGCTCCTCACTACCTTTCTTCTCTTATCTCCCCTTACAACCCCCCCTTGGGAACTCCGCTCTTCTGGCAAACTGCTTCTATCTGTGCCCTTCTCTTCTACTGCTAACTCCAGACTTCGCTCCTTTCACCTTGCTGCACCTTACGCCTGGAACAAATTACCTGTGTCTGTATGCCAGGTGCCTTCTCTGATCCTCTTCAAATCCAGGCTAAAAACTCACCTCTTTGCTGCTGCTTTTGGATCTTGACTCACCTGATCTCCTTTTTCTTTCCTCTTACTTTATCCCTACCTACACCTTCTCTGTTTGTCTTGACTAGATTGTAAGCTCTGATGAGCAGGGACTGTCTCTTACATGTCTGTGCAGCTCTGCATATGACTTGTAGCGCTATATAAATGCTCAGTAGTAGTAGTAGTAGTAGAAGAGCCACCAAAATGGTAAAGGGATGGAAGGATACCCCTATGAAGAGAGGTTAAAAGGTTATTGCTCTTCAAGCTGGAAGATGTATATCAATACAAGAGTAATTCTGGTCTCCTTGGAGTAAAGTAAAATCTCACTTCTTTAAAAATCACTCCATATAAACAATCCAATAATCAAAGTGGAAAACGATCTCCTGTGTGGAAAACTGTTAAACATTTTCGTTATAAACGATTTCTCTTACAACTCCCAGGAAGTCTCAGACCAAAGCAGCGCTCAAAACTGATGGCTTACTCTCGAATAAACATTGGCGCTTAATAGCATCAATGACAAACCTGGGAGTGTTTTTTTCAAAAATCACCAGTTCTCCACCACCTTTGTGTCAGAAACTATTAAACTTTGAAACTCTTATCTCAATCGTCTTCCTCTACACCTCCCTTGGCGCCTCTTTAGCGTTTCACTCCAAAAGGAGTTTCTTCAGGAGGGTTACAAAGCTGCTGTCCGCGTTCCTCAATGTGTTTGTTCGTACTACTAAAAAACGCCGCGCAGGAGATAGTTTTCCACTTTGATTATTGGATTATTTATATGGAGTGATTTTTAAAGAAGGCTTCAAGCTGGAAGAGACAGCTGGGTGGGGGGGGGGGATATGATAGAGGTCTATAAATTAATGAATGGAGTGTAACGGGTAAATGTAGATCGATTGTTTACTCCATTAAAATATAGAAAGACTAGGGGGCATGCAATGAAGCTACAGGGTAGCCTATTTGAGACTAATAAAGGAGAAAATATTTTTCACTCAACATGTAATCAAACTCTGGAATTTGTTACCGGAGAATGTAGTAAAAGCTGTTAGTGTAGCCAGGTTTAAAAAAGGTTTGGACAAGTTCCTGGAGGAAAGGTTCTTAAACCATTATTAAAGTGGACCCAGAATATCCACTGCTTGCCCCAATTCAAGCATCTACTGCTTTATTTTTGGGGATTGGTTGGATGGTTGCCTGTTTGAGGGCGGTGGGCATGTATCCTTGAGTTAGTGAGGAGCTTATTATCTTGTGGATATATTGGATGAGCTCATCTTTGGTTGATTTGATCCATCTTTTTTTTTTTTTTAGAACTTTATTTAGAAACACCTTGGAACATAACAAGTACAACAGGCAATAGCCGTCCGCCGGGGTGGATTCTTATCCCCAGGCAGAGGACACACATAATTACAGGTGATTTTTACCAGTAACATAGCACCCCCCCACTCCCTATCCCCCCACCCCCCCCCCACCTCCCACCCCGTCACGCTCAGGACCCTGGAGCAGGCGCAAATGGCAACTCCAACCATGCCATGCAAACAGAAGCCACTCCCTAACTTCCCTGCTGGAGAATAAGATTACGGCTTCGGGGACTCAGGGCCTGAAGATAGGGATCCCAGGTCAACTGAAAGCTGGTCCATCGTTTGGGATTACCCCTGGCTCCCCTACTCTCCAGAAGCATCAATTGGTGAAAAGAATTCCGCCATTCCCAAAAGGACGGAGGGCCCTGCTCCCGCCATTTACACAAAAGAGGGCCCTTACCCACCAGACAAGCTTTACGCACTAACCACCTCTCCCATTTCCCTTTAGGGTGGTTAGCCTTCAGGCAATCCAAGACTACAAAGGGGGCATCCCAGTCTACTTGCTGTCCCAAGATACGCAGCATAAATGAGCAAATTCGCAGCCAGTACGGGCGAATAACCCTGCAGTCCCACCACATATGCAGCAGCGTTGCCAGGGGGGAAGAACACCGTGGGCAGCTCCCATCCAAAGTCAAGTGGCAGCGAAAGGCCCGGCGAGGCGACAGATGTACCCGGGTAATAGACTTAAACTGCATTTCCCGCCACCGTACACCCTCGACAAGACTCCCGATCCGCCGTAAAGCCAGGAGAACGGTCCCCGAGGGGATCTCCCGACCCAGCTCATCAGCCCAAGCCCTCTCCACCACACTATAGTCCAGACCTGGACGAAGGGTCTCAAATCGCCGATTCAACACACTAATAGAGGGCACCTCCTCCGTCCCCAAACTAAAGAATTCCAAAATCTGCAACGAACGGTCACTGTGCAGCGCTGCTGCAGGGAGGGAAGCCACATAGTGAGAAATCTGAATGTAGGCAAAGTAGTGTCTAGTCCCCAGGTCATATTCCTGACGTAAAGAAACA
The DNA here is from genome assembly GCA_033557465.1 of Ichthyophis bannanicus. Classification (NCBI taxonomy): domain Eukaryota; kingdom Metazoa; phylum Chordata; class Amphibia; order Gymnophiona; family Ichthyophiidae; genus Ichthyophis; species Ichthyophis bannanicus. The sequence goes on from CM066034.1 coordinate 13,299,849, forward strand.
AACGATTTACAGTTCCCATTAGGACCAACTACATGCCCCAGATTGCTAATACCCCTCTCGGCCCAAACACGAAATGCCGCGGTGTCCAAACCGGGGGGAAAACAAAGGTTACCCTGCACTGGCAGCCAACTTGACACTCTCCAAACGCGGCCCCAGAAAGTATTAAGCTGTCTCCAAGTCCGCCTCACCGGGGCCACCAAGGCCCCTTCCGACAAATGTCGGGGGACCAGACGACTCTCATGGTGTAACAACGCTTGCAACGTATGCGGTGCAACAAACGCCTCTTCCAAGGCTCTAGGGATATAATTCTCAGTACCTCCCAGCCAGTCGCCCAGGTGACGCGCCTGGCAGGCCAGGACATAGCTACTCAAATCTGGAAGCCCCCAACCGCCGCAGCGTCCCCTCCCTCGCAATCGCCAGTAAGAAATACGGGCTCGCCCTCCCTTCCACATAAAATTCCGAAATTCCTTCTCGAACCGCCGAATATCCCGACGCAACAATCAAACAGGGAGTGTCTGCAGCCAGTACAGTATCCGCGGCAAAATGACCATCCTAATTGCTGCAATGCGCCCTGAAAGCGATAAAGGGAGATAGCGCCACGACTGTAACTGGGTCCTCACCTTAGATAGCACCCTATCAAGGTTGCTCTCATAGAGACGGGAGACACGACGCGGGAGCACAATCCCCAAGTACACAAACTGATCGTCCGCCCATCGCAGGGGGAAGTCTCCCGTCCAACAACCCCTCAGCTGACCGGAGACATCCAACGCCACCGATTTATCGTGGTTAATACTAAGACCTGCAAAAGTCCCAAAAAAGATGAAATTCCTGCAACAATCGGGGTAGAGACTCACGAGGTGAAAGCAAGTGTACCAGCAGGTCATCCGCGAACGCGGCTAGTTTAAACTCATATCCCCCAATGTTCACCCCCTTGATGTCTCGGGTCAATTCCACTCTTCGTATAAGGGGATCTAAGGATAAAATGAAAAGGAGGGGAGACAGAGGACATCCCTGTCGGGTCCCCCGCTGCAACGGAAAGTCCACGGATAGCACCCCATTACAGAAAATCGCCGCTGTTGGCAGCACATACAAACTAGCCACCATTTGGCAGAAGGTTTCTCCAATACCATAACACGGGAGTAAATATTGCAGATAGTGCCAGTCCACTCTATCAAAGGCCTTTTCGGCGTCGAAGCTGACAAGCAAGGATGACTGGCACCGATGCTGAACCCATTCCAAAGAAGTTATTATTTTGCGCAGATTGCGAACCGCATACCGATCTCGGACAAAACCGACTTGTGACTCATGTACCAGTTGACCCAAAAAACCCGCCAGGCGGTCCGCTAAAATTTTAGCCATTATTTTAAGATCAAAGTTAAGGAGGGAAATGGGTCGATAAGAGGCCGCCTGCAGGGGATCTTTATTTGGCTTTGGAATAAGAATTATGTGTGCATGATTATGTCCCCAGCGATAATAACCCTGTTCCGTCCTTCGATTCTGTACAGCCGCCAGGGTAGGAGAGATCAGATCGCCAAGAATCTTGTAAAATTCTGCCCCGAATCCGTCGGAGCCTGGGGACTTAAAACAGCTCGCTTTTGTTATCACTGCCTGTACCTCCTCGACCGTAATAGGCTGGTCTAATTGCCTTCTTTGTGACTCCGTTAACTTGGGCAACTCCAAGCCTCCTAAGTAATCCTTCATATGCGCAGGGGAAGGCAGGTCAGCCGTATATAGCTTCTGAAAGAAGGCCCGAAAGATACGAGCTATCTCTGGGCTCTCTCTGCGGACCACTCCGTGGGAATCCCTAAGCGCAGTCACCAATCTAGAACCCCGAGGACCTCGCAGACAACGGGCCAGAAACTTCCCCGGCTTGTCACCATAGCGATACAATTGGTATCGGTAGTACAAAACAGACTTCACGGCCCGCTGGTGTAGGAGTTCGTTGAGCTCCACTTGACTGTCCCACAGGCGCTGCCGAAACTCCGCAGTAGCGCTTCGCGCCAATTGGCGCCTCAGCTTTGTCACCATTTTCTCCAGACATATGATCCGTTCTGCCATCAATCGCCATTTCCTTGCCAGGAAGCCAATAATATCCCCTCTGAGAACCACCTTAGCCGTTTCCCAAAGCAACTCGGGATCATCGTGATGGCCACGGTGGTCAGACTCAAACTCCTGCCACCTCTTTTGCAAAAAAGGACGAAACTGAGCGTCACGATATAGCTCAAGGGGAAAACGCCAAATCCTGGCCTTCGGGTCGGTCCCGCTCCAGTAGAGCTCCAGCCACACAAACGCATGGTCAGACACTTCGGTGGGACCAATCTGCGTCTCCGCCACTCTAGCAAACAAACCCGTGGAAACCAACACATAGTTGAGGCGGGCGCTAGAATTATGTGCCCGAGATTGGTGTGTATAATCCCGTTCGGACGGCTGCAACAGCCGCCAAGGGTCCACCGTCCAGTCTATTACAGAGCTGAACCATAGCCTTCGCCGTCTGGAATCGTTCCCGAGGTCCACTCCCCCGCGATGTGTCCACCAGCACATCCATGACAGCATTAAAATCTCCACCTAGTATCATTGGGCATTCAGGCAATGAAGCAAGTTTAGTCGCCACCCGACTGTAAAAATCTAGGTCTAGTACATTAGGACCATACAAATTACCCAATATTACCGATTTCCCCTCAAGAGTGCCCTGCAGGAATACAAAGCGGCCGGAGGGGTCCGCCAGTTCTTTTGCAACTGCGAAGCGATCTCGTTTATGAATCAAGACAGCAACACCACCCTTCTTCCCTTGGGCTGGAGCACCCCATACCTGACCTACCCATTCCCTGCGTAGTTTACCATGTTCTTCAGCCGTCTGGTGGGTTTCCTGGAGTAAGGCAATATCTGCTTTATGGCGGGCCAGGGCCCGCAGCACCTTAGAGCGCTTAATGGGGCTCCCCAGACCACAAACATTCCAGGAGATTATCCTCAGGTCAGTAGGCCCATATCACCACAGTACAATAAGGCCATGACCAAATTCCAGGGGGGGGCGCTCCCAGCCTGGAGCTCCCCCCATCCTCCCCTCTCCTTGTATGGGACTGGCTTCCTCCCTAGGTCCCGAGCGTGACTTCTCCCCCAACCCCCCTCTCCCCCCCTTCCCTCCCCTCTCCTCTAACCCCCCCTCCCCGTACCCCTAGCAATCTATACCCTACCCACTCACTATCGGGTAGCATTATACTCCCCCTGCGGAATCAGTATAGATGCGTGTGGTCTCCCCCGACCTCCCGCTCCAGATCTCCCCCCCATTATCCCAAATCCGACCCATTGACCCAGGACGCCGCATGGTAAAACATTATAAGGCAAGGCATACATCAATATAATAACAAGGAACATAGGCATCACATAATAAAGCACATGTTAATCCCACAGTCCCTCCCCACGGGGGAAATCTAGGGTTGACAATTCGGTTAGAGATGAACAATAAAAAGAAAAAACCCGTAAAGCAGCAACCCCCCACCCCCCGCCAGGAGAAAGGAAAGTGGGGGACCGAGTGGGTAACAAAATAAAACAGACCCCCGATCTAGGACCCGAGGATCAGCGAATCTCCCCCCCCCCTGCCACCCACAACCCACAAGCCCACATAGAGTGGTGTAAGAAGGTGAACCGCAACACCCAGGAGGGGACGGGAACAGGCCTCAGCTTCCACCCTGCTCCCGCCACTCCACTGGACAGGCCCATCACAGGTCCTCATACAAACCACAGTCACAGTCCCTCAAGGCCTCCGGCAGTTGTGTGAAGCTCTCTCAGCCGATAAGTTCAATTAAACCACCCCACAATCCTTGTGGAGCAGCCCACTCTGGGCCCCCTGGCCTCGGCTAGGGCAAACAGCCCGGCAGACAAGAGGCACCTGCCATCAGTCCCAAGGCACCTGGTGCTGCAGTTCCTCCCCCGATGGGTGTCTTGATAATTCAAGGGCTGCGCTGAGGGAGGCCTCCATGCTGCACAATCCCCTCAATATATGAGGTCGCCTCCTCCGCCGAAGCAAATGACCGATGATCACCGCCGTGGAATACATGTAGTCGTGCCGGGTACTGCACGGAGAATTTAACATTAGCCTCAATCAACTTTTGGCACAGCGGGGCGTAGGCTTTCCGTTGCTGACTCAAGGAGACAGAGTAATCTGGAGCCACTCGAATGTTTACATTTTCGTGCAGCAGGCCACCTTTCTGTCTTGCCGTTCGGAGGATGGCCTCCCGATGTGGGAAATACAGAAATTTGACAAGAACAATGCGAGGCCGCTGATCGCGGGGCTGCTTAGTGCGCACGTTCGATCAACATTTTGTTGCCTCCCTCAAGGCCGTCAACTAGCTGCGGGAGAAGATTTTCCAGATGCTTTTTTAAATCTTTGTCGGCAATAGCATCAGGTATGCCCATCAGCCTCAAATTGTTCCTTCTAGATCTATTTTCTAGATCATCCAATTTAGAGGTCTGGGCCTGCACGGTCGATTTCAGGGCTGCCACCTCCTGCACGAGAGAAAGCACGCTGTCTTCAGCTTTCCCGATGCGATCCTCCGCCTCCTGCAGCCTGCACCCCAATGCACTCACCGAGCTCTGCAGGACATCCATTTTGTTGTGCAGGGCTGTGAATTGTGTGGCCAGCGCCGCCGCCACTGCACCAGAGACTTCTGCAATATACTCTGGGGTAGCAGGTGAGGGAAGCTGCACATGGCTGTCGGCCATCTTAGACACAGCCGTCCCCCGTTCCTTCTCCTTTCGTGCGGACTTAACTGCGGTTGCCATAGCGCCTCTACAGCCCCCCGAACACCATAAAACTCCTCTCCAGCGTCGCGCCCAGGCACAGATGTATTTTAGGGGACAAGCTGCCCACCAAACGGCACTAAAAACCCGGTTTGGGCCGGTGACGACCAGAGCACACACAGACCACGTCTGCTGCGCTCACCGCATCACGTGACTCTCGATTTGATCCATCTTACCGGACATGGATCAGAGGGTGCTGTGCAGGTGTTTAGTTCAACTATAGTGCATCTACTTTATGTACTTGCCCCTACTCTCTGGAATTCCCTGCCCACACATTAAATTTCATCTGCCATTTGAATGCCCAGTCGTCCCATATATGAAGGTCCTCTTGCAATTTTTCACAATCCTCTTGAGTTTTTTTTAACAATAATTTTGTGTCATCTGCAAATCTGACTACCTCACTCGTTATTCCCATTTCCAGGTCATTTATGAATATGTTAAAAAGCAGCGGCCCCAGCACAGATCCTTGGGGTGTCTTTCATTGGTTTCACTCTTTTCTTATGCATTGCTCTTTCTCGGCCTCCACTGGTGCTACCTCCTTCTCTTCATCTCCTCTACACTGTGGTGTACCACAAGGCTCTGTGCTTGCACCTCTCCTTTGTAATGTCTTTATGTCCCAGTTAGCCCTTCTGGTTCAGCAGCATGGTATCTCAGCGCATTTCTATGCTGATGCTGTCATCCTGCTTCACCACACTAGCCCAGTCTCCCCTGATATCTCTCTACTTAACACCTGTCTCTCAACTGTTTCTAATTGGCTATCAGATAACTTCCTTCACCTAAACGTCACTAAGTCTGTAGCTATTTGGTTTACTTTCCATAGTCCTATTCCCCCCCCCCCCCCTATCCCCTCTCTCCCGGGTTCTCCACTTCCCCTAGTTGACTCTCTGCGGTATCTTGGTATCAACCTGGACTCAGCTCTGTCATTTCAAGCTCATCTTTCTTCTCTATCTCTTAATCAAATACGCGCAACACACTCTTTTCTCTCACCTCAGTCCATTGCCACTTTGCTCCTTGCTCTTGTCATATTCAAAATTGACTATTGCAATATCATTTACTTTGGTTTACCTCAAATATCATCTTCAGCACCTTCAACTAATTCAAAATAGTGCTGTTTGCATTTTGTCCCATTCATCTAGATTTGACCATGTTATACCACTTCTCATACATCACCTCTAGCTTCCGGTATGATTCAGACTTCAGTTTAAGCTACTTATTTTGGATCATCATGCCCTTCCCCCATTACCTCTCTGACTTCCTTACTCCCCGTGCCCCTCACTACGCCCACAGAGAGATTCATGCCAGCCGCTTGCATATTCCATCCATCTCACAAGCTCACCTATCATCCACTCGTTCCTCTGCCTTTTATGTGCTTGCCCCCACTCTCTGGAATTCCCTGCCCCCTCACCTCCGACTTGAATCATCTTACACTACCTTCAAGTCCCACCTAAAGACTCACCTTTTCAACCTGGCTTTTAATTCCTTGCCCTCCTGAACCCCCTTTCTTTACTATAGAATTACAGACTCCTCTTCTAGTATGAATGTTTTCTATCTCTGTCCTATAATTTATGGAGTTCCTTTCCATTTTCCTTTTAATAATTTTGTTTTTACTGTACAGCACTGTGCTGTTTTTGTGAAGGGTGGTTAAGAAAGTTTTAATAAACATTCCCCTATTCACCTTTTCTATCTTTTAACCAGTTCCTGACCCACAAATAGTACACTGCCTCCTATCCCATGACTTTTTAACTTCACCAAGAGTCTCTCATGAGGGACCTTGTCAAAGGCTTTCTGAAAATCCAGATACATGATATCGACCGGCTCACCTTTTTCTACCGGTTTATTCACACCTTCAAAAAAATATAACAAATTAGCCTTCCTTGGCTAAAGCCATGTTGGCTTTCTCCAGTTAAACCATTATTATCTAGATGTTCAATAATTTTGTTCTTTATAATGGTTTCTACCATTTTGCCCAGTACTGAGGGCAGGCTCATCGGCCTGTAGTTTCCCGGATCACCCCTGGAATCCTTTTTAAAAATTGGTGCTACGTTGGCCATTCACCAATCATCAGGTACTACAGAGGATGTCAATGATAGTTAACAGATTACTAATAGTAGCTGTGCAATTTCATATTTATTATTATTATTTACAAGTTTTTATATATTGCCCAAGTGAGCGGGGTGGTTTACAGAAAACATAACAAGAAATAGTTTAGTTCTTTCAACACCCTCGGGATCTTACCATCCAGTCCAGGTGGTTTGCTACTGTTTAATTTATCAAGTAGTTGTAATATCTTCCTGGTTTATCAATATTTCTTTTAATTCTTCTGATGCATCACCTTTAAATACCATTTCAGTCATGGGCAACTTCCCTACATCATCTTCAGTAAAGACCGAAGCAAATAATTCATTCAGTCTCTCCACTATGGCCTTAAGAACATAAGATATGCCATACTGGGTCAGACCAAGATCCATCAAGCCCAGTATCCTGTTTCCAACAGTGGCCAATCTAGGTCATAAGTACCTAGCAGTGTCCCCTCTTAATACCCCTTTTTTTTTTTTTTTTTTTTTTTTTTTTTTTATCAAATTTCAAATTTATACAACAAGCAAATCAACTTGTACAGAAATGATGTACATTTGGAGAAATAATAAGAAGAAAAAATGCATACATCTAATATTTGCCAAATTACATCTTTAGTCCACCAAAATGGGGGTGCAGCCAAAGCATTAAAGGAGAACCCACAATTCAAATAATACAGTGATAGGAATTTAGACAGCGAACATACCGGACAATGATCCATATTCATTCATGAAGAGAACTTAAAGGAGAAGAGGCTGCTGCATGTGAGGCAACAAAAGATGACAGTTCTACTGGCTGAAAAAACACAAATTTCTGCGAACGAAATTGTACTATGCATCTACAAGGGAACCTCAGCACAAACGAGGCCCCCATCTGAAGCACAGCTGATCTAAGCAAAAGGAAGGCTTTCCGTCGTTTCTGCGTTTCCCGCGATACATCAGGGAACACTGAAAGTCTCTTGCCCAAAAACAAGCTAGCCCTCTTTTTATAAAATAATTTAAGTAGCCATTCTCTATCAGAGGATATAGCAAAGGAAACAAGTAATGTGGATACAGAAATTTCATCTACCTTAGGAGACTGTAAAAGTGCAGATACATCAAGAGAATCAAAATCCAGTTGCCCAACCACCACCTGAGGCCCTTTTTTTGCAACAGGAATATAGTAAGCTTTAACAATTGGCGGGAACAATTCAGGCACAACCAAAAGAATTTCTTGCATATATCTCTTAAATAAATCAATAGGAGCCACCCCTGGAAGTACCGGAAAATTAAGCAAACGCACATTGTTAGCCCGGATAGCATTTTCTAAAGTCTCCGATTTCAGCTTCAAAGCAGTATTATCCTTCATTAAAGAAAAGGTTAAATCAGAGACTTGTGTGAGCCTCTGTTCCATAGAATCCAATTTACTGCCTGTGTCACAAACCTCGGTAGATAAGGAAACAAGCTTTTCCTCGAGAGAGACAATTTTCACCGAAGATTGAGCAAGTTGTTGGTTGACCACAGTTGAAAGATGAACAAGTGCTTCCCAGATGTTATCAAGGGTCACCACAGACGGACGAGAAAGCCGAAAAACAGAAGGTACAACCACCTCAGGTTCTCCTGCCGCCGCCATCTGTTTACCTCCAACTGCTGCAGCTGCATCTCGATCCGCTCCTCCTGCGATTTTCCCCGCCAATTCTTGCGGTCGAATCCCCGGGTCAGACTCCACCGCTCCCCGCTCACGCTCATTAGTCATCCCGACTTCTGCAGGCACGACCAGAGCACTAGCCGCTGAAGGCGTTTCCGAGGGATACACTGGGACAGGAGGAAGCGTACGCTCTTCTGGGGAGAGAGACAGTTCTAAGGCGGCAGACGCCGATATCTCCTCTGCCGACGCCGCCAAGCCTGCTCTAACCTCCCTTCAATATACCCCTTTTTACTCCTCTATCATCTAATGGTCCAACTGACTCACTCACAGGTTTTCTGCTATGAATGTACTTGAAAAAGTCTTTATTATACGTTTTTGCATCCACAGCAAGCTTCTTTTCAAATTCTCTCTTTGCCTGCCTTATCAATGCCTTCCATCTAATTTTCCAGTGCTTATGTTGTTTCTTGTTATTTGGCTCCTTTTCCCATTTCCTGAAAGATGCTTTTTTGGCAACAACAGCCTCTCTGACCTCACCTTTAAACCATGCTGGCAGGTTTTTGGACTTCCTTCCACCTTTCTTAAAGCATGGAATACAGCTAGTCTGGGCTTCCAAGATAGTATTTTTAACTACTACCCATGCTTGATATAAATTTTTAACCTTTGCAGCTACTCCTTTTAGCTTTTTCTTAAATATTTTCCTCATTTTATCATAGTTTCCCTTTTGAAAGTTAAAAGGCAGTACTGAGGATTTCCTTGCTGTCCTTCCTCCATTTATTAAATCAAATGTGGTCATGCTATGATCATTATTGCCAAGTGGCCCCAACACCCTTATCTCTTACACTGGATCTTGTGTACTGCTAAGGATTAGGTCCATAATGGCTTCTCTTGTCGGTTCATGAACCAACCGCTCCAAGAACCAGCCATTTATTTAATCTAGAAACTTTATCTCCCTAGCATGTCCTGCCATGACCCTGAGCCATTTGATACCGGGGTAATTAAAATCACCTATTAGTATTACTGTATTCTAACTTTTGTTAGCCTCCCTGATTTCTTTGAGTATTTTTTCATCCATTTGTTCATTCTGGCCAAGCGGTCGGTAGTACACCCTCACTGTCGTCACCTTCTTCTTTTTACATGGCATTTCAATCCATAGAGATTCTATCGTGTATTTTGTTTCCTGCCACACTTTAATCCTGTGTGACTCAATGCCCTCTCTAACATACAGTGCAACCCTTCCACTAATTTGATCTGCCACTGCGATATATAATTTGTACCTGGGTATCACAGTATCCCACTGGTTGTTCTCCTTCCACCAGGTCTCTGAGATACCAATCATATCTAACATTTCATTTAGTGCTGTATATTTTAACTCTCCTATCTTATTTTTTAGACTTCTAGCATTTGTATACAAGCATTTTAGAAGCTGTAGTTTATTCATATTAATCTGGTTATTGGTAGGCAGGGGTAATTTGGAATGTTTCAGCTCTGACTGCTGTCACCAGCAGTGGCTGAACTGTGGCGTAAGCAGCCAGTCACACTGCTGGGCCTGACCTATCTGTATGAAAAGTAGTAGTTGCAAGTCCGAGTAGTCAGGTTTTCAACAAGGATTTTATTCCCCTCCCGGGGTTGGATTTTCAAAAGTAGCACAAAACACAAGAACTTAAAATACAGCCATGCCTCTGGCAAACTGAAGAAGAAAACAAAATACAGCTTCTTGCTTTAACCAAAAATCATGAATTACATTAAACAGAATCAGCTGATATGCTGGCAGTCTCTTCTATGCTTTCCAGCTCTCTACAAGGCACTCTTGTCTTTAGCTAACGCAGAGAAGAACTGATATCAGCCATCAATAAAGAGCAATCCATTTCTTCAACACATGGAGTTAAACTACTTGGTTCTGTAATCATCGGTTCATCAAACACAGTATTTTCTCTAGGACAGAAAGTCTGAAACTTCCTCAATTCAGTCTCTCTCTCTCTGAGCTCTCAGGACAGCCCTCTTCACAATAAGGCAGATACTTATCACACAGCTTGTAAAAGCAGGACGGAGAAACAGCTCTGTCTAAACAAGCTTTTTCCTTGTAACTTTTAAACCTTCAGCCTCTTGTACTTGACGGCAGCTCATAGCACTGTCCTGTTCTGGTAATGGAAGACTTTTCTTTTGGAAGTCTCCTGCAGGGTTTTAGGAGCATACATTCATCCTCATCAAGCATACAGATATCCTCAACAGGATTACTTTCCCTCTCACAGGGTTGTAAGTATTTTAAGCAGCTCTGCTTCTCAAATATATATGGCTTGTTACCAACTGCCTCACGTTCCTTCCACTGAGCTCGGTGCCTGGGAAAATCACACTGCTTCAGAGGTGAGTGTTTCCTGTAACTAACCTCTCTTGGTGAAGGTAACTTTGTTTCCTTTTGATAATTCCTCCGTGGCTTTCTGCTCCAAGGTTCAGGCAGTTCAGAGTCAGTATAAGAGTATTCTGAGCCTCCGTCTGAGACTTGCAAGTGTCCTCCAACTTGCCAAGCTCCTGCAGCTTCCTGGTCTCCCTGCTCCTCGTCTCGGTCTCGGTCTTGCTCTAACTCTGTCTGCTTTGGACATTTTTTATACAGCTTTAGGGGCGTTTTCTTGCCCATGTGAAAACTGTTTTCCTGATCAACTGGGGAGTGTTTGTTAACTAGGTGTGACTGCAGACCTCGTGTCTCAGCTTGTTTTGGTTGCCTATGGTAACTAGGAAGCTTCTGATCTACCTGCCTGTCAGAATCTGAGCTATACACAGCAGATTTCTGTGTTTTTAAGGCACAGGGCAGATCTTCCGTGTCACACTGCTCTGTACTTAAGAGCATTTGCATTACTTTTGTCTTTATTGGAACCTCTCTGCCGATATGCCATAACTTCAGTCTTTTGCTAGTATCCTTCACGGATACATTGTTCTGAACCATGCACTCTTGGGCGACGGTCTGCTTTCCCCTATTATCAAGTTTAAAAGCTGCTTTATCTCCTTTTTAAAGGTTATTGCCAGCAGCCTGGTTTTATCCTGGTTAAGGTGGAGCCCATACCTTTGGAAAAGCCCCTCCTTTCCCAAGAATGTTCCCCAGTTCTTAACAAATCCAAAACCCTCTTTGCACCATTTTCTCATCCACGCATTGAAACTCTGGAGATCTGTCTGCCTTTTGGGTCCTGCATGTGGAACAGGAAGCATTTCAGAGAATGCTACTCTGGAAAGTGTGTCTGGGGGCCTTGCCAGAGGGCCCTTTGGCTCAGCCCTTAGGCAGGCTACAACCTAATGCACAGTCTAGCCAAACCGCACTCCTACAGCAAGAGCTTTGCCCATCCAGCACCTGTAGCAGCCACCAAATACAGTCACTTAGAGCCACACAGCAGTAGATAACCAATGCCAACCAGCCCAACATCCATGGAGGTGAGTGAACAAACAACTAACTTCTGCTATATCAGCACAATTCCTTGCCCTCAGAGAATCCTCTTCCTTACCATCTGCCTCATTATACTAGCTATGCTCCTAAATAATGCCCTATGCCTCACCCCAAGCTACAGTACTATCCCCATAATCCACAGTCACAGCCCAGTCTGCAGCAAATGCGTCCCACAAGAGCCCTGCCAAAGAAATTACTCCAGGCTGGTTCTTATCTCGCCTCAGAACCAAAACAATCTGAAACATGTCATTCAATCCTCAAAACCCACGCCCTTCCTAAAATGTACTCTAATAAACGCTTGCTCAGCAAGGAAGATGACTCAGCTACTAAACGACTATATCCTGGACATTCTTTCTATAACAAAATCCTGGTTCATCAGCTCGGATATTATTCTAATCCACCATCTCACACCACCGGAATATGACATTTTCAAATGTTCTTGCTCCCGGCAACAGAGGTGGCGGCATAAGAAGCAACCTACTTTTTAAGCTTACTGAATCAATTACCACAGATGGTTTAGACCTACTATTAGTCTCAAACAAATAGATAACACTGTGTCTTGCCTACTATGCCCCCATAGCTAAAATGGACGAGTTAACAACCATCCTAGAACTCGCAAGTATCCACACTGATCCACTTCACAATAATGAGTGACCTGAACCTATCATCCATCCCTCTCAGCCAATCCACATCCTTTCTGGAAGCCATGGAACACCTCCAATTCTCCCAACTGATCCAAGCTCTGACCCACACCAAAGGAAACATACTTGATCTCATATTTGTCCAAAACGAACTCCTTGATGCACATGCAATCCCCAACCCTCTGTTCACCAAAGTCCCTTGATCGGATCACAGCACCCTCACCTGCCACAGCTATCATTTCCAAAAACAAATGCTAATCACAGCATTCACCACTACCGTTTCAAGGTCATTGACAAACAAACCTTTGCTGACAAAATTCTTCCCCTCTCTTGAAGATGAAACACTGGACCTTGACCACACGACAGAAAAATGGATAAACACTATTGACATTTTTGCCTCAGATCCTCCCACTAGGAATGTGAAACCACAACATGGCATTCACAGTGCCTGGTACACACAAAGTCTCAAAGAATTAAAGAGGAAACTATAGAAACTGGAAAACAGATGGAGAATCATACTCAACGATCAAGAAAAGAGTATACCTACTCACCCTACAAACATATCATTACGAAACCAACAAAGCCAAAAAAGACCAAATTAATAATGAAAGCAGTAAACAAACCTAGAGAGTTGTACAATATAGTTAACAGGCTAACAAGAGACACCAGCCAAGGTCTCAGCACAAACACCATTGAACCGCAAGCATTTGCTGAATACCTACAATCAAAATACCCAATACCATCAAACAACTTGCCTTCTCCTCCAACCTCCAGCAAACACAAAGACCTATACTGTGACAATGCACTTCTGCATTCCTTCATCCCAATATCTACAGCTCAGTTGGAGAAAAGAATCCACAGCATTAACGCCACAACGTCTCCCACTGACCCATGCCCCACCTCCTGGCTTAGGATCACAAAAGTAGAGCTTGCCCCAATCCTCAAACTAATCTCAACCTCCTTCACCCAAGGATGCTTCCCAAAGTACCTGAAACAGCTTCCATCCTCCCAATACTAAAAAAAAACCCTCTAAACTCGACCCAAATGTCCCTACCTCCTTCAGACCTATTTCCAGCTTGCTATTTATTGTAAAAATTGAAAAGGTAGTCCTCCTTCAATTTCAAAATCACATCATCGATATCAATGCCCCTTGGACTGGCAGAAACACTGTTTTCACAATAACCATGGAGTGGAAATCTTACTAATATCCCTAATCAACAGACTCATCAAGGGTATTGAAAACACTCAACAAGGCTTCATCCTCATCTTTTTGAATATTGCCTCGGCATTTGACACTATATACCATGAGATCCTCCTACAGCATCTCTTCAACATAGGAATTCGAGGCACTGCCCTCGAAAGGCTCCGCTCCTATCTCACAAACCACAATCAATATGTACAAATTGGCCAAAAAACCTCCAACCCATTCTTCCAGACACAAGGTATATCTCAGGGCTCAGCCCTCTCTGCACTACTATTTAACATCTATATACAGCCAGTCTGCAACATCATAAGCACCTTTTACATCTACTATCACCTGTATGAAGACGACATTATGAAGCGAAAACTACTCAACAATCACAAGCTGCTTCAATGCCATAGACCAATACAAACATAAACTAAATATCAACTTTAAGAAAACAGAGGTCCTATTCCTCACCAGGAATCAATCATTGCTCCCTCCAAAGGTGCTAAAGGTCGAAAAAAACTGACCTAGAAGTTAGATCTTAGGTAAGATACCTGGGAGTAACCATTGACCAGCATTTTACCTTCTAGCCATATATTGTCATAACATGGAAGCTATGGAAGAAATAGCTTTAGAAAAAAAACCCTGTTTTACATGGAACTGAGAAGATGCAGAGAGCGCACAGCCAGAGGGCGTATGAGCAGTTCCACAGAGCCAGAAGCAACGTGCTCTGACACTGATTGCATTAATAGCAAGCAGTTTCACCTGAGATCAAGCCCAAAATGTTCAAACCAAAAATCCCTTTATAAAGGGAACCAGATGGTAGAAGAGAGGGGCAACAGCAAGGAGAGCAGTAGTAAGAGCCGGCAAAGCAGCAAGGAGAGCCGTGGAAGCAACAGGAGCGGCGAAAGTAGCCTAACCAGGAACATAGCCAGAAGCACAGCAAGTATCACTGCAGGAGGCTCAGCAAGAGGCTCAGGACGGAGCACAGCCTGGAGCAGCAGTTTGGATAGCTGTGGGAAAAGGAACCTGGAACAGGACAGCTTCCACGTGCAGGCAACTCCAAGAGACAGAATCCAAAGGAGTTTCACTCAAAGGGATAGAGTCCAGAGAGGCCAAACATATTGGGACAGAGTCCATAGCAAAGCAAACAGAAGAAGCAGTCTGCCGGATAAAAGCAACTCTCCTAGCCCAAGTAAGTTCGTTGTATCAAACCAGCAAGTAACAAGGAGGGAAAGTTCCTACTACAGAGATACCTTTGCTAAGAACCACAAAGGGTGGAAATCCATACCGGGTTTGCCTGATAGCCATGAAAGCACGTTACAAGGAGAGCTCTGGGTGTGGCAGCTTAGAGAAGCCAAGGTATGCAAAATCCTTAATTCTAAGAGAACGTTTTACTGATGAAAACCCTGTTCAAAGAGTTAAACTTTATAAGGGGAGAAGAAGTAAAACTGACCTTTTAAAAGCACTTCCCCAAAGCTTAGTAAGAGAGTTTTATGGGAAGCAAAAGAATCCCTGTGAGGAGTTAACAGGGAGTGAAAGTTATCATTCATCTGAGGAGGGCAGTGACCCTGAGTCAATGGACTTTGAATATGAAAAGAGTATGCCCATTCCTCAGGAGGAGCCGATGGAATGTAATCTTTGTTCAGCAGCTAGCATGAATTCCCTGCAGGATTTATAGAGAGAGAAGAACTCTGCTGATGGTGAGGCTTGTAACCATTTCTTTGCTGATATATTAATTTGTTTTGATTTAAAAGAAGCCTTAGCCCAGACTTACACTTAACTGTGAAACCTATAACTGTTGATTGTTTGAAATGTTGGTGGAACCTTTTTGTTAAAGAGAAGGACTGTATTTACTTTCTTTGTGTCTTACTGGACCTTAGCGTTGACCGGGGAAATAAAGCCTTGTTACTCTACACTTTGGCTTGAATCATTCTTCATAAGGAGTTCTGTACTACAAGGACCAGAATCCTCTAGGCCCTTTAGGTCAATCACTCCTTAAAAATTAATTAAATGCGCCAGATGCCCTTACTCCAACCAACCACTAGGGGCACCTGGTGACAATATAAACAAAGTAACACAATGCATCTACAGCAAGCTGCAGTCACTCTAACAATTGCAACCTCTACTTCAGCCTCACGACTTCCGTACAGTCTACCAGGCAATGATACTTCCACACTTTGACTTCTGCAATGCCATCCTGCAAGGCCTCCCAAAAAGCTCCCTACATTCGCTTCAACTTGTGCAACATGCAGCTGTGCAAATTCTGACATGCGCACCTCGAGCCAACCACATAACGCCTATTCTAAAGGCGTTGCATTGGTTACCTCTCCTGAGTCACATTAATTATAAAACACTCATGACAACCTTCAAAGTAATCCATCAACTATCCCCTAGATGTTTATAGTCAATTATTATAAGAACCCTGGAAAATCGCCTAAGGAGAAGCAACACATCAAACCTACTAAACCTACCTCCAGCGCTAACCAAGTGTAACAAGGCAACTTGCTCCAGGGCATTCTCCCTGCATGCCCCACGCCTACGGAATGCTTTACCACCACAAATCAGAGACACTGTCATAGAGCAGGAGCTAATAAAAGTGAGGATATAGGAAAAGAAGCTGTCTGTCCCAAAACAAATGAGGTGCAGAGAATGCAATTGTCTGGCAAAACAGCTAGAGGGAGCAGGCGTGCACTTACAGAGGCTGAGTGGACACACCTAGCTAATCAGCAGCACCTGAGAACTAGCCCAGGAAGCTCAAAGGCAGAAGACCTTTATAAGCAAGTGGCTGGAGACAGAAAGCAGAGCAGCACCGGAGAGCAGAGCACTGCTGAGAAACGGAGCAGTGGAACCAGGACTAGTGGCACGGCTGCAGGAACTGGAAGAGAACCAGAAGGTCCGAGGGAGAAAGACAGACGGAGGAGAGTCAGTCCTGTGGAAGTCGTGGTAGCCAGAAACTTCAGAGGTAAAGAGCTAAGAAGCAGGAAGCCAGGCTTGGAGAGAGGCCTACACTTGCCAGAAAGCCCGGAGACCAGATTGAAAAGTGCCAGAAGCTTTCAAGAGAAAGATTGCCAGAGAGACTGGGTCCTAAGGGAAATACCTGAGGAGGACACTTCCAGCTATGCCTATTACAGGAAACCAAGGTATGATGATTCTTTATTCATGAAGAAAGGCTCAGCTGCTAGAAGCCCTTATAAAACAAATGCCCAGTTTAAAGGAAGAGAAAGCAGGCCAGAGTTTCACCAGCCAAGATATAGAGGCTATAAAACAGGCCATGCTCATTTAAGAACCTTAGAACAACTGTATGGAAAACAAGGGAACAGAAATAGGGACTGGCCAGTGATAACAGCCAGAGAAGGCCCCAGCTCAGAAGAAGATAATAGTGATTTAGAACTGATGCAAGTGGAGCTTATAGACCCTATTCCCTCATCTCAGGAGGAATTGATGTATTGTTCCATGTGTGTTGTGGGTAGTTTGGAATCACTGCCGGAACTGTGAACCTTACAGATATTACCTTAAGTTTTCATATTTGTGCTGATTGAAAGAAGAATGTTCAGACATCTAATTTACTCCAATGTTGAAAGAATCCTTGGTTAAATTCCTTTCCACAACTGTGAAGATTATAACAGTTTACTTTGTACCTTGAGTTTGGTTTATGCCTGAAAAGAAGGACTTTCTTTAATTTTTGTAGCCCAACGAATCTTTTTGTGAAAAGGGAAATAAAAGCCTTATTCTCCCTCCATTTGGCTTACATGACTTATTTGCACCAGGAGCAGGACTACATAGACCAGGCTGCACCTGGCCTTAAAGAACCCTCCTCTCCTAAAATTAACTATATGCCCAACCTCCCCGTTCAGCCACCGGCCACCAGGGGGAGGTTGGCGACAACACCCACGACCTTGCAACCTTCTGCAAACTGCTTAAAACCCACCTATTCAAGGAATATTTTGATAGGATAACATAACCCCCTCTTACCTATCTACCCTTTAATATACCTTCTGATGTACCTTCTACCTGTACATAGTCACTAAAAGATGTAAGTGACTCTCTAATTGTGCATAGCTACAGATCAGTGTTATATACCTGTTCCATTCGTAATGTAGCGGCAGAGCGCAAACAATCCAATAATACCAGGAGTCTGTTCAGAAGGTCCAAATCATTTATTGTGCACAAGACTCAAGCAGAATCACATTCAAAATGGCTGAGCCCTGGTTTCTAGCAAAACAACAACTTTTATACCTTTCTTCTCCATTCTAGACATAGGCAAACTTTTCATTGGTCCCGGTAACCCTTCATGCTCCATCTATTGGTCCCGGTACCGTTACGTAGTTGTCCAATGAGGACCTTCGTCTGGGCTCTGCACCTGTTTTCCCCCCTTACAGTCCTCATTACAATGGTCAGTTCTTAGACTCTTGATACATTTCTCCTCCAAGGTCACTGGCTAACTAAAACATATGGGAAAGCAGGGCACTGTAACTTTTCTTTCAGCAGAGTTAATTAATTCCATAGAAGCTTCACACATCTTATCAGTACCAATTAAAGTTGTTTTTCTATCTCTTCTAAGTTTTGATTCTGCTTAGCTAGGCTTGGTTATGCTTAGTTAAGTTTCGATTCTATGGAAGCAGCATTGGGGGGGAATTTTCATTCCTCCGGGCCTAACCACAGGCTTCATTTACAGGTCAAGCTGCTTAGGCCTGCCTGCTTAGTTCAAGCAGCATGGATCATAGGCCTTCGCCTACCACAGTAAGTGTTAACTGTTCCTTGTACACCTGTTTCATGTAATGTTCAACTTTGTTCCCTGTAAACTGCACTGATCCTCAGAAATGCAGTATAGAAGATTAAATAAATATACCGGCTGTCCTAACCTTCCCTTCATGGGCAAGGCTTTCCTAACCAGGGCTCTACAGATCAACAAACAGTAAGGATTTGAGGGTTTGTTTTTTTATATTACATTGCTAGCTCTCTGACTGGGAGCTCTTAAAAGGGTTTTTTGTATATATTTTTTAAAAGCAAGGTTACTTTCTTTTTGGTGCTTTAGGGGAACTTTCCTTGAGCACAGTAGGTTGCTGAACTCTAGTAACCTCCTCAGGTTTGGAAACTGCTAACACCTAATCAAGAGTTAGTGGGCCTGATTTCCTGAGTGCAGCTGAGGCCTGCATAAAAGGCTCCAGTGCCCTGCCCTGTTGAGGCTTTCCTAACCAGGGCTCTACAGATCAACAAACAGTAAGGATTTGAGGGTTTGTTTGTTTGTTTTTATTATATTACATTGCTAGCTCTCTGACTGGGAGCTCTTAAAAGGGTTTTTTGTATATTTTTTAAAAGCAAGGTTAATTTCTTTTTGGTGCTTGAGGGGAACTTTCCTTGAGCACAGTAGGTTGCTGAACTCTAGTAACCTCCTCAGGTTTAGAAACTGCTAACACCTAATCAGGTGTTAGTTCCCTCCCTACCCACCCCTAGTGAGCAGTCTTGCTTTATAGGGCACCTCCCCCTTTAACAAATCACAGAGAATTGGACCAGCACATTTTGAATATAATTAAAGAAATTTAACTGCTTTTTCTCTGAAAGGACAGCTGGGAAACCGGCTGGTACTTGGTAGATCTCTCTCTTTTGCTTTAACAGATACCTAAGCTCCACGAACAGAACAATGGCTGGGAAAAATCATATTGCTAAAGCTGTTGCCCCCGTTACAGCTTCTGCCTCTGTCCAGACAGAGGTCCTAATGCCAGTCGAAGGACCAGTTCCATGTGCAGGGTGCCTGCATGCTGAAGCTCTGAGGAAACAAGTGGAGGAACTCAGAGAGGAGGTGGCAAGGCTGAGGAGCATTCAAGACAGTGAGAAGTACATTGATGAGATGCTTCTTGCAGCAACCAAGCTCTCCAGCACAGGAGAAGATGGGTGCCAACAGAATGTCAATGGTTGGACACAAGTCACCAGGGCCTGCAAAATCACCAATCCAACTTCTCCAGCCCTTGAATTGAAGAACCATTATGCAGCCCTGGAAGTGGAGGAGGTGAAAGCATCCCTGGAAAGAGAAGAACCAGAGTTCAAGTACCCCAAAGTTGCAGAATCAGTGACCAGAAGGAAACAAAGGGTAGTGGTGGTTGGAGACTCTCTTCTGAGGGGTACTGAGGCGTCCATCTGCCGACCAGACTTGATGTCCAGAGAGGTATGCTGTCTGCCTGGTGCCAAAATCCAAGATGTTACGGAGAGTTTGCCGAGACTCATCAAGCCCACTGACTATTACCCAATGTTGCTAATCCATGTTGGAACAAATGATACTGCCAGGTATACCTCGGAACGTATCAAAAGTGACTTCATGGCTCTGGGACAGAGGGTGAAGCAGTT
Organism: Ichthyophis bannanicus; assembly: GCA_033557465.1. Lineage (NCBI taxonomy): Eukaryota > Metazoa > Chordata > Amphibia > Gymnophiona > Ichthyophiidae > Ichthyophis > Ichthyophis bannanicus. Next base: position 13,319,947 of record CM066034.1, read on the forward strand.
AGGTGCACAGGTGGTGTTCTCTTCAATCCTCCCTGTTGAGGGTAAAGGCCAAGGCAGAGAGGCTCGCATCCTGGAGATGAATGCATGGCTGCGTGGATGGTGTCATTGAGAGCGTTTTGGTTTCCTAGACCATGGGATGCTGTTCCAAGGGTTACAGAGCAGAGATGGCATCCATCTGTCCAAGAAACGTCAACGCATCTTCGGTAGTAGACTGGCTAATCTACTGAAGAGGGCTTTAAACTAGATTCGTTGGGGATGGGTGAAGAAAGCCCCCAGGTAAGTGAAAGCCCCCAGGTAGCTGATACATTAAATAACTTTATGGAAATGGGTAACAGGGGTAACATATGGAAAGCAGTGTGTATAAATGCCCGTAGCATGGGAAATAAGATCCCTGATGTTGAAGCTTTGGTGGGAGTGGCTGACTTGGATTTAGTGGCAGTTACAGAAACATGGTTCACAGAAAACCATGATTGGGATGTAACTATACCTGGCTATACTTTATTCAGAAAGGACAGGGTTGGAAGAAGGGGAGGAGTGGCACTATATGTAAAAACTACTATTAAAGCTTTGGAATTACAGAGCTTAAAAGGGAGAGAGGAGGCATTGTGGGTTAAACTAGAAAGAGGGAAAGAGAAATCTATTTGCATTGGTGTGATATACAGACCTCCCTCACAAGAGGAAGAGGTGGACAGAGAGTTAATTGAAGACATACGCAGCATTGCTAGGAAAGGGGAAGTGCTACTGATAGGAGATTTCAATATGCCAGATGTTGTTTGGCACATTCCTGCTGCAGTATCATCTATAAGTAAGGAGATCCTGGATTCTCTACAGGGAGAACTATTCAGGCAATTGGTAACAGACCCCACACATGAAGGGGCCATACTGGACTTGGTGCTTACCAATGGTTAAAGTGTTTCTGATGTTGTAGTGGGAGATCATTTTGCATCCAGTGATCACCAGATGGTGTGGTTCAGTATTAGGACTAGTGCTGTTAGAATCCATTCCAAGGTGAGGATCTTAGACTTTAGGAAGACTAACTTTGCGAAGATGGGCCAATACCTCAGGGAGTCGTTAGTGGGATGGGAACAGCTGGGGGATGTAGAAAAACAGTGGGCAAAACTGAAAGGGGGTATTTTAAGGGCAACCAACCTTTTTGTTAAAATGGTAAATAAAGGCAAAAGGAAAAGGAGACCGCTATGGATTTCGAAGGAAGTAGCTGAAAAAGTGAAGAAAAGAGGGAGGCCTTCATGAAATACAAGAGATCACAGAGAGAGGAAGACAGGCATCTTTATTTGGAAAAACTTAGAGAAGCTAGCAAAGTAGTCAAGAAGGCAAAGATTCAAAAGGAGGAGGAAATAGCCAATGCAATAAAATGGGGGGATAAGACATTTTTCAGATATATTAGTGAGAAGAGGAAGGGCAAAAGTGGTATTGTCAGACTCAAGGGTGCAGGGGGGGGGAATATGTAGAAGCTGATAAGGATAAAGCGGAATTGCTTAACAAATATTTTGTTCTATGTTCACAGATGAAGAACCAGGAGCAGGACCTCAGAAAACACCCACAAATAGGAACAGAAGCGAGGGACATCTTGAACAATTTTCAGAAGACTGTGTTCGTGAGAAACTAGCTCAACTTAAAGTAGACAAAGCGATGGGACCGGATGGGATACACCCTAGAATACTGAGGGAACTTGGGGACGTTCTAGCAACTCCACTGACTGACCTTTTCAATGCCTCGTTGGAGTCGGGAGTTGTGCCAAAGGACTGGAGAGAGGCTCATGTGGTGCCTTTACACAAAAGCGGAAGTAAGGATGTGGTTGAAAACTACAGGCTGGTTAGTTTAACTTCGGTGGTGAGTAAATTATTGGAAACGCTGCTGAAAGAGAAAATAGTGAGGTTTCTGGAGTCCAGCGGATTACAGGATCCGAGGCAGCATGGATTCACCAGAGGCAGGTCTTGTCAGACAAATCAGATTGATTTCTTTGACTGGGTGACCAGGGAGTTGGACCGAGGGAGAGCTCTAGATATGGTGTATTTAGATTTCAGTAAAGCCTTTGACACTGTTCCTCACAGGCGACTTATAAACAAACTGAGCACCCTAGGGATGGACCCTAAAGTTACTGCTTGGGTTAGAAATTGGTTGGGTGGGAGGCGACAAAGAGTACAAGTAAATGGAGCTCACTCTGAGGAGAAGGATGTTACCAGTGGTGTGCCCCAGGGATCTGTCCTTGGTCCGATTCTTTTTAACATCTTTGTTAGTGATATAGCGGAAGGGCTGTCGAGTAAGGTTTGCCTCTTTGCAGATGATACCAAAATCTGCAATAGAGTAGACACCCAGGAAGGTGTAGATTAACATGAGGAGGGATCTAGCTAAGCTTGAAGAATGGTCTAGAATTTGGCAGCTGGGATTTAATGTTAAAAAATGTAAGGTCATGCATTTGGGCTGCAGCAATCTAAGGGAGCAATACAGTATAGGAGGTAAAGTACTTTTGTCCACTAAAGAAGAGCGGGACCTAGGCGTGGTTGTGTCTGATGATCTTAAAGTAGCTAAAAAGGTAGAAAAGGCGACGGCAAAAGCTAGAAGGATGCTTGGGTGCATACGGAGAGGAATGGCTAGCAGAAAAAAGGAGGTGATAATGCCTCTGTATAAGTCTTTGGTGCGACCTCATTTGGAGTATAGTGTGCAATTCTGGAGACCGCACCTTCAAAAGGATGTGAACAGGATGGAGTCGGTGCAGAGGGTGGCTACTAAAATGATTAGTGGGCTTCATTATAAAGCATATGAGGACAGACTTAAGGATCTTAATATGTACACCTTAGAGGAAAGGCGGGATAGAGGTGATATGATTGAGATGTTTAAATACCTCCGTGGCATAAATGTTCAGGGAGAGAGCCTCTTTCAATTGAAAGCAAGTTCTGCTACGAGGGGACATGGGATGAGGCTGAAGGGAGATAGATTCAGGAGTGATATGCGGAAATATTTCTTTACGGAAAGAGTAGTGGATCCATGGAATAGTCTCCCAGTGGAGGTGGTAGAGATGAGGACAGTAACTGAATTCAAAAAAGCATGGGACCAACGCAGAGGATCTCTAAAGGTAAAAAGTGGACTGTTGTAGTTGTTGATATGGAAGGACAGACTAGATAGGCCATGTGGTCTTTTTCTGTCATCATGTTTCTATGTTTCTATATGGCTCTGGAGAAACCTCCTTGGTACGAGAAGGTTTTACACCACCTGGAGAACAGGTCCTAGCTACAGGATCACTTCCTGCCACACCTAGGCAATGCTCTCCTGTCACATGACCTTTCTCTTCCATGGCAACAGGGAGGTTACCAAACTGGAGGTGGGATTTCAGTACTACTGTATGTCCCTGTAGGTCTCGTCTGTATACTCCTCTGTCTTCCTTATGTCCACCAAGTCTGCTCAACTCTAGCCTCCAGACTTGTTCCCTGAGAGCAAAGAGCTCCCTTGCACCTAGTGTACATGTAAGACCCCTCACCAACTGGGAGAAAATCATACATGTGACACTCAATGCAAAAGACTGGAAAGCCCCCCATCTCGCTGCTAGATTGCTGTCTGCATCTTAGTTTTAAGGTTTTGTTCAGATATTAAAGTTATTTATTTACTTAGGTTTGCAGGGGATACTTATTCTAATACAGCTGTACCTAACTGGAAGGCCTCTTTGTAAAGATCACTAGAAACAATTTTAGTTCTTTGTACTCAGAGACTATTTATTCAACTTGTATGCTTGGCTATACTCTGATTTGATTTAAATAAAAAGCTCTCTAGAAACAAAGTTATTTCAGTAACTATTTACTCTATTTTTCTTTCTGTGCTAAACTATACTCTGATTTGATTTAAATGAAAAGCTCTCTGGTGGTACTAAGTCCTGACGGACTCAGCAAACACACTGAATTCCAAATTACACAGATTTATCTGCTTTAACCCAAAGATGACCCTTTTTCCCCAAGATTTAGAATATATTCCAGAAGATAAACACAAGCGCAGAGCTATTTCCAGTTGTAGTAGTCCCCTTGTGGGTCTTCTCTCTAAGCCTCTTTTCAGGCCCCCAGTGGTGGCTTGAGACCTCAATGTCGTTTTGGCACATCTCATGTCAGCGCCCTTTGAGCTACATGCTTCCCATCCTCTGAAGTTCCTGACCTGGAAGGTCTTGTTACTGGTGGCGGTTATCTCTGCATGCTGTGTCAGTGAGCTCCAAGCCCTGTCATATACCAGGTTCCATAAAAATAGAGTGGTCTTACACAATCATTCACATTTTCTTCCAAAGCTGGTTTCCGCTTTCCATCTTAACCAATCGGTTGTATTGCCTACTTTCTTTTCCAGGCCTCACGCCCAGAGGGGGGAGGCAGCACTGCACATGCTGAACTGCAAGCAAGCCTTGGCCTTCAATCTTGAGCGGACAAGGACCCACCAAAGGTCTATCCAGCTGTTTGTCTCTTTTGACCCCCAGCAAGTTCAGGGCTGCCGTTTCCAAACACACTTTGTCAGTTTGGCTAGCAGTTTGCCTCTCTTTTGCTTATGTCGAGGCTGGCCTGAGCCTTGATTGTCATGTCATGGCTCATAATGGCAGAGCCATGACTGCGTCAATGGCCAACTTGTGCTCAGTCTCTGTGGAAGAGATATGCAGGGCTGCACCGTGGTCTTTTATCCCCACATTCACATCACATTATTGTCTGGAAGGGGATTCCTGATTCAACAGCAACTTCAGCCAGTCCATATTCTGGCATCTCTTTGAGGACTAGGTTCAACTCCTTCCCACCAAGGCCCTTCTGCCTGTCCAGGCTACCAAAAAGAGACTCCTTATAAAGCAAGAGCACTGATGGGTGGAGCTGTATGATGTGAATTTTGAATCAGTTGAGTTCCCCTGAGGGACTACCTCTGCTACTGCTTGTTGATTCTCCAGTTCTTGTTTCATTGCCCCCATTGGGCTTTTTCCCTCTTCTGTTTTCGGTAGCCTGTAGCTTGGGAGTCCCATACATGAGGACTTACTTCTGCTTTCCAGGACCCTTCCAGTGTGTTATCTGCTTTGCTTGGTTGGCGAACCCGGGCTGTGTAATGGCTCCTAAGTGGTTTCGCATGCTGAAGTGATTTCATGGCGGCTGTCGAGGATGGTAATCGGCTGCTCAGGATGTTGCTCAGGTGAGCTGTTGGTGAGTTTTCAGTGGGGTTAGCTGATCCATAGTGGTATGCGCAGAAGTTAAATTAAAGTGGATGCTGGCAAGATTGTAAAAGAAAACAAGGAAAAGGAAAGAGCACAAGAGAAATGCAATGATGAGAGTAGAAGTCTGTCAGCTTGGTGCTGGACAGAGGATTAGACAATATGCCCTGGAGGGGATTCCTTTGAGGGACCCTCTTCCTTGGTTTTTTTTTGCTGTTTGGTGCTGGTTAGTCAGGGTTTAGTGATAGTGCTTGTCAGGTGGTTACTGGCTCTAGTGGACAGTGTAGGTGGTATACATGGGCTCCAAAAATAAGTAAACCAATCGGAATCAACCTAAATGTCCCAAAAACCAAAAGATTCCAATGTTCAATACCCCCAAATGCACAATTCTTTTTGTCAGAGTATGCCAACACAGTGCCGGGAAAACACTCCAGGCACCACTGTGGCAACTCCTTTTATTAAGAATTTATATGTGGATAAAAATAGAAATCCAAACTTAGCTTTTAAAGAGTGCAATTCAACGCAGCTGAAGTATGCCAGTAGCTCAGAAATGACGACGCGGCTCACATTTCGGGTTTTCTCATTCATGCTTTCCTTCTTGCCAGTTGTGGATAGAAACATAGAAACATAGAAATATGACGACAGAAAAAGACCACATGGCCTATCTAGTCTGTCCTTCCATAACAACTACAACTGGATGGACCTGAAGCAGGGTTTCATAACATTTGGATGGAAAACCCGTAACGTGAGCCGCGTTTTTGGTATACATGGGCAGACATCATTAAGTTTTGTCTGCTACAAACAAACCTACGTCACTTTTCGGAGCTTTATGCTATACAGCTACAAATTATAATTTAAGCTCCACTAATTTACCAGAGACTAACTTGTTATTAAATTAACATGCATTAGCGATCAGGTCTCAGAGACAGACGTGGCTATACACTGAACCTGCTTATGTGGTGCAGTGAGATGCCCTTAACACATCAATGACCTGTATATATCGCTATTTTTTAGAAACATTAATATTTGCTTTATCTTTTTTTTATTTATTTTCCTCTATTTTTCTAAAAATAACACGAACTGTACTGAAATTTATAACCGATGATTCTGGAAAAGGGTGGCTTATTGAGTTGTTGAAATATTAACACTTGAAAACGTCCTATATTTCAACAAGGAATATCTAATGAACTGCTTATTCCATACAATTATGTCACTTATGTCACTTGAATCTTCACTTTTCCATATCCGGGATTATGGCTTCAACTAAAATCTCTATCCACAGCATACGCTGGCTGACTCTTGTTCTTATGTTTGTTAGGCTCATGACATCCCGTCGTCGGTATATTATCAACAGCCGTTATTTTAACTTCTATTCCCAGGCATCCTGCTCTTAGGCAACATTCACAATTTATGCTCCCAACGCATTATCATGGCGCCGTAGCGTTTCACATCTAGCGTTTCATCAGGGGAATTCCTTAATTAAAAAATGAAAGCAATTACCTTAATTTAGATGTACTGCATTTGAAATAAAGTAAAAGTTAGTCAAAGTCCTCAGTGAAATACTCACGGCTCTTCTCAATTCTAATCCTTTGCCCAGAAAACGCCGCGCATGCGGAGTCATAATACCTCTGAGATTTAAATGTTTCCCAAGGGACCGGATGAAAAGTGCCTTCATATGTTGGGTGGTGAGTATCACTGACATACACCCCATTCAATGGATGAATTTAAACCATTCGGACTCACAGTATTCAGCCGGAAAATCCATTCTTGTTCCCGGCGCAAAAGGGTCTGTTCTTGAGATCTCCCTCGTTCGCCTTGAACGACATGATCAATGCAAAAGCATTTAAGTGTATTACAAAAATGTTGTTTATCAATGCAGTGGGATACCATAGGGGCTCGTAACATCTTACAATGCAGTCTACTACGGTGTTCTTTCATTCGGATATGAAAAGCACGGTTGGTTTTGCCAATGTACAACAGCGAGCACGGACAGAGAACTCCGTAAACCACATGAGTGGAATGACATGTAGTTCTATGTCGTAAATAATAAACTTTTCCTTGATGTATAAACTGTTGTGTTTCTAATGTAATAGCACATATGGTGCATTGACCACATTTATAATGGCCCGCTGGTTCTATCTGATGTTCCTGTACAGATGTTCGCAACACCGTAGGGGAAAGAATCTCTTTCAAATTTCTATGGCGCTGCCACACACATCGAATTTTTAAATTCTCCAATCCCGGGGTACTACGTAAAACATTATTATGTTTCTTAAGAATCTTTTGGATCTGTTGACTGAATGGAGAATATTTTGTTACTAGATGTGTTGTCTCATCAGGGATAGTCTTTTCTTTTTTTGTCTGTAAGAGTAGCTCTCGATTAATATATAGCGCACGTTTATATGCTCCATCTACTACCGATTGAGGATATCCCCGAGACAGAAATTTGCTTTTTAATGACTTAGCTTGCTGTTTAAAGTCTCTGATATCCGAACAATTTCTTCGATAACGAAAAAATTGAGAAAGTGGAAGGCTGTCTCGAAGTCTACGTGGATGTGCACTTGTGTAATGTAAAAGGCTATTTCGGTCGGTAGGTTTCTGAAATACTGTGGTTTCCCACAGATCATGGGTCCGTCGAATACACACATCCAGATATGTGATAGTAAAGGTGTTATGCACAGAAGTGAACTGAATGTTGACATCATAGAAACATAGAAACATGATGACAGAAAAAGACCACAAGGCCCATCTAGTCTGTCCTTCCATAACAACAACTACAACAGTCCACTTTTTACCTTTAGAGATCCTCTGTGTTGGTCCCATGCTTTTTTGAATTCAGTTACTGTCCTCATCTCTACCACCTCCACTGGGAGACTATTCCACGGATCCACTACTCTTTCCGTAAAGAAATATTTCCGCATATCACTCCTGAATCTATCTCCCTTCACCCTCATCCCATGTCCCCTCGTCGCAGAACTTGCTTTCAATTGAAAGAGGCTCTCTCCCTGAACATTTATGCCACGGAGGTATTTAAACATCTCAATCATATCACCTCTATCCCGCCTTTCCTCTAAGGTGTACATATTAAGATCCTTAAGTCTGTCCGCATATGCTTTATAATGAAGACTACTAATCATCTTAGTAGCAACCCTCTGCACCAACTCCATCCTGTTCACATCCTTTTGAAGGTGCGGTCTCCAGAATTGCACACCATACTCCAAATGAGGTCGCACCAAAGACTTATACAGAGGCATTATCACCTCCTTTTTTCTGCTAGCCATTCCTCTCCGTATGCGCCCAAGCATCCTTCTAGCTTTTGCCGTCGCCTTTTCTACCTGTTTAACTACTTTAAGATCATCGGACACAACTACGCCTAGGTCCCGCTCTTCTTTAGTGGACAAAAGTACTTCACCTCCTATGCTGTATTGCTCCCTTGGATTGCTGCAGCCCAAATGCATGACCTTACATTTTTTAACATTAAATCCCAGCTGCCAAATTCTAGACCATTCTTCAAGCTTAGCTAGATCCCTCCTCATGTTATCTACACCTTCCTGGGTGTCTACTTTATTGCAGATTTTGGTATCATCTGCAAAGAGGCAAACCTTACCCGACAGCCCTTCCGCTATATCACTAACAAAGATGTTAAAAAGAATCGGACCAAGGACAGATCCCTGGGGCACACCACTGGTAACATCCTTCTCCTCAGAGTGAGCTCCATTTACTTGTACTCTTTGTCGCCTCCCACCCAACCAATTTCTAACCCAAGCAGTAACTTTAGGGTCCATCCCTAGGGTGCTCAGTTTGTTTATAAGTCGCCTGTGAGGAACAGTGTCAAAGGCTTTACTGAAATCTAAATACACCACATCTAGAGCTCTCCCTCGGTCCAACTCCCTGGTCACCCAGTCAAAGAAATCAATCAGATTTGTCTGACAAGACCTGCCTCTGGTGAATCCATGCTGCCTCGGATCCTGTAATCCGCTGGACTCCAGAAACCTCACTATTTTCTCTTTCAACAGCGTTTCCATTAATTTACTCACCACTGAAGTTAAACTAACCGGCCTGTAGTTTTCAACCACATCCTTACTTCCGCTTTTGTGTAAAGGCCCCACATGAGCCTCTCTCCAGTCCTTTGGCACCACTCCCGACTCCAACGAGGCATTGAAAAGGTCAGTCAGTGGAGTTGCTAGAACGTCCCCAAGTTCCCTCAGTATTCTAGGGTGTATCCCATCCGGTCCCATCGCTTTGTCTACTTTAAGTTGAGCTAGTTTCTCACGAACACAGTCTTCTGAAATTTGTTCAAGATGTCCCTCGCTTCTGTTCTTATTTGTGGGTGTTTTCTGAGGTCCTGCTCCTGGTTCTTCATCTGTGAACACAGAACAAAAATATTTGTTAAGCAATTCCGCTTTATCCTTATCAGCTTCTACATATTCCCCCCCTGCACCCTTGAGTCTGACAATACCACTTTTGCCCTTCCTCTTCTCACTAATATATCTGAAAAATGTCTTATCCCCCCATTTTATTGCATTGGCTATTTCCTCCTCCTTTTGAATCTTTGCCTTCTTGACTACTTTGCTAGCTTCTCTAAGTTTTTCAAAATACAGATGCCTGTCTTCCTCTCTCTGTGATCTCTTGTATTTCATGAAGGCCTCCCTCTTTTTCTTCACTTTTTCAGCTACTTCCTTCGAAAACCATAGCGGTCTCCTGTTCCTTTTGCCTTTATTTACCATTTTAACAAAAAGGTTGGTTGCCTTTAAAATACCCCCTTTCAGTTTTGCCCACTGTTGTTCTACATCCCCCAGCTGTTCCCATCCCACTAACGACTCCCTGAGGTATTGGCCCATCTTCGCAAAGTTAGTCTTCCTAAAGTCTAAGATCTTCACCTTGGAATGGATTCTAACAGCCCTAGTCCTAATACTGAACCACACCATCTGGTGATCACTGGATGCAAAATGATCTCCCACTACAACATCAGAAACACTTTCACCATTGGTAAGCACCAAGTCCAGTATGGCCCCTTCACGTGTGGGGTCTGTTACCAATTGCCTGAATAGTTCTCCCTGTAGAGAATCCAGGATCTCCTTACTCCTAGATGATACTGCAGCAGGAATGTGCCAATCAACATCTGGCATATTGAAATCTCCTAGCAGTAGCACTTCCCCTTTCCTAGCAATGCTGCGTATGTCTTCAATTAACTCTCTGTCCACCTCTTCCTCTTGTGAGGGAGGTCTGTATATCACACCAATGCAAATAGATTTCTCTTTCCCTCTTTCTAGTTTAACCCACAATGCCTCCTCTCTCCCTTTTAAGCTCTGTAATTCCAAAGCTTTAATAGTAGTTTTTACATATAGTGCCACTCCTCCTCCCCTTCTTCCTACCCTGTCCTTTCTGAATAACGTATAGCCAGGTATAGTTACATCCCAGTCATGGTTTTCTGTGAACCATGTTTCTGTAACTGCCACTAAATCTAAGTCAGCCACTCCCACCAAAGCTTCAACTTCAGAGATCTTATTTCCCATGCTACGGGCATTAATACACACTGCTTTCCATATGTTACCCCTGTTACCCATTTCCATAAAGGTATTTAATGTATCACTTACCTGGGGGCTTTCACTTACCTGGGGGCTTTCTTCACCCATCCCCAACGAATCTAGTTTAAAGCCCTCTTCAATAGATTAGCCAGTCTACTACCAAAGATGTGTTGACCTTTCTTGGACAGATGGATGCCATCTCTGCTCTGCAACCCTTGGAACAGCATCCCATGGTCTAGGAAACCAAAACGCTCTCGAAGACACCATCCACGCAGCCATGCATTAATCTCCAGGATGCGAGCCTCTCTGCCTTGGCCTTTACCCTCAACAGGGAGGATTGAAGAGAAGACCACCTGTGCACCTACCTGCTTCACCCTCTGTCCCAGAGCCATGAAGTCACTTTTGATACGTTCCGAGGTATATCTGGCAGTATCATTTGTTCCAACATGGATTAGCAACATTGGGTAATAGTCAGTGGGCTTGATGAGTCTCGGCAAACTCTCCGTAACATTTTGGATCTTGGCACCAGGCAGACAGCATACCTCTCTGGACATCAAGTCTGGTCGGCAGATGGACGCCTCAGTACCCCTCAGAAGAGAGTCTACAACCACCACTACCCTTCGTTTCCTTCTGGTCACTGATTCTGCAACTATGGGGTACTTGAACTCTGGTTCTTCCCTTTCCAGGGATGCTTTCACCTCCTCCACTTCCAGGGCTGCATAATGGTTCTTCAATTCAAGGGCTGGAGAAGTTGGATTGGTGATTTTGCAGGCTCTGGTGACTTTTGTCCAACCATCGACATTCTGTTGGCACCCATCTTCTCCTGTGCTGGAGAGCCTGGTTGCTGCAAGCAGCATCTCATCAATGTACTTCTCACTGTCTTGAATGCTCCTCAGCCTCGCCACCTCCTCTCTGAGTTCCTCCACTTGTTTCCTCAGAGCTTCAGCATGCAGGCACCCTGCACATGGAACCGGTTCTTCAACTGGCAATAGGACCTCTGTCTGCACCGAGGCAGAAGCTGTAACGGGGGCAACAGCTTTAGCAATATGATTTTTCCCAGCCATTGTTCTGTTTGTGGAGCTTAGGTATCTGTTAAAGCAAAAGAGAGAGATCTACGAAGTACCAGCTGGTTTCGCAGCTGTCCTTTCAGAGAAAAAGCAGTTAAATCTCTTTAATTATATTCAAAATGTGCTGGTCCAATTCACTGTGATTTGTTAAAGGGGGAGGTGCCCTATAAAGCAAGACTGCTCACTAGGGGTGGGTGGGAGTCGGGGTGGGTAGGGAGGGAACTAACACCTGATTAGGTGTTAGCAGTTCCTGAGCCTGAGGAGGTTACAGAGTTCAGCAATACTACTGTGCTCAAGTACAGTTCCCCTAAAACAGCAAAAATGAAATTAACCTTGCTTTAAAAAATATACACAAAACCCTTTTAAGAGCTCCCAGTCAGAGAGCTAGCAATGTAACAAAAACAAACAAACAAAGAAACCTTCAAATCCTTACTTACTGTTTGATGTGTGGAGCCCTGGTTAAGAAAGCCTCAAAAGGGCAGGGCAAAGCAGCCTTTTTATGCAGGCTTCAATTGCACTCAGGAAACAGGCCCACTAACCCCTGATTAGGTGTTAGCAGTTCCTGAACCTGAGGGGGTTACAGAGTTCAGCAATACTACTGTGCTCAAGTACAGTTCCCCTAAAGCAGCAAAAATGAAATTAACCTTGCTTTAAAAAATATACACAAAACCCTTTTAAGAGCTCCCAGTCAGAGAGCTAGCAATGTAACAAAAAAACCAAACAAAGAAACCCTCAAATCCTTACTTACTGTTTGATGTGTGGAGCCCTGGTTAAGAAAGCCTCAAAAGGGCAGGGCAAAGCAGCCTTTTTATGCAGGCTTCAATTGCACTCAGGAAACAGGCCCACTAACCCCTGATTAGGTGTTAGCAGTTCCTGAACCTGAGGGGGTTACAGAGTTTAGCAATACTACTGTGCTCAAGTACAGTTCCCCTAAAGCAGCAAAAATGAAATTAACCTTGCTTTAAAAAAATATACACAAAACCCTTTTAAGAGCTCCCAGTCAGAGAGCTAGCAATGTAACAAAAAAAACCAAACAAAGAAACCCTCAAATCCTTACTTACTGTTTGATGTGTGGAGCCCTGGTTAAGAAAGCCTCAAAAGGGCAGGGCAAAGCAGCCTTTTTATGCAGGCTTCAATTGCACTCAGGAAACAGGCCCACTAACCCCTGATTAGGTGTTAGCAGTTCCTGAACCTGAGGGGGTTACAGAGTTCAGCAATACTACTGTGCTCAAGTACAGTTCCCCTAAAGCAGCAAAAATGAAATTAACCGTGCTTTAAAAAATATACACAAAACCCTTTTAAGAGCTCCCAGTCAGAGAGCTAGCAATGTAACAAAAAAAACCAAACAAAGAAACCCTCAAATCCTTACTTACTGTTTGATGTGTGGAGCCCTGGTTAAGAAAGCCTCAAAAGGGCAGGGCAAAGCAGCCTTTTTATGCAGGCTTCAATTGCACTCAGGAAACAGGCCCACTAACCCCTGATTTGGTGTTAGCAGTTCCTGAACCTGAGGGGGTTACAGAGTTCAGCAATACTACTGTGCTCAAGTACAGTTCCCCTAAAGCAGCAAAAATGAAATTAACCTTGCTTTAAAAAATATACACAAAACCCTTTTAAGAGCTCCCAGTCAGAGAGCTAGCAATGTAACAAAAAAAACCAAACAAAGAAACCCTCAAATCCTTACTTACTGTTTGATGTGTGGAGCCCTGGTTAAGAAAGCCACAAGTATTAAGCCAACTGACGAAATGCTGATGAAATGCTGTATATAATGCTGTATATAAGGCTCTTCACCTTCCCAAATCATAAAAACATCATCGATGTAGCGAAGCCACACCTTTATGTTGATAAAGTATGGGGAAACTGGGGAGATCCAGTGTTGTTCAAATTTGGCCATTGTCACCAGCTCTCCTTAAACCCCCGAGTAGAGGTTAAGGGTGGGTTTTTCCCTATTGAAATAGCTATTTCTCAGATCCTGGAGCAATTCCCCTTGGGAAATGTAGTCTTTTCACCAAATCTATAAGGAGCAGTTGTGGAAAAGGTGGTTAAGCAACCAAAGGATTTTATTTCCCCTCCCGGGGTGGATTTTACCATGAACAGAAAACACAATCCAGGTATTTACTGGTATTTGGACAAACAAAAGTTCCTTAACAGAAAAAGGCTTTCTTCAGCATTAACCAAGGTGAAAACAAACGTTCAAACAAAGCCACGCTGTTTCCTCACAGCTCTCTGTTTCCACGTGCTATCTGTGCTGTACTCTCTTTTCAAACAGGCTTTCACCGTAATGAAACTATTCCATTGGCCAGAGATAATGTACAGTCCATTATATCTATATCTTCTCCAGTATCAATACACTCTGGTTCACAGTCCATCAATTCTTCCTGGTCATAAGGAAATGTTTGAACCGGCACTGCTGGTGCCACGCCCTTTCTTACTGCTCCAGGCTTTACACGATATGCTTGGGTCAAATACTGGCTTTCACACAGACTATCAGGCCCAGTATTCTTTTCCCAGCACCACCCTTCTGGGTACAAACAGTCACTGTAATTAAGTATATTCAAGCCTTTTGGCTTACCTTTCAGCCTTACTGGTGGAGGTTTTCTCTGGTGCTTTTGAACAGCTGTAGGTTCCCAACCTAAGCCCTGCTCATAACATTTCACTTGCCTCCTAGGCTTTCTGTCTCTCCCGTGCTCCCCAGGATATTGCAGACAATCTCCTTTGCCCTTGTTATATCCTGTCCTCGGGGTTTCTTTCTTTCTCCTCAAGAAGGAATCTGTCTCTCCTTTCCATAGAGACTCTGGCTTACTCTGGGCATAGCTGTCTTCAGTGTAGCTCTCAATGGCTTCTCTCTCCAGCTCATATGTCTCACTTCCTGTTTCTTCAGCCAGCTCTTCATTACCTCCTTCTCTGCCTACCTTACTCCACCTACTCCACTTACTTAACTCACCTGAAGCTTCTTTAATAGGGTGAATTCTGGGGCCGTGCTCAACTCCACCCCCTAGCAGGTGTCCTGCATTACCTTGTGATTCCCCCCTTGAATGATAGCACCGGCGTTTCTCTTGCCTTTCTGCTTGGTTCCCACGGTAACCAGGAGCCATGTGCTTCTGTTTACAGCTCAGCTCTACTTTTGTTCCTGGCTTTTTAGCTTCATTAAACGGGCTAGAAGGACCCACTATGTCACAGATACCCCCCCCTTAAAATATTACGGGCTGCCAAAGCCTGCGACGGACAGCACGTAATCCCTTGTGTAGGGTTCCTGTGGCACTCCTTCATAGCTAATTGTACTGTGGCTACACTTTCTTGCCAGGGTTTTAAGACATTAATGTGATATACCTGGCGCCGGCCCTTACTATTCTCCACCCTGTATGAGACGGGACCTACCCTCTCCACTACTTTACAGGGCCCCTTTCATCTGGACTCGAATTTTGGACCTACCTCGGCCACCATAATCAACACTTTGTCACCTATTGCCAATTGACGGGGTTTTGTTCCCCGGTCGTAGTACTTCTTCTGCCTCTTTTGGCTAGCCTGCAAGTTTTCCAAAGAGGCTTGCGCCGTTCTCTTCAAACGACTTCTTAAGTCTTTGAGGAACTGGGGTACGTCTGTCTTCCCCCTATCTGGTTCCACCCATTGTTCCCTGAGTATGTCGAGAACGCCTCTGGGGGCTCTACCAAATAACAGCTCGTACGGGGATGCCCCTAGGGACGCCTGTACACGCTCCCTACACGCATATAAAACAAAAGGTAACAATGTATCCCACTCGGACGTCTGCCCATCTAGTCCCCTCCTAAGCATTTGCTTTATGGTCTGGTTTGTTCTTTCAACCATCCCATGGACTGGGGGGTGGTATGCTGCAGTCCACACGTGGTGTATGCCAAAAGCATCCCCACACACTGGCTAAATATTTCGATAAAAAGTTGCTCCCTTGGTCAGTGAGCATCTCCTGAGGGAAGCCAACCTCACAGAACAATTTTATCAGTTCCAAAGCTATTGTTCTGGCAGATGTGTTTCTCATGGGTATGGCCCATGGGAACTGTGTAGCTTGGTCCACGATCACTAATACGTACTGAAAACCTCGGGGAGTCCTTACGAGTGGCCCTATGATGTCCATTGCCATTCGCCTAATGGGCGTGGATATGGCAGGTGTGGGTATCATAGGCACTGCTCTCGGTTTCGAGGCAGTAACCCGTTGGCAGGTTGGACACGCTTCACAATAGCGGGAAATTTCCTTGTAGACCCTGGCCAGTAAAAACGGGCCAAGACCTGGTCCAATGTCCCCTGAATCCCCTTGTGGGCTCCTACTGGGTGGTCATGGGCTAGACGCATCACTATGGCCTTAAATGTGGTTGGTACCACCAACTGCTTTCTCACCTCACCGGTAAGTGGGTTATTACTCTCCCTGTACAGGATATTCCTTTCTAAAAGGAATCTGGGCAGAGTATCTCTTTCCTCCTGCGCAAACACAAAGGCTCTTTTCAAAGTGGGATCCGCTTTCTGTTCCCCTGGGAAGGATGGGAATTTCTTTACCAACTCTGAGGGTACCCATGGTAAGCCCTCCCCGGCTCCCAAATCAGCCCTTCCTTGGGTCCTGTGCTGCCTTTCTTGTTTTTTCTTGGCCTTTCCTTTCCTTACCTCCTTGGGCATGGTATCAAAAAGGTCAGTCTGTATGGGCAATGGGTCTATTGCTTCCTCATCATATCCCCTTTCTAAGTCAGGGGAATCTTCCCTAACGTGAGATGGGCCTGCAACTTCTTCAGCAGGGTCCTCCTCCCTATGAGGGGTTCTTGCCTGGGAGCGGGTAGAGACATAGCCTGTCCTCTCTGCTATTCCCTTTTCAATTCCCCGGCAAAATGGAGGCCAATCATTTCCCAGAATTACATCATGTAACAGCTGTGGGATTATTGCCACCTTTACTCTCTTGGCTGCTCCTAAACCTTCTATCATGAGGTCATATACGGGGTAATAGGAGGCTGACCCGTGCAAACACTGTACTTTCACCTGCCCTACTGCTGGACTCGGCGCTACTTGAGCTTGTATGGCTTCCCAGAGCCGTTGGGACACCATACTTTGGTTAGCGCCCGAGTCTAGTAGCGCTTGGGTCTTTATGCCCTCCACCTGGACTGGTAGTAAAAAGCCTGCTTTAAGGTTTTCCCCATTACCAGATATCAAGGCAGTACATGTAATACAATCTTTTTGCAAGTGCCCAACATCTCCACATTTGAAACATTTTCCTTTTGTAGAGGAGAAACCACTATTTTTCCAAGGTACTTTACATTCAAAATTCTTACTCACTTTATCTGCCTGCGTCATGCCCAGAACGCCGGATTTTGAGGTCCTTGAGAATTCAGCCTCAAAATACCGTTCTGTCATGGCCGCTGCTTCATTTGTTGTCTTACAGTTCTGTAACATAAGAAACTTTTTAACCTCAGCAGGTACAGCTTCCATGTACTGTTCCAACATTATTTCATCAAGCATAGATTCTACATTTTGCTGCTCAGGTTTGAGCCACTTACAAACTAATCCCTTTATTCTAAAATACAGGGCTTTAGGGGTTTCTCCAGGCTTTAACTTTGCCTCCCTAAACCTTCGCCTGTAGAATAGAGGGGTGAGCCCCAACCTGTCTCGTACCGCGCTCTTTACAGCATCATAACCATTGCTAACGTAGCTGGCATTGACTTGTATGCTGACAAAGCTTCACCAGATAAAGACATAGCAAATCTTATAGCCCACTGCTCCTTAGGCAGTTTGACGGCTTCTGCAATCCGTTCAAATGCATCTACATAATCATCTACATTGTCAGTAGGAGATAACTGTCCCAGCAAAAGTGATCCTGAACCATTCAGTCCTATCCCTTGGGTAAATCCTGGAAAAACTTCCACTGGCTCCTGCTGTTGCTTGGCTAAATGTTCTATGAGAGCATTTACTGGTCTCAGCTGTTCTTGCACGGCAGCCATTGCTTGGTCATGCACCCTTCGTGACATCTCCAGCTGCTTATCCCATTGCAGGGACATCCACCTTAATATTTCTTGCGGGTCCATTCTGGATCTCCTGATACCTGCAACACAAACACAAAAAAAAAAAACAAGTGTGGCCCAAAAAAAAAGAGAGAAAAAAAATTTCCCTTTTCTTTTTTTTTTTTTTTTCAACGTCGTGCACTATGCCTGTGCACCACCCTTTCTCCTTGTTTCCTTCTCCGCTCGTGCCCAGCCACAATTACCTGGCACTAGTGCAGAGTCAGGCACTGAGAAAAGGGAACTCCCCAGTCTGACCGACCGTCAGCCGAGCTCTGGATCTTTTCTCCTGGTTGTAAGCTCTTTGCTGCAGGGACCTCCGTCCTTGTGTTGTCCTCCAATCCAGGTAAAAATCCAAACTACTACGCCATTTGTCACCAGCTCTCCTTAAACCCCCGAGTAGAGGTTAAGGGAGTGGGTTTTTCCCTATTGAAATAGCTATTTCTCAGATCCTGGAGCAATGCCCCTTGGGAAATGTAGTCTTTTCACCAAATCAATAAGGAGCAGTTGTGGAAAAAGTGGTTAAGCAACCAAAGGATTTTATTTCCCCTCCTGGGGTGGATTTTACCATGAACAGAAAACACAATCCAGGTATTTACTGGTATTTGGACAAACAAAAGTTCCTTAACAGAAAAAGGCTTTCTTCAGCATTAACCAAAGTGAAAACAAACATTCAAACAAAGCCACGCTGTTTCCTCACAGCTCTCTGTTTCCACGTGCTATCTGTGCTGTACTCTCTTTTCAAACAGGCTTTCACCGTAATGAAACTATTCCATTGGCCAGAGATAATGTACAGTCCATTATATCTATATCTTCTCCAGTATCAATACACTCTGGTTCACAGTCCATCAATTCTTCCTGGTCATAAGGAAATGTTTGAACCGGCACTGCTGGTGCCACGCCCTTTCTTACTGCTCCAGGCTTTACACGATATGCTTGGGTCAAATACTGGCTTTCACACAGACTATCAGGCCCAGTATTCTTTTCCCAGCACCACCCTTCTGGGTACAAACAGTCACTGTAATTAAGTATATTCAAGCCTTTTGGCTTACCTTTCAGCCTTACTGGTGGAGGTTTTCTCTGGTGCTTTTGAACAGCTGTAGGTTCCCAACCTAAGCCCTGCTCATAACATTTCACTTGCCTCCTAGGCTTTCTGTCTCTCCCGTGCTCCCCAGGATATTGCAGACAATCTCCTTTGCCCTTGTTATATCCTGTCCTCGGGGTTTCTTTCTTTCTCCTCAAGAAGGAATCTGTCTCTCCTTTCCATAGAGACTCTGGCTTACTCTGGGCATAGCTGTCTTCAGTGTAGCTCTCAATGGCTTCTCTCTCCAGCTCATATGCCTCACTTCCTGCATCTTCAGCCAGCTCTTCATTATCTCCTTCTCTGCCTACCTTACTCCACCTACTCCACTTACTTAACTCACCTGAAGCTTCTTTAATAGGGTGAATTCTGGGGCCGTGCTCAACTCCACCCCCTAGCAGGTGTCCTGCATTACCTTGTGATTCCCCCCTTGAATGATAGCACCGGCGTTTCTCTTGCCTTTCTGCTTGGTTCCCACAGTAACCAGGAGCCATGTGCTTCTGTTTACAGCTCAGCTCTACTTTTGTTCCTAGCTTTTTAGCTTCATTAAACGGGCTAGAAGGACCCACTATGTCACACCATATACAAATTGGCTATCGACGGAGCGCATGTCGCGCCCATAGCCACGCCAGCAATCTGTAAATAGATGACCTTCTCAAACATGAAATAGTTGTGGAACAATACCAATTGTAATAGATCCAAAAGAAATTGTAATTGAATGCCTGTCAGGTCCCCCCTATTTTTCAAGGCTTCTTCTACAACATCAAAGGCTTCTCTTTGAGGGATACTGGTATAAAGAGCAGCCACGTCTAAGGTAACTAAATGAGTATTCTGGGCCATTGCCCAATGATTGTTATTAGTTAAGGTGTTCAAAAAATGGGTGGTATCCCGGACATAAGATGGAATTTTTGGAATTAAAGGGCGTAGATATGAGTCCACGAAAATTGAAAGTGGTTCTAAAACCGACCCTCTTGTGGAGACTATAGGTCTTCCAGGGGGTTGAGTTAAATTCTTATGTACTTTTGGCACCAGATAAAATTTGGCCACTGTGGGACTCTGTTCATTAAGAAAACGCCATTCCTTATAAGAGATAAGTTTCAATTCCTTAGCTTGCATCGTTAGTTCTTTAATTGTTTTCTGTAATTGTTCGGTGGGATCAGCTTCTAAAACCTGATATGTCCTAGTATCTGATAACTGTCTGACTGCTTCTTGTAGATATTGCTGTTTTTTAAGTATCACGATACCTCCGCCCTTGTCTGCTCGTTTTATTACCAAATCTTCCCTAGAACGAAGTTCTTCTAAAGCTTGAGTTTCTTCATATGAAAGAGTAGTATGTTTCCGGGCTTTCCGTTGTTGTGTCATATGAGCTATGTCTCTTAATACTAAATCTTTATAGACTGACACTGCTGGGGGTAAGGGGCCTGGTGGCATCCACTCCGATTTTAGTGGCAGCGCTATCCGATCTGATCCTGGCATGTGTTCTACAGACGGGGAGTTTATTGCAAAAAAAAACCTTTCAATGAAAGTTTTCGAATAAGCCTTGAAAAATCAATGTGAAATTGAAATTCATCAAAAAAGATTGTAGGTACATACGAGAGACCTTTAGTTAATAATGTAGACTGAGACCGAGTGATGTCTGACCCCGAGATATTCATGATAGGTGTAGGATCTATTGTGGATTTTTCTGACGAGCGGACGTACGACGTGGTAGCTGCTCTTTCTGTTTTTTCGATTTCCTGTCTTTTCCATCCTCCAAAAAAATCCTCCCGTGATCTTTTACTAGAATCTGAAGAAACCGAATCCTCAGAAATATCAGAAAACTCTACGTGTCTACGCCTAGCCTGGAATTTATCTTTCCTTTTAGGGTTTTTCCAAGGATATGCATATCCTATTGTATAGTCCTCATGGTCACGCTGTAACTTTTTTGCTTTCACTTTTTTGACCTCTTCTTTGATTGTATCTATTTGTTGTTGATGGTCTTTTAATGTTGCTGTCAGTTGGTCTACGGGGTAGAGGTCTTTCATTTTAGTTAAAGATTCATCTACATCTTGTTGTAACTTGTCTGTGGTTTGTTTAGTCGTGTCAGCAATGAGGACCATGAGATCTAATGAGCATTTGTTCAAAATGGACACCCATTTTTCCATAAATAAAGGATCTGATGTATACATCTTTGGCTCTTTGTAGATACGGAGTCCACGAGGTATGTGTTGACGTCTAATATATTCTATCATGGACAGGCGATGTAAATCTAGCCGTACAATTTTTTTCTGGAGTTTCAAAAGATCAGCCCCAATTGTATTGTGGTCAATGATGTCATTATTCAATGTAAAAGGGGTAGTTTCTTTACTCAAATTTGTTATATACTCTTCGGTAAAGCTCAAAGTATTTTTCCATGTTGGGTGACTCTCCATGATTGTCTGCTACAAACAAACCTACGTCATTTTTTGGAGCTTTATGCTATACAGCTACAAATTATAATTTAAGCTCCACTAATTTACCAGAGACTAACTTGTTATTAAATTAACATGCAAATTTCTGTCTCGGGGATATCCTCAATCGGTAGTAGATGGAGCATATAAACGTGCGCTATATATTAATCGAGAGCTACTCTTACAGACAAAAAAAGAAAAGACTATCCCTGATGAGACAACACATCTAGTAACAAAATATTCTCCATTCAGTCAACAGATCCAAAAGATTCTTAAGAAACATAATAATTTATTTATTTATTTTTATTTATTTATAGTCTTTTCTATACCGCGCTATTCAGCATCAGCGCGGTTTACAATAAACAATGAAATCACACATTTCCAATAGTACTTTGTGTTTACAGATTTTTATTTATTTATTTATTTAGACAGTTTTGTATACCGCCTTATCCTTCAATCAAAGCGGTCACAACACAATTGGGGGATACATTTAACACATGGGGATATGAGACACATACACTAATACTTACAGGGAACATGGGCAATGGAGGGTTAAGTGGCTTGCCCAAGACCACAAGGAGCATCTGTGGGACTAGAAACCCCAGTCCTTCCGGCCCAAGGTTGCTGTCCTCTAGTGGGATTTGAACCCCCGACCTTCCGGCCTGAAGTACCTTGCCCCAACCACTAGGCTACTCCTCCCTCCTCCCTCCCTCCCTTTAAACGGATGACTCACGAAGTATCCAACGGTCACCCGACAGTGCAACCCATCAAGGTATATTGGAGGACCACTGACATCAATCGTTCTTCGTAGAAATTGCAACCAGTTGGCAAACTATTTATAATGACCCAACGTTGTGTTTCGGGCTCCTGAACCTCACAGCCCTTCTTCAAATTCACTTTGCAATGTGAAGAAACTCCCAACCCGACTGATATTTAATGGGCGCCAAATAATGACATCATCAAAAGGTAGGCCAATCTAGATCACGAGCCATGAGTCATCCGTTTAAAGATAAGTGTACCAAGTGAATGGAGGTTGTTTTCATCCTTTTGGGGAGATGGACTTGAGGCCGAGTTTGTACCCTATCATGATTTTGATATCTTTTTAGGGTGGGTGAGGGTCGTGCTCCCTCTTTTTACATAAAGAAAAAAAGGAACATTATTGCTACGGGAGGGTATGTACCCTCATGGCAATAGTTCTGACAAAAATTTGAATATACACATACACACATTTTTTTGGTTTGGGGTTATAGATAATTGAATGTGTGCGATTGGGTTTTGAGTATTTACGCTGTTGTACATTGGCAAAACCAACCGTGCTTTTCATATCCGAATGAAAGAACACCGTAGTAGACTGCATTGTAAGATGTTACGAGCCCCTATGGTATCCCACTGCATTGATAAACAACATTTTTTTAATACACTTAAATGCTTTTGCATTGATCATGTCGTTCAAGGCGAACGAGGGAGATCTCAAGAACAGACCCTTTTGCACCGGGAACAAGAATGGATTTTCCGGCTGAATACTGTGAGTCCAAATGGTTTAAATTCATCCATTGAATGGGGTGTATGTCAGTGATACTCACCACCCAACATATGAAGGCACTTTTCATCCGGTCCCTTGGGAAACATTTAAATCTCAGAGGTATTATGACTCCGCATGCGCGGCGTTTTCTGGGCAAAGGATTAGAATTGAGAAGAGCCGTGAGTATTTCACTGAGGACTTTGACTAACTTTTACTTTATTTCAAATGCAGTACATCTAAATTAAGGTAATTGCTTTCATTTTTTAATTAAGGAATTCCCCTGATGAAACGCTAGATGTGAAACGCTACGGTGCCATGATAATGCGTTGGGAGCATAAATTGTGAATGTTGCCTAAGAGCAGGATGCCTGGGAATAGAAGTTAAAATAACGGCTGTTGATAATATACCGAAGACGGGATGTCATGAGCCTAACAAACATAATTTAAGAACAAGAGTCAGCCAGCGTATGCTGTGGATAGAGATTTTAGTTGAAGCCATAATCCCGGATATGGAAAAGTGAAGATTCAAGTGACATAAGTGACATAATTGTATGGAATAAGCAGTTCATTAGATATTCCTTGTTGAAATATAGGACGTTTTCAAGTGTTAATATTTCAACAACTCAATAAGCCACCCTTTTCCAGAATCATCGGTTATAAATTTCAGTACAGTTCGTGTTATTTTTAGAAAAATAGAGGAAAATAAATAAAAAAAAGATAAAGCAAATATTAATGTTTCTAAAAAATAGCGATATATACAGGTCATTGATGTGTTAAGGGCATCTCACTGCACCACACAAGCAGGTTCAGTGTATAGCCACGTCTGACTCTGAGACCTGATCGCTAATGCATGTTAATTTAATAACAAGTTAGTCTCTGGTAAATTAGTGGAGCTTAAATTATAATTTGTATCATTAAGTTCTGGGCATGCTCAGTTTCCAGCTGCT
Organism: Ichthyophis bannanicus; assembly: GCA_033557465.1. NCBI lineage: Eukaryota > Metazoa > Chordata > Amphibia > Gymnophiona > Ichthyophiidae > Ichthyophis > Ichthyophis bannanicus. Next base: position 13,343,701 of record CM066034.1, read on the forward strand.
GGGGAGTGTCAACCCACTGGTCCAGACTGGACTGGAGGGATTCAAGGAAAGCAAATTAGCAGGTAAGACCTAATTTTCCCTTCCTCTTCATTCCTCCAGTCCAGTCCAGACCAGCAGGATGTACCAAAGCAGTACTAAATGTGGGAGGGTCCCACAAGCCCAGTCAGCAAAACTGATGCCCTGAAGCCCACGTCCTACGCTGCCTGCAGGTCCAAGTGATAATGCCGAACAAAGGTATGCAATGAAGTCCACTTTGCTGCCTTGCAAATGTTGACCGGAGGGCATTGAGTCAGAAAGGATTAAAGTTTTGCAGGAAACAAAATTTGCTGTAAAATCTCTATGGATTGAAATTCCATGTAAAAAGGGGAAGCCAATGGCGGTGGGGGTGTACTATCGACCGCCTGGCCAGAATGAACAAATGGATGATGAAATGCTCAAAGAAATCAAGGAAGCTAACAAAAGTTACAGCGCAGTAATAATAATGGGTGATTTCAATTACCCCGGTATCGACTGGGTCAGTGTCACGGCAGTACATGCTAGAGAGATAAAGTTCCTAGATGATATAAATGACTGCTTCTTGGAGCAGCTGGTCCATGAACCGACGAGAGGGGAAGCCATATTAGACCTAGTCCTTAGTGGAACACCAGATCTAGAGCAAGAGATAAGGGTGTTGGGGCCACTTGGCAATAGTGATCATAGCATGATCGCCTTTGATTTAATTAGTGGAGGAGGGATAGTAAGGAAATCCACAGTACTACCTTTTAACTTTCAAAAGGGAGACTATGATAAAATGCAGAAAATAGTTAAGAAAAAACTAAAAGGAGCAGTTGCCAAGGTTAAAGACTTACATCAAGCTTGGGTGTTGTTGAAAAATACTATCTTGGAAGCCCAGACCAGCTGTATTCCACGCTTTAAGAAAAGTGGAAGGAAGTCCAAAAAACTGCCAGCATGGTTTAAAGGTGAGGTCAGAGAGGCTGTTGTTGCTAAGAAAGCATCTTTCAGGAAATGGAAAAAAGAGCCAAACGATGAAACCTGGAAACAGCACAAGCACTGGCAGGTCAAATGCAAGGCATTGATAAAGAAGGCAAAGAGAGAATTTGAGAAGAAGCTTGCTGCGGAAGCAAAAACGCGAAATAAAGATTTTTTCAAGTACATTCGTAGCAAAAAACATGTGAGAGAGTCATTTGGACCATTAGAAGATAGAGGAGTTAAAGGGGCACTAAGAGGCGACAATGCGATAGCGGAGAGACTGAATGAATTCTTTGCTTCGGTCTTTACTGAGGAAGATGTAGGGATGTTACCCATGACTGACGTGGTATTTAAAGGTGCGGAAGAATTGAAGGAAATATCGATACATTGGGAAGATGTATTACAACTATTACATAAACTGAAGCGTAGCAAATCACCTGGGCCGGATGGTATACATCCAAGGATGTTGAAAGAACTGAAATATGAGATTGCAGACCTGCTATTAGTAATCTGTGAACTATCATTAAAATCATCTCTAATACTTGAAGATTGGCGGATCGCCAATGTAACACCAATTTTTAAAAAGGGTTCGAGGGGTGATCCGGGAAACTACAGACCGGTGAGCCTCACGTCAGTACTGGGAAAAATGGTAGAAACCATCATAAAGAATAAAATTACTCAGCATGTAGATAGTCATGGCCTAAAGGGAGACAGCCAACATGGCTTTAGACAAGGAAGATCTTGTCTTACTAATCTGTTATGTTTTTTTGAAACTGTGAATAAACAGGTGGACAAAGGTGAGTCGGTTGATATAGTGTATCTGGATTTTCAGAAAGCCTTTGACAAGATCCCTCATCAGAGACTTTTGGCAAAACTAAAGAGTCATGGGATAGGAGGCAGTGTACTACTGTGGATCAGGAACTGGTTAAAAGATAGAAAGCAGAGGGTTGGGCTAAATGGCCAATTTTCCCAATGGAGAAAGGTGAATAGTGGTGTACCCCAGGGATCTGTACTGGGTCCGCTGCTTTTTGACATATTCATAAATGACCTGGAAAGTGGAATAACGAGTGAGGTTATCAAATTTGCAGATGAGACAAAACTATTTAAAGTTGTTAAAACCCAAGAGGATTGTGGAAAATTGCAAGAGGATCTTGATAAATTGGAAGACTGGGCATCAAAATGGTAGATGAAATTTAATGTGGACAAGTGCAAAGTTATGCACCTAGGGAAGAACAACCCAAACTATGGTTACACGATGCAAGGTTCCACATTAGGAACCACCACCCAGGAAAAAGATTTAGGTGTCATTGTGGATAACATGTTAAAACCCTCGGCCCAGTGTGCAGCGGCAGCCAAGAGAGCAAACAGAATGCTAGGTATCATAAGGAAAGGAATGGAAAATAAAACAAAAGATATTATAATGCCTCTATACCGTTCCATGGTGAGACCGCACCTTGACTATTGTGTGCAATTCTGGTCGCCGTATCTTAAAAAGGATATAGCGTTATTAGATAAGGTTCAGAGAAGAGCCACCAAAATGGTAAAGACCCCACACGTGAAGGGGCCATACTGGACTTGGTGCTTACCAATGGTGAAAGTGTTTCTGATGTTGTAGTGGGAGATCATTTTGCATCCAGTGATCACCAGATGGTGTGGTTCAGTATTAGGACTAGTGCTGTTAGAATCCATTCCAAGGTGAGGATCTTAGACTTTAGGAAGACTAACTTTGCGAAGATGGGCCAATACCTCAGGGAGTCGTTAGTGGGATGGGAACAGCTGGGGGATGTAGAAAAACAGTGGGCAAAACTGAAAGGGGGTATTTTAAGGGCAACCAACCTTTTTGTTAAAATGGTAAATAAAGGCAAAAGGAACAGGAGACCGCTATGGTTTTCGAAGGAAGTAGCTGAAAAAGTGAAGAAAAAGAGGGAGGCCTTCATGAAATACAAGAGATCACAGAGAGCAGAAGACAGGCATCTGTATTTGGGAAAACTTAGAGAAGCTAGCAAAGTAGTCAAGAAGGCAAAGATTCAAAAGGAGGAGGAAATAGCCAATGCAATAAAATGGGGGGATAAGACATTTTTCAGATATATTAGTGAGAAGAGGAAGAGCAAAAGTGGTATTGTCAGACTCAAGGGTGCAGGGGGGGAATATGTAGAAGCTGATAAGGATAAAGCGGAATTGCTTAACAAATATTTTTGTTCTGTGTTCACAGATGAAGAACCAGGAGCAGGACCTCAGAAAACACCCACAAATAAGAACAGAAGCGAGGGACATCTTGAACTATTTTCAGAAGACTGTGTTCGTGAGAAACTAGCTCAACTTAAAGTAGACAAAGCGATGGGACCGGATGGGATACACCCTAGAATACTGAGGGAACTTGGGGACGTTCTAGCAGCTCCACTGACTGACCTTTTCAATGCCTCGTTGGAGTCGGGAGTGGTGCCAAAGGACTGGAGAGAGGCTCATGTGGTGCCATTACACAAAAGCGGAAGTAAGGATGTGGTTGAAAACTACAGGCCGGTTAGTTTAACTTCGGTGGTGAGTAAATTATTGGAAACGCTGCTGAAAGAGAAAATAGTGAGGTTTCTGGAGTCCAGCAGATTACAGGATCCGAGGCAGCATGGATTCACCAGAGGCAGGTCTTGTCAGACAAATCTGATTGATTTTTTTGACTGGGTGACCAGGGAGTTGGACCGAGGGAGAGCTCTAGATGTGGTGTATTTAGATTTCCGTAAAGCCTTTGACACTGTTCCTCACAGGCGACTTATAAACAAACTGAGCACCCTAGGGATGGACCCTAAAGTTACTGCTTGGGTTAGAAATTGGTTGGGTGGGAGGCGACAAAGAGTACAAGTAAATGGAGCTCACTCTGAGGAGAAGGATGTTACCAGTGGTGTGCCCCAGGGATCTGTCCTTGGTCCGATTCTTTTTAACATCTTTGTTAGTGATATAGCGGAAGGGCTGTCGGGTAAGGTTTGCCTCTTTGCGGATGATACCAAAATCTGCAATAGAGTAGACACCCAGGAAGGGGTAGATAACATGAGGAGGGATCTAGCTAAGCTTGAAGAATGGTCTAGAATTTGGCAGCTGGGATTTAATGTTAAAAAATGTAAGGTCATGCATTTGGGCTGCAGCAATCCAAGGGAGCAATACAGTATAGGAGGTGAAGTACTTTTGTCCACTAAAGAAGAGCGGGACCTAGGCGTGGTTGTGTCTGATGATCTTAAAGTAGCTAAACAGGTGGAAAAGGCGACAGCAAAAGCTAGAGGGATGCTTGGGTGCATACGGAGAGGAATGGCTAGCAGAAAAAAGGAGGTGATAATGCCTCTGTATAAGTCTTTGGTGCGACCTCATTTGGAGTATGGTGTGCAATTCTGGAGACCGCACCTTCAAAAGGATGTGAACAGGATGGAGTCGGTGCAGAGGGTTGCTACCAAAATGATTAATGGGCTTCATTATAAAGCATATGAGGACAGACTTAAGGATCTTAATATGTACACCTTAGAGGAAAGGCGGGATAGAGGTGATATGATTGAGATGTTTAAATACCTCCGTGGCATAAATGTTCAGGGAGAGAGCCTCTTTCAATTGAAAGCAAGTTCTGCTACGAGGGGACATGGGATGAGGGTGAAGGGAGATAGATTCAGGAGTGATATGCGGAAATATTTCTTTACGGAAAGAGTAGTGGATCCGTGGAATAGTCTCCCAGTGGAGGTGGTAGAGATGAGGACAGTAACTGAATTCAAGAAAGCATGGGACCAACACAGAGGATCTCTAAAGGCAAAAAGTGGACTGTTGTAGTTGTTATGGAAGGACAGACTAGATAGGCCATGTGGTCTTTTTCTGTCGTCATATTTCTATGTTTCTATGTTTCTATGTAAGGATACTCCTATGAAGAAAGACTAAAAAGGTTAGGGCTCTTTAACCTGGAAAAGAGATGGCTGAGGGGAGATATGATAGAAGTCTATAAATTAATGAACGGAGTGGAACGGGTAAACGTAGATCGACTGTTTATGTTATCAGAATATAGGAAGACTAGGGGACATGCAATGAAGCTACAGGGTAAACTGTTTAAGACTAATAAAAGAAAATATTTTTTCACTCAACGTGTAATCAAACTCTGGAATTTGTTACCGGAGGATGTAGTAAAGGCTGTTAGTGTAGCTGGGTTTAAAAAAGGTTTGGACAAGTTCCTGGAGGAAAGGTCCATAAACCATTATTAAGAAGGGACCATTATTAGGGACCATTATTATCAAAAGAGGAGTAGCCTAGTGGTTGGGGCAAGGTACTTCAGGCTGGAAGGTCGGGGGTTCAAATCCCACTAGAGGACAGCAACCTTGGGCCGGAAGGACTGGGGTTTCTAGTCCCACAGATGCTCCTTGTGGTCTTGGGCAAGCCACTTAACCCTCCATTGCCCATGTTCCCTGTAAGTATTAGTGTATGTCTCTCATATCCCCGTGTGTTAAATGTATCCCCCAATTGTGTTGTGACGCTTTGATTGAAGGATAAGGCGGTATACAAAAACTGTCTGAATAAAAATAAATAAAAATAAAGACCCAGGATATCAATGCTTGACCTAGTACAAGCATTGCAGAACCTGTGTCTTTTGGGGAAACTGCTAGGTACATATGACCTAGATTGGCCACTGTTGGAAACAGGATACTGGGCTTTATGGACCTTGGTCTGACCCTGTATGGCATATCTTATGTTCACCAGGGAACACTCTGCCCAAGACACTGCATGTGCCCTGATAGAGTGCTCCCGCAATTCCTGCAGGTACCGCTTGGCCTTTAAGGAGGTATGCAGAAGCAATGGCCTCCTTTATCTATTGTGCCACCGAAGCCTTGGAGGCTTCCTCCCCTTTGCGCGGTCCTCCAAACAACATGAACAGCCAATCTGACTTCCTGAAACACGCCATATGCTTCAAGTAATGATGTAACACTCTTTTGATGTCCAAGTGGTACAACTGACAGTCCTCAGGAGAGGATCCCATCCCTGGAAAGGCCAGTAAAATAACTGGTTGATTCACGTGAAAGGTGGCGACCACCTTAGGCAAAAATGAGGGAACCATGCACAGCACCACCTTTGTCTTTGAGAATGACAAAAATGGCTCCCTAAAGGAGAGAGCCTGCAGCTCTGAAATCTGCTGTCCCAACCAAAAGGCACTAAAAACAGCACCTTCAGAGTGAGATTCTTCAACATAGCCCCCTTCAGTGGCTCAAAGGGCTTGGCGGTTAGGGCAGACAAAATGGGATTCAAGTCCACGTGGGTACCTTGAATCTCTGAGGTGGATGCACCTGCTTCACCGCCAGCAGAAAACAGACCACATCTGGGTGCAGTGCCAGCAAAATGCCATGGGCACATCCCCGATAACATGCCAGGGTAGCCACTTGAATCCGCAGCGAGCCAACAGCTAAGCCCTTAAACAGACCTGCCTGAAGAAACGCAAGAATGCCCGGTATTGGAGCCGACAGGGCCCAGAACCATTCTCCTCACACCAGCCTTCAAATACCCACCAGACTCTCACATAGGGCATGGAGGTAGAACGCGTATGGGCCCGCAACAGCGTGGCAGTCACTTGTCACGCATATCCCTTTTTCCTCAGCCAAGCCCCCTCAAGAGCCAGGCTGTAAACAAGAAGCTATCCACCTGTGGTATGATAATCGGGCCTTGTGAAAGACGATTCAGCCCTTCCGGCAGCTGCCATGGCCAGTCTGCCAGGAGCCACATCAAATCTGCTTACCATGGTCTATGAGGCCAATCTGGTGCGAACAGGACTACGAGGCCCTAGGACTATGAGGCGCTGCAACAGGTGACTGATGATCACCCATTGAGGTAACACATAGAGAAAACCTCCCCGTGGCCAGGGTTGCACCAACATATCCAAACATTCTGCCATGCACTCCCAACACCATCTGTAGAAATGAGGAGCCTTTGCATTCTTGAAAGTTGCTATCAGCTCCCTGAGGCATTGTATCCCCCCCCCCCCCCCCGGTGCACCAACCACTCAAACACTGCCGGATCGAGGGACCTCTCTCCCAGGTCTAGATGATGCTTGCTAAGAAAATATGCCTGCATGTTCTCTTTGCCTGCCACATGCGCAGCCAAGAGAGCTAGAAAGTTTTTTCTTCTGCCCGTACTAGCATCGGAGCCATCTCGTCCTTCAGCACCATGCTGCCTGTACCCCCCTAATGATTGAGGTATGCCACCATCACAGCGTTGTTAGAGAAGACTCGCACTACTGCTCCCTGAATGACTGCAGAGCCAGGAAGAGTGCTCTCATTTTTTGACGGTTGATGGAGCAACCGTTCCCTTCCTGGGACCACCATCCCTGTGACATTTGACCATGACAGCATGCCCCCCTCCCTCCCCACCCTGAGAGGCATGAATCCATAGTCGGAGGGATCAAGTCGGGTGTCTTCAATGGCATTCCCACCAGAAGATGCTGTGGGTCGAGCCACCAACGCAGCGATGACCTGGTCTCGCTTGGGTACTTGAGCATCGTTGACCATTCCTCACACTGGGATGACCAACACACTAGTAATGCTCTCTATAGTAGCCTCATGTGAGCCCGCACCCACAGGACCAGCTTCAGTGTTGCTGCCATGAATCCCAATAGCTGGAGTTAATGCTACGCCTTAGGGGCTGACATGCGTAGGAATGTGCAGACCTGGAGCCTTAGCTTCTCTGCTCCGGTAACGAGACCCAGCTGTATGCCGTTTGGCAACGAGCCCCTAAATGAACCAGGTCCTGCAACTGCCAAAGATGACACTTGGCCAGGTTTATTTATTTATTTAACAGCTTTTACATATCGCTTTATCATTTCAATCAAAGCGGTTTACATTGAAACTTAACTTGGTAATGTACATTAAACAGGGACATTGATAACTTGGATTTTTTTTTCTGAGGCAATGGAGGGTTAAGTGACTTACCCAAGGCCACAAGGAGTGCTAGTGGGAATTAAACCCTGGTCTCTGGGTTTCCAAGCCAGTGTTCTTAACCATTAGGCTACTCCTCCACTTGATGACCCAACCAAGCCTCTGGAGGCAGTCTACCACCCTCTGTGTTGCCTCCCTGCTTTCCTCGGCCGGCTTAGCCCGTATCAGCCAGTTATCATCATACAGATGCACCAGCACCCCTTCCCAATGCAGCGCCACCACACAACCACCAATACCTTGGTGAACATCCAAGGAGCCATGGCCAAGCCAAACGGCAGAGCCCGAAATGGGAAATGTCCCGCAGGCACTGCAAACCTGATGAAATGCTGATGATCGGGCTGGCTGGGAATGTGCAAGTAGGCCTCGGTAAGGTCCAAGGACATAAGTAATTCCCCTGCATGCATTGCTATTATGATGGATCACAGAGTCTCCATCTGGAAACGCGATACCCGTAGAAACCTGCTCACCTGCTTGAAGTATAGGATAAACCTGAAAGAGCCTTCGTTCTTGGGAATCACAAAATAAATTGAGTATTGACCAGTACTGCATTGGTTGCGTGGCATTGGTACCACAGCCTCTAGCTGCAGCATCTCCTAAACCACATGGTCCTTCCCCAGAGCTCTGCACGGGGTCTGTACAAAGGAGTCCTGGTAGCGGGCATGCGAATTCCAATACATATCCATCTCTTAACACCTCCAACCCCCACTGGTCAGAGGTGATCTGGGCCCAGGTGGGTAGAAAATGCTGTAGGCTACTCACCACACTCTACCCCACCCTGGACATGCCTTGCTTAATTGGTGCTTTTTGGGAGCTGTGGAGACGGCGACAAAGTATCCCCTGCTGACCCCCCAGCTCCACCCAAAAGGAAAGACCTCGGCTTAGGTACCAAGCCCTTTGAAAAGGGACAAAAAGAGCGGCACGAAAACGCCAAAAGTTTCTCGCCAGCCCCCGAGAGGGTGCTAGCCCTGACTCAGCTTGGGCTTATCCTCTGGCAGCTTAGTGCCCTTGGAGTCTCCTAATTCCTTCACCAACTTCTCTAATGCCTCCCCAAAGAGAAGCTTGCCCCTAAAGGGCAGATAAGTCAGCCGGGACTTGGAGGAAAGATCTGCCGCCCAATTCTGCAGCCATAGGAGGTGCCGTGCTGTCTTGGTTGAGGCCATGGCTTTGGAGGCTGCCTTAATGAGGTCATTAAAAGGCATCCACTAGAAATGCTGTCCCCAATTCTAGCAGAGAAGCCTCCGAACTTGCCTGCTGCGAGTGGCCTTCCTGCTCAGGCAACTCTTTGGCCCACCGTAAGTTTGTGTGTAAGACATAGGCTCCACAAATGGAAGCTTGGAGCATCAGGGCAATAGTATCAAATGCCTGTTTCAACAGTGCCTCCAGCTTCTTGTCTTAGAGGCCCCTCAAGGCTGCACCCCCTTCCACCAGGATCGTCATCTTTTTGGTAACTGCGGACACAGCCATGTCCACTCTGGGCGGTCGAAGCTGCTCCCAATCCTGTTCTGGTAGTGGGTACAGCCATGCCATAGCCCAGCTGCCCTGCCTCCGGCACATCCCATTCTGCTTCCATCATCCAGCAGAAGACCCGGTGCACTGGAAAGGCAGTCTGGGACTTCCTAACATCCTGAAGCAAGGGGTCCTCCAGAGGCTCTTCCTTTGACACCCCCACCGAGGTGATGTTTAAGGCTGCCAATGAGTGCGCTATGAGGGCAGAGAGCTCCTCCTCCTTATGGAATACATAGAAACATAGAAACATGATGACAGAAAAAGACCACATGGCCTATCTAGTCTGTCCTTCCATAACAACAACTACAACAGTCCACTTTTTACATTTAGAGATCCTCTGTGTTGGTCCCATGCTTTTTTGAATTCAGTTACTGTCCTCATCTCTACCACCTCCACTGGGAGACTATTCCATGGATCCACTACTCTTTCTGTAAAGAAATATTTCCGCATATCACTTCTGAATCTATCTCCCTTCACCCTCATCCCATGTCCCCTCGTAGCAGAACTCACTTTCAATTGAAAGAGGCTCTCTCCCTGAACATTTATGCCACGGAGGTATTTAAACATCTCAATCATATCACCTCTATCCCGCCTTTCCTCTAAGGTGTACATATTAAGATCCTTAAGTCTGTCCTAATATGCTTTATAATGAAGCCCACTAATCATTTTAGTAGCCACCCTCTGCACCGACTCCATCCTGTTCACATCCTTTTGAAGGTGCGGTCTCCAGAATTGCACACCATACTCCAAATGAGGTCGCACCAAAGACTTATACAGAGGCATTATCACCTCGTTTTTTCTGCTAGCCATTCCTCTCCATATGCACCCAAGCATCCTTCTAGCTTTTGCCGTCGCCTTTTCTACCTGTTTAGCTACTTTAAGATCATCAGACACAACCACGCCTAGGTCCCGCTCTTCTTTAGTGGACAAAAGTACTTCACCTCCTATACTGAATTGCTCCCTTGGATTGCTGCAGCCCAAATGCATGACCTTACATTTTTTAACATTAAATCCCAGCTGCCAAATTCTAGACCATTCTTCAAGTTTAGCTAGATCCCTCCTCATGTTATCTACACCTTCCTGGGTGTTTACTCTATTGCAGATTTTGGTATCATCCGCAAAGAGGCAAACCTTACCCAACAGCCCTTCCGCTATATCACTAACAAAGATGTTAAAAAGAATCGGACCAAGGACAGATCCCTGGGGCACACCACTGGTAACATCCTTCTCCTCAGATTGAGCTCCATTTACTTGTACTCTTTGTCGCCTCCCACCCAACCAATTTCTAACCCAAGCAGTAACTTTAGGGTCCATCCCTAGGGTGCTCAGTTTGTTTATAAGTCGCCTGTGAGGAACAGTGTCAAAGGCTTTACTGAATCTAAATACACCACATTTAGAGCTCTCCCTCGGTCCAACTCCCTGGTCACCCAGTCAAAGAAATCAATCAGATTTGTCTGACAAGACCTGCCTCTGGTGAATCCATGCTGCCTCGGATCCTGTAATCCGCTGGACTCCAGAAACCTCACTATTTTCTCTTTCAGCAGCGCTTCCAAAAATTTACTCACCACCGAAGTTAAACTAACCGGCCTGTAGTTTTCAACCACATCCTTACTTCCGCTTTTGTGTAAAGGCAATACTCGGATCACACTTGATTCCTTTCTGGGTGGGGTCCTTCCTCTGGGTCCTCTTGGGCCCTTTCAACAAATAGCTCCGAGGTCCTCCGAAATCACAGACTGGGGTTCCTCCCAAAAATCTAACTCCAACCTGAGGGACTTTGCCACTAGCTCACCTGAGTTCCCTTTCTTATTTGAAATGACAGGTGCCCCCTTGAGCCACAGTCCCTAGTGGTGATGGGCCCCCTGCCTCAGACAAAAAGCCTGAGGCAGGAGCAGTACAAACTCTGGGGAAAAATCCCCCAATAGGCCTGGGCCTGTGAGCACCTTACTCCCTTGGGCACTGGAGCACCCTAATTCCACTCCTCTTGGCCCCTCAGATTGTCTCTCTTCCTGCCAAAATCATGGTACCCGGGTTGGCCCCTATGACCTGTGTCGGTGTCTGTGCCTCATCTCCCGTGGATCCTGGCACCAAGCTGCTCCCCAAGGCATCCACCACTGAACTTGTCTCCCGCTCACAGTGTTGGCAGATCCTGGCTGCTGAGACACTGGAGCGGAGTGCACCTGCTACACCTGTGAACTTGCTGGTTGGCATGGCAATGCGTAAACAGGCCTAATATAAACTGAGCCGTGCTGTGTTCAACACAACTCACTGGAGAAGCTGGATCCTGTGCCGGAGCTCATGCCTTGGGATTCCTATGCTGCTATGTCTTTGGACCCCCTGTTCCTCCTGGCTGAGCGAGTGCTGTTCCTCACGAAACTGACGATCAAGCCGGGCTGGACCGACTCAAGGTCCTGGCTCCTCAGGACACCTGTCCTTGGCCACCCTGGCTGGCTCTCAGCACTCTCTACCCCCAAACCATCCACTTAAGGGTTTAGTACGGGGCATATCTCAAATGCAGACTGACTCCTTAGTTTAATATTTTTTTTTCTGGGCCAGTCCTAACCTAGATCACTTTACCTAACAAGGAATTTGCTTATCAAATACAAACTACAACAAACCTGGGATGATGTTGCTCGCCAGTGGCTGGAAACTGAGTTACTGGCTTTAGTGGGCACTGTAAGTGGTATACATGGGCTGAGATCATTAGGTTTTCGGCATGCTCAGTTTCCAGGTGCTGATCTGGACTGGAGGGATGAAGAGGAAAGCATAGTTACTCACCTGCAGTAGATATTCTCAGTGGACAGCAGGAATAAGAATTCTCCCACCTCTCCAAGGAGTTGTATTCTGCTACAGCTTTGTTATTATACTAGGGTAGATGGTGCCGTTGCAGCAGCTAGGAAGACAGACAGGGGAGGTGCAGCACAAGCTGAGAAACATTCCTTTGTGGGGGGGTGGGGAGGAGGTGTCTGTTGGTGATGTCATCCTTATTCCTGCTAGCCATGGAAAGCACCTGCTACAGGCGAGTAACCATGCCATACTGCAGAGGTTAGGTGGGAAATGATAGAGATGTCCAGCTACCCGCAAACTATAAAGTATGAACAAGCTTCAAGTATAGCTCTATGAACAGACAATTGTAAAACAAGAGTCAGTCATATTACACACAGAAAATGATGTGAAAGAGCAGCCAGTCACAGAGGGAGTGAGCAGGAGCTCCCCTTCACCTCCCGGACCTGCCTATCAGCGGCCCTTCACCACCATAAAAACCGCCGCTTCTCAGGCGCGCCCGCGCCTGAGGGCCTCGCCAGAGGGCCCTTTGGTGCTGGTCCGTGGTGCTTGTTGCTGAGAGTTGCACTGATGATTTGGATTGGGCTGACATGTGTCTGTGATGTGGTAACCTGCTGTTCTATGTTCTATTATCTGTGCTACTATTATCTGTTTGACTGTCTCTGTCCTATTATATAATGGCGTTCCTTTCCTATTTCCTAGAATGATACTGCATTGTAAACCGCTCTAATGCCTCTGGCCTGAGCGGTATATCAAATCTAAATCTAAATAAAATAAATAAAAAATGGTATGTAAAGTCAATCAGCCTGTTCAGTGAATCTATCCGTAGCTATAAAGGTTCAGGAACTAGCATTGGAAACTCATCCTCGGGGACAGGCTGGTGTCCAGAGAGACATCAGACCTGATAGTAATAGGGTTCAATAAAGCGCAGCCTGAGTTTGGCTTATCTGCATTCTTGCCTCAGCAATGAACGGGCTTAGTTAGATGTGTGCATGTGGAGCTACAACACACTGTAGCCTAAATCCTTGGAGCCCGATGTTCAAAGTGAGATGGGAAAGGGGATAGCATGCTCGAAGAAAATGGCTTGCTGGCTGAAATATCTGGCAACAAAGACAGGAGCAGCTGCACAAGAACACCCACAGCTAAAACAGATAAACTATCAACTGAGGGCATTGATGTACTCAGAATTGAAAACAAAAGAATGGCCATCTGCCTAATCTACAGGCCCCCTGCATCACACCACGAAACGCTGGACACCGCACTGGAGACCATATCAACCACTGCAAACAAAAAGCATCAGATAATCCTGGGTGACTTAAATCTACCGTCCGTTCCCCCCATGCAAGCTAATACATTCCTTGAAGCCATGGATCAACTCGGATTTGTCCAAATAATCCAGGAAGCCACTCACAATAAAGGTAACACTCTTGACCTGGTATTTATGTCATCAGAACAACTGCACAAAGACCTAAAAAAACCTCAAACCCGAATTACCCAGGTACCTTGGTCAGACCATCACCAAATCGAACTCTCATTATACCTATCCATCATACAAGAACCACTGCATATTTGCCCAGCAACACATCACCAGAGAAAATTCCAAAAATTCAATAAGGAAACCTTAACAACATCCGTCTTATCACACGTCGACATCACACAAACGGATCTCGAAACCCTGGTGGCGCAATGGAATTCAGGAGTTGAATCAGCAGCAAACCCAACCTGGAAAGATACAAACTCCATAACTTTATCCAAATCTGAACCATGGTACACTACAACCTTAAACAGGATGAAGAAACAACTACGTAAACTGGAAAAGAAATGGAGAAAAGCCCAAACTGAAGAACGAAAACAGGAATACCTAACACTCCTCACAAAGTACAAGAATGAGACCAACCTGGCAAAAAAGACACACCACACTAAGTTGCTCAATAAGGCAATTAATAGGCCAAGGGAACTTTTCGAACTTGTTAAATCCCTCACCAAAACATCACAAGACAGTATCGTTACGGGCTCAATAAATGCCCAAACCCTAGCAGACCATTATGCCAAGAAACTAAACCCTCAAATACTCACCCGCACCACTCAAGACCAGAGTATAAACAATGACCCACCAATGGAATACACATCTGCAAATACAGAGCAAAATACGCAATGGAGTACTTTCCTTCATATTGATGATCAGCAAATCATAAACATTGTCACCAACTTAAATACCACGACCTCCCCTCTAGACCCATGTCCAGCGGCCTGGATCAAAGCTACAAAGAGTGAAATTGCCCAACCTATCACCCACATTGTAAACCAATCACTACAGCAAGGCTCCATGCCAACGCAGCTAAAAAGATCACTAATACGACCAATCTTAAAAAACAAAACACTCAACAACAGTGATCCAGCATCCTATCGACCCATATCGAGCATATCATTCTTAGCCAAGATCATTGAAAAGGCAGTCCAGCAACAACTACAAGACCACATAGACGACAGAAATGCCCTGGAAATGCATCAATATGGTTTCCGTCAGCATCATGGAGTGGAAACCCTGCATATAGCACTCCTCGACAACCTCCTTAAGGGTCTCGAAATCAGAAGCAAGATGTACATTCTCATCTTTATCGACATATCTGCTGCTTTCGATACAGTGCACCACAGAACCCTCATCAACCGACTCGCCTCCATAGGTGTAACAGGGACCCTGCTAAAATGGTTCGCATCATATATATCAAATAGAATGCAACAGGTTCAGTTCAACAATGAAAAAGCTGATGCATTCCCACAAACCCAAGGCATTCCACAGGGATCAGCTCTATCCTCCCTACTATTCAACTTATACATTAAACCGATATGTGAAATCATACAGAAACATAAGATCAGCTACCATATGTACGCAGACGATCTAATGTTGTATACCCAGCTAGACATAAACCAACCAAGCTACACCCAACTCGAGGAATGCCTCAGCATGCTCCAGACCTGGTTACAAATGAACAACATGTCAATAAACCACAAAAAAACGGAGGTGATGTTCATCGCCAAGAAAAAAGACTTCACCCCGCCCGCCACCATCACCCTCAACAATAACAATTACTACACCAAGCCCGAAATAAAATATCTAGGGTTACTACTTGATAGCAACCTGAGGATGGAAAACAACTTCGGACAACAAACCGGGCCATATTTCATAAATTAAAAGTGCTTCAACCACTCCGCAACATCATCGACCATTCCGACTTCAGAACAGTAGCACAAGCTCTTATCATTCCACACCTGGACTACTGCAACGCTATTCTCCAAGGCCTTCCGAAGAGCACCCTAAACATACTTCAAATGGCCCAAAACGTCGCTGCCAGGATCATTATGAAAAAAGGCGTCTCTGAACACATCACTCCAGTACTCATTGAACTCCATTGGCTCCCCATTACTGCCCGCATCTTATACAAAATCCTAGTAACCACTTTCAAGCTCATTCACAACATAGCCCCATCATACCTCAACAATCTAATCACCATCCAGTCATCCAATAGATGCAGAAGAACCATAACTCAAAACACCCTCAACATCCCAAACAGCATAAGAAAGGTCAAAGCAGAAACAAGCCACAGGGCCTTCTCGTATGCTGCACCGCTACTCTGGAATCAGCTACCCTACGAAATTCGACTAATAAATGACTTAAAAGAATTTAGAAAAAACCTCAAAACACACCTTTTTCAATCCCATTTTAGGCTGAGCTAACCGAAACCAGTTCTGTTAATTGTATATATGTATATAGGCTGAACTAACCAGTAACCAGTTCTGTTATATTGTATATATGTATATACGTACCACACCCCCACTCACGCAGCCTAATGTGTATATATATATAGGTAAGCAAACCCGCACACATTAATCAAATGTAAATCAAATGACTCTGAGTTGTGTTGTTTTCAAATCAAATCTTTAACCAATCATAATGTAAATCATACAAATTACTGTACTGTGCAGTCCAACCTGATCTGTAAAGTTAACCACTGCTGATCGTAGGAAGTAGCGGTATACAAGTGTCTACTAAATAAATAAATACATAAATTACAACCAAGCTGACAAAAGAATGGGAAGGGGGAGGTAGAGAGATGCCTTTGCTAGAGTTATCTTCTCAGGCACACACACAAAGGAGTAGGGCGTTTGCCACAAATGCCTCAACTGACCAATCAGGGAATCCTAGCTGTTAGGTACATTCTAGATATGCCACCTAGATAAGCAAGGGACCCCGAGAATTCTTCCAAATTGCTATTTTGCACTAACCCACGTGACAAACTGCTATGCTAAGACTATAAAAATCCAGCTTGTATCCTGTGTGAGTGCTGGACTCCTTGATAGATTACTATGAGCCAGCCCTGCTATAGCAGTAAATAAAAAGGTAGCTGCCTGGAAATTTTGTCTCTTTCCTTGTTTTGTTCTCTCCTTGCTATTATCTGGACTGGCTGGGACCCGCTAGATGCTCGTCCCACGACAAAAGTCATTCCCACAGTCTCCAGAGCTATTACGCGCATGAGTCAGGGAATACTTCTTCACTGAAAGGGTGGTGGATGCTTGGAATGCCCTCCCGATGGAAGTGGTGGGACAGACACAGTGGACCCCTTTATAGTGTAGCAGGAGATCTATTATCTATTCGAAGTCTGTCCCTCCAACCCCCAGATGAAAACACAGAGACAGACCGGTATGCAAACACATGCTGTTTATTGTGTGCACAGTCTCAGGCAGAGCCGGCACCCTGAACAAAATAATCTGAGAGCCCAAGTGGCGTCACACACTATCTTATATACAGTAAGTTTTCAAACCCATACTAGCTTCTCATTTGTCTCAGGTATCCCCTCTCCACCAATCAGTAGCCCCTGGGGGGGGGGGGGGTTTGTGGGCTATCATATAGCATGCCTAAATGACCTGTCTAAACTGGTATGCTCTGGTCTGTGGACTCTGGCCGAAAGGGTATGTGTTTAAGTTTTGTTTCACTGTAACTCAGGCTGAGAGGGGAGGGGTTACCCTCACAGCTACCTTCCTGGCTGCCTCACTCCCCCCTTTTTTAGTTGGACCTCAACCGCTAGGGCGGTAGAGGGCAGCAGTACTAGAGGCAGGCCGCAAGGGGGTATATTGGGTCAGGGCCATGACCGAGGTAGCCGTCTTGCGTTCCACCAGGGTGTTGAGGGTGGAGGTGATAAAACAGTGCAGGATCGGGATACTGCATGGTAAGAGGGCGCATAGCAGGAAAAGGAGAACTCCTATAACTAAGGTCTTAAGGCCTCCCTCCCAACCAACTAAACAACTTCACAAACCATCCCGTTCCCAGTCTCATGGATGAGTCTGAGATATGTTTCGCTAGTTCACGCGGGTCTTGGATAGAGCGTTCAATAGACACACTGATCCAGATAGGGACTCCTTCACACATTTCAGCGGTGTGTAGTTCTGAGTTCTTGGGATGGTCTGTTCCATCTGGACTCTGGCCAATTCCTTCTGCTGGACTCTCTGGATTGCAATTGGTGACATGGCTCCAGGCCTCATTCAGAAAAGCAGCACCAATGTTAAGTGAAAAGACTAAATATTCTAGATTAGATTTCACAATGAGACAATGCAATGCGACAAACTTAATTTCATCCATATTTACTAAGATCATATCCTATAAATATTGCTTTATAAACTTTCAATGGTCTACCAGTAACTATCTCGTATGGTGTCAATTTTGTCTCGCAGTTTGATTAACTCCTTGTCTGTCTATCACTGGAGATTCATTTGCTGATAGGAAATATTCCATTATGCCCTTGACTGATCTTTACATGTTTACAGATCAGACAAGTTGCACAAACGTGTTCTGCAATTTTGGCAAGTTTTAGAATTATACCAATTTTGTGAGAATTTGTCATCAAATCATCCCCCTTTACCCATGCATGCCTGGCCAGGACATACAGAGGCAAAAAGGAGGCAAAAAAGCATCTGGAAGTACCACATGGCCAGTGTAGGTTTTCCAAAGCTCATCAGGGTGCAAGGTGCACCTAGCCTGTCTCCAGGTGTCTATTTCTAATTGTTGAGTATATGTTGGGGCTTAGATGACTTCCTAAATTGAAGATTCTGGAGATGGCATAGTTGAATAAAGTGCTTATCATTTTTTTGTTTGTTTACATATTCATTAGCCAGATACATCACTTCACATCATTAAATTACCTTCATCAGTTTACTGTCCATCAGAGTCCCTCCTCTTAATATCCCACTTCATCCCTCACAACACTCCATCACCTGCATCATTCCACCAACTACATACATGGTCCTTTTCATGTTTTTATACCATACTAATGTATCCTTATTTGGCAAGGCTGCTAAGAATATCAAACATTTGTTAAAAACTTAGTATTGGTGTAAACGAATGGTAAGCAGAAAATATAAATTTAGATTCTTCTCAATAAGCATAACAGTGTGAGTAAACAGTGTCCCTTTCCCACTAACTTAATTGGTGTAGTTCTAAATGGACATATGTGCTCATTCTAAATAGCAACTGTCTAAACAATCTAGGTAAAGTCCTTACAATATAAAACTATTATTTTGCAACATTTTATAACATCAATCCCAATAGAAAGAAGTATGGCTTCTAACAGGACAGACACATATCTCAGGTGTGACTAGAATCTATCGTATACACTGTTCCCAGTGAGAGTGCTGTAGGAAACCCAAGAATACTTGGACTGATCCTGAAAATGCAGTGTCCACAAGGATTTGTGTAAGCTACTCATTAATTATGGTGTCAAAAGAGATCCTTTTGAGGTGAGAGACCTAAGAGGGTACAAGGCATTTGTGGCTGGGCCTCATGGCGATACTTCCTCGGGTTCTTCTTGGCCTACTCTCCCCTGCCTATTCATGTCTCTTCAGAGGCATAAATATACAAGGTTCATGTTCTTCAGGCCTTGTGGGTCCTCTAGGAGTCTTAGAGCAGTCAGAATTCTGGTGGCCCAGATCATCACACTTGAAGCAGCACGTTTATTGCCTTTTCCTAGGCTGTGGTCTCACCTTTCTGCCTCTCTCTCTCATTCTTTTTCTCAAACCTCTCCTGGATCATTGCTGACAAGCAAGATTTGATTTTCTCCAATCAACTCAAGTTAATGTTATTGTTTTATTTGTAAATAATTTTACAAATATTCTCATTTTTCTGGGAACTCAGTTCCATCTTTCCACTAAATTTGCTCTATATGCTTGGGAACAAAGCAATTTCAGATCAGCCTCTGTCCAAAATTCTATAATTGCTATGTATACTGGACCTCTAAATAATGTACTGCTACAACAAGTATATTTTGTAATCTAAAGTGCAAGTGTATAAACTAAAGAAAATTCATATCTCGCAGTGCTACAATATACTGTACTCCTGAAACTGAAATTTAAAAAACTTTCAAAACAAAGTACACTTTGTCTCTGGACACCAACACGTAAAGTTCAAATACAGAAAAACAGGTGAATTTATCCTAAAATCCAATATTGTATGGTGTTACTGTCCTGTTCATCAGTCATCAGTGCAGAGCTTAACAATGCAAATAATTACCTTGAATCTTACAGTTCAGGAAACAGGCATTCTCAAATGACATGAAACTTCTTAGAGGTGAATTCAAAATCATGCTTTGTCACATTTTAAATTAAAACCTTATACCTGAAACTGGTATCAAACTGATCTGAAATATTATATTCAACACAGACAGCAAAACAAACAATAGGTCTCTCTTGTGTCCAGATTCCTTCAGGCAAATGCAGATTACTATGTAGCTGAAAAATTAACCTATAGTTATAGCTCTTTATGTTTCTGTAATATAAACAATAACTATACCCTCTATGAGGTGCTTGCCACAATATATAAAATCCCCTTTTAACTTTTAAGTTTGCTTGATAGCATATACAGTCAAAGACAAAGAATAGATGCATAACATACTAATGATAAAGATTAACCAGGATTACCTTCTTATTTACTCAGGATTTAAATCATTTGCAAACTAGCTTAGGATGCCCCATTGTCCTGTCAGGGCTCTTAACCTCTACTTTGAAGGTCAAAGAAAAACAAAAACACTTTCCTTAGTTTCATGCCTTGTTTGTTTGATCTACTCACTTCAGCATCCAGGGACCATAAAATCTACTGGAGTAGCCAGTAATGAAAGAAAAACAGTATTTACTGCAAACAAATATTTAAACACAAGACAAATCAAAGCTTACAAGTGCTTTATGCCTAACAGCCTATCTGATCAGAATAAGGAGGTTTTCTTGATAAATTTCACTAAACCCTCCCCCTTGGGTAGTTCTGAAAAGCAACATGCTTTAACAACAGCTTGGGAAAACCAGGGACCTTAAAAAGACAAGTAAAAAGTCTTAATTTCTTCATAATCTACAAGTGGTTTGCAGCTAGCTCTCACACATGAGCTTTGCCCTACAGATATTCTCCACCCCATAAATCTTTGCTAATAATAATCTGACCAGTCCTTCTCCAGCCTTTGTTTGCTCACAGGCTTCAGGTGACATACACATAGTACACAATCAAGATGCTGGTCAGACATCTGAGGATGCTCAAGGGAGATACCCCCCATGGTTTTAGAAGCTCAAAAACTCTACAATTAAAATTGATGACAAGAGGATTGTTTGGAGGCTAGGTGAATTGTTCTTTTTGTCCTCTTTAATGGGTTTCCATTTGTTTGCTAGGAGAAAGACTCCTAGGTGAATTGTCCTTTTGTCCTCTCTAATGGGTCTCCATTCATCTGCTAGAAGAACTCCTCCCTGATCTCCCAGTATCTTTCTGTAGCCATGCAAACAATTTCAATAGTTTCATTCTCAGTATCTTTCTGTAGTTATGCAAACTGTCTCAACAGTTTCAAGTACACCTTACTCACTGCTGAGAGTTATGATTAAAATTTGGTTCTTTGACTATTGATTATGCATGAAACATAGTAATGAAACTGGATATACATTAAATAAAGCAATTGTCTTCCTTCACTTCTATACTAGTACAACAGTCTATATACAGTAAACTCTGCTCCCCTTTATCTACAGGAGAGTCCCCCTACTCCTCTTTTATTTACAGGGAACAGTCCCTTTCCTCTTTATTTACAGAGGTTAGAGGAGAAGCTATGGGGTTGGGGCCGGACTCTCAGTATCTTCCCCCTTCTTGGATTTCTCCCTTTTTTTTAAAACATTTTCTACTTTACTTACTTACTTACATTCTCTTATATACCGCGCTATTCTGCATCAGTGCGGTTTACATTGAACAAACTGAAATTACATTGAACAGGGCATTATAACTTGGAGATAACTATTTTACAGGGAACATGGGCTATGGAGGGTTAAGTGGCTTGCCCAAGACCACAAGGAGCACCTGTGGGACTAGAAACCCCAGTCCTTCCAGCCCAAGGTTGCTGTCCTCTAGTGGGATTTGAACCCCCGACCTTCCGGCCTGAAGTACCTTGCCCCAACCACTAGGCTACTCCTCCACTCTAAACTGTCCCTCTCCCTGCAGTCAGTAGACCTGATGTTTTTCACTGTTTCAGGTGGCCACGCTCGCACTAAGGTGGGCCACTCCCGCTCACACAGTACAACTAGTCTGGGGGCAGTGAACCTAACTCCATAGTCACCCCCAAAGGCAGTTTTAAAATGGCTTAGCATGCATTTCAGTGGAGTCCTATTCTTGGATCCACTAGACCTCATACTGTAATTATTCTCCTAATTCATATACAACACTCGCGTTTATAACACAGAACGAGACAACAGGCAGGGACACAGACAGGCACACACACATATATATATATATATACCCTCCCAGACTCCCGAATACAGACACCAGGACAAGCGGTGGTTTCAGAACCCAATATCTCAGACTACGGTTCTTACTCGGACCGCCCATAGGGGGTGGCCAATCCCATACCAGACTTTTCAACCCGTTTCAGAAAACCAGACTTTTCAACCCATTTCAGAAAATTAAGAGAGTGAGTACTCACCATCCTGAAGAGTTTGGATGCCAGTCTATCAAGCCGGATTTCTGTACCCAGGGAGTCGGCCGTCCAGGACTGAGTGCGCAGGATACGCCGAGGGATCCCTCCGGAACAAAGGGTCCAGTGGCGCTGGGGACCATCGACGACCAGGAGGTTGGTCCCGGACTGGGCGAGTCCTGGTTGCGCAAACCGCGATGCCTTCACCTGGGGGTGTGAGGAGACAGACAGAGGTTTCCCGGTCAATGCACCAGGAAATGTAGCAGGAGATCTATTATCTATTCGAAGTCTGTCCCTCCAACCCCCAGATGAAAACACAGAGACAGACCGGTATGCAAACACATGCTCTTTATTGTGCGCATAGTCTCAGGCAGAGCCGGCACCCTGAACAAAATGATCTGAGAGCCCAAGTGGTGTGGTAGGCTATGGCCTAGCATGGCCTGCTACTATGAAAGGCCTGTAAGTTAGGCCTGGATCCTAACTCCCATTATAGCTAGAAAAGAACCAAAAACTGTGAAAAATAAGAAAACTGTTTTAAAATGCTTAATAAGAAATTTTCATGAATTCATAAGTCTTCTATTATTCTCTTGTGTGTGAAAGAACAGAAATGTTTCAGTATATGCATTCCAGAAGCCAAAGTTAACCTTGCAGTAGAAAAGTAACGAAATTCAGAACTGTACCATTGTTCAGGCAATCCTAAAGGAGGGGGCCGGTTGCTAGGCTCCGGAGGGATTTCTAATTGGACAGGTGCAGGGAATGTATAACCAATGAAACGTTTGCATGTATCAAGTTGGGACCAATAGAAAATTCTCATGTATCAAACTGAAAAAGAGGTATAAATGGTTATGTCTCTGTATAAACATTTGCTCCGTTCCTTTTGAAGCTTTGACTGACTGGGCCTGTGCACAATAAACTGGCTTGGACCCTGTCAATTGACTCCTGGACTTATTCATTGATTGCACTTTGCCACAGCATATTCTTGGTGCGTTGGCCGGGAAGTGCAAGTGGTTAATGGTATTCAAGTGAGTAATCCACGTAATTCGCCTTGAGGTTTGGCCTGGTTGGAACCGTGTCTGTCCGACCGCAGGGAAACCTCAGGCGCCGCCGGCCCCTTTGTGCCGGAGAGGGTTCCGCCTGTCTCGGCGGGCCATCGGGTCCAGCTGGCCAACACCTCCGACCCGGGAGAGTCCAGGTTCCAACTCAGAAGCTGGTGTGGTATCGGGGACCGGATCCGGTGAGTAGACATTTTCGTGATTTGATAGTCAGAAAGAACAGCCTGGGACAACGTCTTGCATGCGCAGGACTGATTTGGTATAGACTAACTGGGAAATCTCGCATGAGTATGCACGAGACAAGGGAGCCTGATCACCTCCCATAAGGGCGGTCCTAGTAAGCTCCGCGTAAGGAAAGCGGAAGCCGAAGCCATCGACCCTTCTTGTTTGGAATAGTCAGTCAGAAAACCTGGGCACTTGAAATATTGAAATATGATATCTTGTTGAAATATGCTTGCGTGTATGAGTGAGAGGTCTTGAAATACAGACCGAGCGAGAGCAGACTCCTAAGTAGCGCAGTTCCTGGCCGGGCGACCGCGCCCAGGTCGCGAACAGGAGGAAGCGAGTGGTGTTTGTCCCACCCAGTATACTGTGGGCTGTACGGACCCCTTACCTGCACCATACTACCTATCCTTATTGTTCATTGTCTTGTACGTCATTACGTGTATGTAGGGTACGTAACGTACGCAGGTACGTTGATTACGTAGGTAGTGTACGTAGGTACGTTTAGATTATGGGAGATTATGGGAGGGACGGAGTATGTATGATCAAGAAGTTCCGTAAAGGATTTTCGGGCGATTATGGTACAAAAATGAATCCATCCAGATTAAAAATGCTATGTGAAAGGGAGTGGCCCACATTAGCTGCTTCATGGCCCCGAGGGGGCACCTTTGATTTTGAGACAGTTTTACGAATCCATCAGCTCATACTGAGAGCTGTCAAGCAGCTGCCTGGGTGAGAATCTTCACAGTCTTGGCAAGTGCATATATCTATATGATTTGCAAGGGATTGTGGGCAATGCAGTTCATTCACACCAGACACAGCTGCTGACAATAATTTAGTTGTGCTCAAGTGTAAAGCCAATAAGATATTTATTTATGGGGTTATTTCTCCCAACACAGATATGCTTGGTAGCACATAAATCAGGTTACTTGCTTTCAGTGTTAAACTTGAAAAAACAAAATCAGGAAAACAACCTTTAAACTTGTCAGGCAATTAAAGCAAAAGAAATAAGACCTGGTTGGTACAAACAGGTCTTTTTCTGTAGGCATTAGCTAATCTTTTCTTAGCATATATCAAACAACAAACCAAAAGCCACAAAGAAAGAAAAAAAACTGTTCTTCTCAGGTTAACTTCTTGTATCTTCCCACCTAGATTCAGAAGTGATTCTCTCCTAGCTCACAAGCAATTAGGTAAGGCTCAAATGCTAGCAGTTATCCAGCTGAAACCCCTTAGCTGGCTTGCTTTCTACTGCGTGGCTAGGAAACCTACACAGGAGCTTTTCTGAGTAGATTAAAGAACAAGTTTGTATTTCTTTGTGATGGTTGCTGTACTTTATAACAGAAAATCACCAAAGGAGCTTAGACAGAGAGCAGTCCATGTAAACAGATTCTTCATTTGCTATCACCCCCTCTTCTTCAACAAGCATGGGTTCAATATCATGGATTGGCACAGATGAATCTCCCACTGGAGCACTTTCAGGAGAATACTTGTTTCCCTGCTGTCTTTCAAGGTTATAGCTAGGGCATAGATCAGTGTTCATACCTGAGCTTCCATTGCTGTTAGAGTTCCTCTCTATATAGCCTGGCCAGTATGTAGTCCAGTTCTTATGTCCAGCCTTCCAATCCAGATCCCTGGACACTGGATCTCTCTTCACATACCTTCTGGCACGGGTCTTAGGGTCCCTTCCACGTGCAGCCGTCTCCCTCACAGGTACCGTCTGGAGATTCCTAGCTCTGCAGCACCATTCCTCTGGCTTTCCCCAGTCCAATGGTGTATGCTGGCCCTTGGAATGCCTCCCAGTATATGTACTGCTCTGGACTCTTCTAGACCTCTCAAAGGCTTTTCTCCTCTTTCTTACAAAGGGTTTCTTTCCCTCTCTGTCCGTCCGGTTTGGCTTCTGCTTCTGATGATCCTCCTGATGATGAAGATGATCAAGCTCAAGCTGCTTCTGATGATGATGATCCTCAGGATAATTCTCTGTAGAATAAACTCTACCTTTATTCTGCTTAGATGATTGCTCCTCCCTAGCACAGCACAGCTGTGCTGAATCAGGCCCTGCCCTTTGAGATAAGTGCTTGGGGATTACCTCATAGCCCTCCTGCTTGAACACACATTTCCCCACTTCAGCTCCTCTAATGGCTGTTGGAAACCTGGTGCATTCTGGGACTGGTAGTCTTTTATGGGAAAATTCTGTTTTCTTATTTCTACCAGAACTGACAGGTTGCTTGTTCAGAGTCACTTCACCTTTTCTATAGCTCCTTCCTGAGCTATGATAAGCTTCCTTATCACAGAGCGTATCCTGACCAGTTCCCCTATATAGATTCCTGTTTAAGTGTATGTGAACAGCAGCCCTCATGGATGAAGCGCTGTTATGAGGAGCACTGTAAAATATTTGTAGCTACTACTAGGGGAACCAAAAAGGCTAAGGAAGCGAAGCCACCTGTGTATTCTGACCCAGAGTCCCCAGATATTCTGGATAGGTTACCCCGGCACCCACAGATGTTAGTCCCCACAGCACCGCGACTTGAAGTAGAGCCCGAAGAAGAGCCCCAGCAAATACCTAAGCAACAGCCTAAGAAGTGCCCTACCCCGAGTGAAAGCCCCGAGTCAGGCCCAAGCACAGCAGGGGGACTCGAGATGAGATAGAAAGCGGAAGCTCTCCTGCCAGTTCAGGGTCACCCACCAAGGAGACTAGTGCCCGGGAGCCTTATGATTTAAGAAGCGTAACTCCTAAGAAGAAGGAGAAAGCAGGGCACTTAATGCCATTACGCCAAGTGCCTGGAATTCCTGTTTTAAATGATCAGGGCCAGATGGCGCCAGGACCAACCAGCTTAGTTTATGTACCCTTTTCCACCACAGATTTATTAAACTGGAAAACGCATTATGCTTCCTACACAGCCAAGCCCCAGGAATTAACAGAATTAATGTCTAGCATTATGCAAACCCATCAGCCTACCTGGGCCGATTGTCGCCAGCTCCTGTCCACCCTCTTCACTACTAAGGAGCGAGGCAGAATCGGGCAAGCAGCCCTCCGTTGCTTAGAAGAGAACCCTGTAGAAAGGGGAGGAATAAATCCCCCGCAAGCAGCAGCTGTAGAATACCCCAATGAAGATCCCAGGTGGGACCCGAATGAGGAAAGGGGGGCGGCAGCCCTAACCAGATTTTGCCAGGCCTTATTGCAGGGCCTGAAGAAGGGAGGCCAGAGGGCCATGAATATCGGGAAAGTATCGGAAGTTCTCCAGGGTCCAGATGAGAGCCCAGCGGCCTTTTATGAGCGGTTGTCTGAAGCTTATAGATTGTATACCCCATATGATCCCGCCGCTCAGGAAAATTTACGCATGGTAAATGTGGCCTTTGTTAGTCAGTCCCAGAGAGACATAAAACGAAAATTGCAGAAATTCGATGGATTTGCGGGCATGAATACAGCTCAGTTAATGGAAGTCGCTCAGAAAGTATTTGTGAATCGTGAAAATGAACGAGACAGAGAAAGTGAACGAAAGATGAAGAAGAAGGCAGATCTTCTTGCTGCTGCTATAACCGAACGACGTGGAGGAGGTATTCCTAATCAAAGGACCAGAGGACGTGGAAGAGGCCGCGGAAGCGACAGGCCTCCATTAGGTGCAAATCAATGCGCCTACTGCAAGGAAGAAGGACATTGGAGAAATGAGTGCCCGCATTTGGACTCCGCCCCTGCAAGGGGAGGAGGGAGTCCCTGGAGGACCGGAGGAAGATTTCGAAGGAGAGGAGGAATGAATCGAACACAGTTCCAGCAGGAGAGGGAAGAAGCCATTGAGGGAGTAGCAGTAGCAACGGGCTATGACCTGGACGACATAGATGAAGACTTGTGATAGGCGATGGCCTAGTATGTAGCTGAGGCCTGTCAGCTAGGCCTGAAGCCCTCTCCCCTGCTTTAGAATATTATTGCTGATTTTGGAATATTACAGAAATACCAGTAGCTGTTAGCAAAACCGCTCTGCTCTGCTTCTGATAAGCAAAGTAAAACTGCAAAAGTAAAACTTTTCCACTGTTTATTGTTTTGATAAGCACAGATGTCTTTTCAGTGTTATGCTGCTCCACTGTATCTCTGCTAGATGTGCTGCGACCTTGCAAGCAGAATGAAAAAGCAGAAAAGTGTTAGAATGTTATGTCTGAAGTTTTGAGCCATGGCGAGAGAGATGTGCGCAGGGGGGGGAACAGGGGGTAAGCCCAGTCACAGATGGCTATTGGATGACAGTAGCTGGGCCACCAAGACCAATGAGGAGGTTGACCTGTATTAGATTGGGGAAGAAAGGTATATAAACTGTCATTTTTCTGAGCTCTGGGCTCAGCCATTTTGTATGTAATGATTGTCGGAGTCTGTGCACATTAAACTGGCTTGAATTCTAGTCAATAGACTCCGGGTTTTATTGGTTGCGGACGCTTCGCTATTACAGACTAGGCCAGACCGGGCTCCATGTTCACCCTGGGTCCCCAGGAGCCTATGATCAGTTTGAAGATAGGGGACCAATACATGGAATTCATGGTAGATACAGGAGCAGAACATTCAGTAGTAGCCAAGCCAGTAGCTCCTCTGTCCTCACGATCTGTCACCATTGTGGGAGCCACTGGAAATAAAGCCACAAAACCATTCTTGCAGAACCGCATGTGTGAACTAGGGGGACAGAAGATAACGCACCAGTTCTTGTATATGCCTGAGTGCCCTATTCCACTACTGGGCCGAGACATGCTTGCCAAACTCCAGGCCCAAATATCCTTTGCTGAAGGGGGGAGAAATGAAAATGACTGTGAACCCAAAGCCTGCTGGATTGATGGTGCTTACTGTTCCCCGAGAAGAAGAATGGCGGTTCTATAGTGCACCTTCAATAAAGTCAACCAGTCCCTGTATACCTACCAACCTTATAGCCCCACCTGAAGTATGGGCAGAAGATAATCCACCTGGCCTAGCGAAGAACATAGCCCCTGTCATTGTCACCCTCAAGCATTGTGTCTCTTGGGAAAACTGCTAGGTACATATGACCTAGATTGGCCACTGTTGGAAATAGAATACTGGGCTTGATGGACCTTGGTGTGACCCAGTATGGCATATCTTATGATCTTATGATCTTAAGCCAGGAGCAGAACCAATGCATGTGAAGCAGTATCCTCTCCCTCGACCAGCCATAGAAAGAATTCACTACCATTTAATGAAACTGCTGAAGTACGGACTTCTCAAGGAATGCCAGTCATCTTGGAACACCCCCCTTCTCCCAGTAAAGAAGCCTGGGACAGGGGACTACCGCCCAGTACAAGATCTAAGGCGAGTAAATGATGCAGTTGAAACTATACACCCAGTAGTACCAAACCCTTATACTCTCGTGGGACTAATACCCGCTGAGGCTACTCACTTCACCGTCCTGGACCTGAAAGATGCCTTTTTCTGTGTGCGCCTAGCACCCACCAGTCAACTTTTATTCGCTTTTGAATGGCAAGACCCCACAACAGGAAGGCGGGGTCAGCTCACCTGGACCAGATTACCCCAAGGATTCAAGAATTCACCTACTCTCTTCAGTGCTGCCCTGAATCAAGATCTCTCAAGTTACCCAGTGGACCCAGGAAAGAGGGTTCTTCTTCAGTATGTAGATGACTTGCTCATTGCCACCAACTCAGAAAGTGAATGCCTACAAGCTACTAGTGAACTTTTGTATCTTCTCAAAGATGCTGGATACAAAGTCTCAAGAGCCAAAGCACAACTGTGCCAAACTGAAGTTAAGTATCTAGGATTCCAATTGTCCAGTGGGATCCGACGTTTAGGATCAGAACGCAAGGAAGCTGTATGTAATATCCCCATTCCAACCACTAGGAGGCAAGTAAGAGCCTTCCTGGGGGCCGCGGGATATTGTCGCATATGGATCCCCAACTTTGCCCTGATTGCAAAACCACTATACCAAGTCACCAGAGGAATGGAAAAATCCCCACTAGATTGGGGACCCGAACAAGATGCAGCATTCCGGACTTTGAAAAAGGCCCTGATGTCATCTCCAGCTTTAGGTCTTCCAGATGTTCAGAAGCCTTTCCATCTTTTTGTCCATGAGTCACAAGGAAACGCATTGAGAGTATTGACCCAGTCTCTTGGTTCCTGGCAACGGCCAGTAGCTTATCTGTCAAAACAATTGGATATAGTTGCAAAAGGATGGCACCCTTGTTTGAGAGCTGTTGCAGCAACAGCCCTTCTAGTGGGCGAAGCAGACAAACTCACACTAGGACAAACTCTTCAAGTCACCGTGCCACATTCTGTTCTGACTCTCATGGAACACAAAGGAAACTTCTGGCTAACCAATGCACGAATGTTGAAGTATCAAAGCATGTTGTGTGAAAACCCTCGGATACAGTTGAAAGTTAGTCAAGCTCTGAACCCTGCTACATTGTTTCCAATTGGTCCTGGGCCACCTGATCATAATTGCTTAGAAACCATGGACACCGTAGTCTCAAGTCGCCCTGATTTGACTGATGTCCCTCTAGAGGACCCAGAACGGACTTTCTTTGTAGATGGAAGCAGTCTGATCATCAATGGACACCGTTGTGCTGGATATGCAGTGGTGACCCTTGATCTGGTAGTTGAGTCCTCAGCCCTGACCCCAGGAACTTCTGCACAGAAAGCTGAATTGATAGCTCTCACCAGAGCCTTGACATTAGGAGAAGGACTCCGCATAAATGTGTACACAGATTCCAAATATGCCTTCACTACTTTGCATGCTGTAATGCAGTGAGGGCTGATGAAAGCCCAGAGGAGAAAAAAGAAGCTGTTTTTCAGAGAAAAAAAGATGTGCACAAGTTGCAATATTCGCAGGAACCAGCTAGAGGGAGCAGGAGGGCATTCAGAGAGACTGAAGGGCCACGCCCAGCTGGTCACAAGGAACTGACAACCAGCTCCCAATCCTCAAAGGCAGGAGTGCTTTATAAGGGGAGAGTGGAAGACTGGAGAGGAGAGAGGTTGAAGTGGAAGCCTATTTTCTCCGGAGCTAGAGGATCACCAGGAGTGAGAGGTGACTCACCAGGAGCTGAGGAAGGACCTAAGGAGGGACCAGCTCAAGCTAGAGAGAGAGCTGTTTGCCCGAAGAGGCAAAAGTACTGTACTAATTGCAAGCAGAGGCCAAAGGAGAATCAGGGGGGGAAGCTAAGCCACGCTGAGCAGGAAAGCGCTGGGCTTATGCAGAAGCAGGCGCTTACTAGGAGAATGGGTTCAAAGGCTGCAAGGTAAACCAAACTTTCAAAGAAAAGGATTTCATCAAGCTGCTGTCTGTGAGAGGCAAGCAATTGAAGAAAGCCATTTACCTGCTTGTTGCTGCAATACAAGGTATGATAAATATATGCCTATGAAGGAAGCTATACATGTTAAAGACTCTGGGAAAGCTGCTATAAAACCTCTAAGAAGAGAGAACACATTTAATCCTAATACAGCACGTGGCCAACACCCTAGGCTAGGCCAAGGACATTGGCAAGTACTGCAAGAGATATACAAAACCCCTGGAGGTGTTTGCCAAGAAACTAGGGATACAGAGTCAGACATATCTGATTATGAGCCAATGCAAGTGGAACTGGCAGGAGAATTATCAGACCAGGAAATGGATTGTACTCTCTGTGTTTCTGGTAGCATAGAGTCTTTGCCAGACTTGTGAATTGCTTGAACTGCCAACCGAGCATTCTTTAATTGACTAAGCACTGCTATTCCTGTGAAATTCAACAGTTTTGCTTTAAACCTGAGTTTTCCTTCTTACCTGAATTAAGGACATTTACTTTGAGTTGTAACCCAACAATTGGAACCACTGTGTAAAGGGAATAAAAGCCTTCTTTTTCCCACCACTCTGCTTTAATGGTTTCTTTAAAGATTGGAGCTAAAAACTACAAGGACCAAGTGCCTTTTGGCCCTTAAAAGATTCTCCTATCTTAATATTAAAATTTTTATGTCCCACCTGCCCTGGCGTCCACTGGCCACTAGGGAGGCGTGCCGACAATGCACATGGAGCCTTGTATAAAGAGCGAGGGTTGATCACCTCAGGGGGTAAGGACATTAGGTATGGGCCCGAGATATTGATGTTATTAGATGCTGTATGGGCCCCCAAACAAGTAGCAGTCATGCACTGCCGAGGTCATCAGGCAGGAGCAGGAGAAGTCACCCGAGGGAATAGATTTGCAGATGCCACAGCCCAAAAGGCAGCCACCACAGGACAAGTTAGGACCCAAGATACTGTAATGCAAGCAGCCCTATTCCCTGTGTCCCTTAGTTCCTGGGCACCACTGTTCCCTCTAAGCTGTGCGCGTGTGCGCGCGCACACACCTCGCTGAGCGAGCGCACATACTTTACAACAGAGCGCACAAAAATTACAGCTCTGATTCTGATAGAAAACAACACAGACTTCTTAAAATGTTGTAATAACTAGAAAAATTTCCCGCTTCATTTAGTAATCGTCTATTTTCATTTAATTTGATTGAAATCAATGTGGTGTACATACTGTATTCTGACGTGTAGTCAAATTTTAAAGTATATAACTCAGAGTGTCGTTATGTGGCGCACAAAAATTTAACCTTCCTTCAAAAGCTGCACACGGCTGATATTTTATGCGCACACAGCCTACAGAAAATTAGAGGGAACATTGCTGGGCACTCCGATATACTACAAGAGAGTTGGACTATTATTGTGAAAAGGAGGGAGGAGTCTTGACAGAACAAGGTTGGATAGTGCTGCCACCCCCCAGAAGGTAGTCCACCTCCAGGTCCTACAGTCATCCCTGAAGCATTAGGGCCAGCCTTTGTTCGAGCTTTTCATCAAGCCACACATTATGGAAAAACAGCCATGAAGAAAGCCCTGAGGCCCCATTTCTGTATTTCACTGCTAGGATCCCTGAATGCCTCGGTGGCACAGCAATGTCTGATATGTGCCAAAAATAATGCCAAGCAAGGTTCTGTTCCACCCCCAAGAGTTCAGTCAGTAGGGGTGACCCCCATGAGTGATATACAGATAGACTTTGCTGAAATGCCCCGTGCAAATGGATATCACTATATCTTAGTGTTAGTCTGCACATTTTCAGGGTGGGTAGAAGCCTACCCCACCCGAACTGAGAAAGCCCGAGAAATCACTAGGGTATTGCTCCATGAGATCATTCCCCGATTTGGAATACCATCAACTATAGGGTCAGATAATGGTCCATCATTTGTATCCCAAGTGACTCAACAGTTAGCTCAAGCTTTACAAATAAAATGGAAGTTACACACTGCTTACAGACCCCAGAGCTCAGGGAAAGTAGAACGAATGAATAGAACCCTGAAAACTCAGTTATCCAAGCTTTGTCAAGAAACACACCTAAAGTGGCTCCAAGTTCTACCCATAGCCCTTCTTAGGATACGTTCAGCTCCTACCAGATCCTTAGGAGTCTCCCCTTTTGAGATTTTGTATGGGCGACCTCCACCCATAGTGCAGGGAATAAAGGGAGACATGAGACAGATAGGATCTGAAATAACAAGACAAGAACTATTAGCTCTAGGTTCTGTTTTGCAGAAACTCCAAACGTGGGTGCAAGACCGACTACCCATCAACCTGACCGAGCCTCTGCATCCCTTCAAGCCAGGAACGTCCGTGTGGGTGAAAGAGTAGAGAAAGACCCCGCTGGCGCCGCATTGGAAGGGACCCTATGTCGTCATCCTGTCAACCACCACCGCAGTGAAAGTTGCAGAATTCGAACCCTGGATCCACCACAGTCGAGTGAAGCCGGCAGCCGCTCCTGATCCTGGCCAATGGACGTCAGTGAATGATCCCGAGACTCCATTGCAACTCACCTTGAGGAGACAGCCAGCTTTATAGAGAATCTTCGGAATCTACTTACGTCACGCGAAAGTGACCATCACCGCAGAAACAGAAGAAAACTCAGCAAAGTTCATTATCCTCAACTTTCCAGTTAACTTCCAAAGACTGTAATCACAATGTTCTTCCACTATTGCCTTGTAGGAGTGGTGATCCTGGGAATCCTGGAAAAGACTTTTGCTCTACCCCCTTGTGCAGCTTGCATAACCACCACCCGAACAGGACAAAAGATTACTCAGACTTTGCTCTATCATTCCTACTATACTTGCACTGGTACAATCAGTCGATGTGTTTATAATGGCACTGAACTGAACATCTGCACAAAGGGGAAAAGTAAGACTTGTTATAACCCTCGACAAAACCCATCATACTATACATTTGAGATATGCTGGAATGATGAAGATGGAGCCATTCTGAATGCGACAAAACCCCTCACCAACCCCACAAAACCTATCGTCTTGAACTTTGATGCTTGCGATGCAATCAACAGAAATGCTTACCACAGATGTGGGTCATGGGAGCGAGCATACTACCACGATGATAAATACATGTGTCTAGAAGGAGCCTATGGATGGGGACGGTGTACAGGAAAGAGTACTGCAGCCACCATCTACACCACCTCATCTAGACATGATTACTTTTGCCCAAAATGGGAATGTGTATATTGTCGTGAGGGCTATCCTGGTGGTTAGTAGAGGTCAGGGCAGGTCAGACACAAAAATTATAAAGTTGAGATTGGCAAGTATTCCAAAGGCCCAATTGACTTTTGGTCCTAGTAGTTTCCTTGATAGCAATCTTCAATGAAAACAACTGCACAGAGTGGTGGGAAAAATAAAGGCTTTTTATTTCCCTTCTTCGCAATGGTTCAAATGATTGGGATACAACTATTTCTCCAGGACCAAGCAGGAAGTCAGTCCTCACATATGGGTGACGTCGGCGCCGACGGAGCCCTCGCGGAGCAATTTTCCCCAGCTTTCAAAGAAAGCCTTTGGGAATTGCAGCGCGCATGCGCGGTCCTCTTCCCGCCCAAGGGTGCCATCTTGCTCAGTCTTCTTTTTCCGCGGAGCCCTACAGACGTTGCCTGTGAATCCCCGCAGAAAAGTTGATTTTTCTCTATTTTTCTCTGTTTTTTCTTCGGTTCGATGCCGGTTCTTTTCCCGCCCGGACTCGCGACGCCGGTTGCGAGTCCGTCCTTTATTTTTCGGTTTTTTGTCCTTCGTGACAGATTTCGCGCTTTTTTCCTTTTTCCCTGGCTGCCCGGTCGTTCGACCTCGCAGGGGCCCTTTTTCCCCCGATGGCGGCCAGTGCTTTCAAAAAGTGTGACCTCTGTAAGAAACTTATGTCTCTTACAGACACTCATGACTTCTGCCTCCGCTGCCTCGGCCCAGATCATGATCCCATGATCTGCGGGCCATGCGGCAAAATGTCCTCAAAAGCATTGAGGAGTCGGCAGCACCAGCGGGAGCGTATCTTCTCTGACTCCGGCCGGGCTCGGACCTCGTCAGAGGCTTCGACGTCTCGGGACTCTGGTCCTGAGCATCGTCGGAGTTCCTCTGAAAGGGGGTCTCCTACCCGGGAGCATCATCGGAAGAAGAAACCCGCGAGGGCGGGATCGGTGGACGCTCCTGGTTCCTCGAGGGCCAGGTCGCGTAGCCCCGATTCCCGTCCCGGGTCCTTGGAGTCGGAGAGGCCGTCAAAACATCCTCGACTCGAGGAGGACTTGCCCGCTCACGTAAGTACTGTTGTCCTCGTGGACTCGCCTCCGAAGGACCTGACGTCGGGCCCGAGTCGGGGGCTGCTGGGTCTCCTGAGCTCGGACTCAGGTTGACGGCCTTGGAGTGCAGTTTGTCTGCCTTCTTGGACCAGCAGCGGGCATTGATCGCTGGCCTCGCTGGTGCTTCTGCCCTGACCGCCGGGACGTCGACCTCCAAATCGACCCCGAAGACCGAGCTGATCCTCGAGTCCATGAGGGCTCGAGTCGATCCTCGGTCGAGGTCTCCTTCGGCCTCCCGTTCGGGACCGAGGTCGTCGATGCCGACTCCCTCGGCGTCGGGGCGGATGGCATCAGTGCCCGCCCGACCGGAGCCGATCGACTCCTCCGAGGAGTCGGCCTGGGAATCTGAGGACGAAGAGTCACCTGGTTCCTTTCGGACTCGGTGTGTCCCTTCGGACTCCCCCGAGTCCGAACCTTGGAGACGGTCTCCCCCGGAGGATACCCGGTTCTCGGACTTCGTGAGGGATATGGCCAAAGCCTTCGCCTTCCCTGCGGATCCCGAGGAGGAGCCTCGAGTCGAAGAACTCGATGCCCTCCAATATGACTCTCCCCCGAAGGAGGCCTTTATTGTACCGGTTCCTCCCATGCTGGAACGGCTTCTCTTCCGCATGTGGGAGAGCCCGGCGTCGTCGCCGGTGTTAAGCAAGCGGGTCGATTCCATTTATCGAGTCCGCAAGAGCCCCGGGTTCCAAAAGGCACAACTACCGCACCATTCCATGGTGGTGGAATCGGCCATGCATAGACTGAAGAGTCAAAAAATGCACTCCTCGGTGCCCCCTGGTAGGGAAGCCCGAAGCCTGGATGCCCTCGGTAGGAAGTGCTTCCAGGGCTCTATGCTTGCTTGTCGAGTCCAGACATACCAGCTCTACATGGGCATGTATCTCCGAGACCTGGCTAAGGAAATAGCCGGGTTCTCTGCTGGTCTCTCCGACGAATCTTTGCAGAGGTTCCAATCCTTGTCTACTGGTATTCGGGAGTGCTCCAAGTTTATCTCTCGAGCAGCCTATGATGGTTTTGAGGCTTCGGCTCGAGTAACCGCAGCCGGCATCGGTGGACGCTGCCAGGCTTGGCTTCAGACGTCCGACCTCGAGCCCTGGGTACAGGACAAGTTGGTCGATGTCCCCTGCCGAGGTGATAACCTCTTTGGCAAGCCCATGGATGAGAAGGCTGCACAAATCGAGACGGAGACTCTCACCAGGACTCGTCTCTCAAGGAAGACCTCTGCCCCTTCTCAAAAGAAGAAGGCCTCGGGGAAAAAGCCCTTTTACCCGAGGAAAGGTGCTGCCTATAAATACTACCCTCAGTATCAGGCCTCACCAGCTCCCCCACAGGGAAAGCAGGCCAAGGGACGGGGTAATGGGTCCCGTAGGCAGCAAGCCCCCAAGCCTGCACCACCGGCCCCTGCTCAGCAGGGTGGGGGTTTTTGACTTTCTCAGCATAGCCTCTCCCCCTCAGCTGGTTTCTCTCAGCACAGGAGGCCGGCTGGTCCACTTTGCCCACAGGTGGTCCAACATCACCACAGATACCTGGGTGCTTCAGATAGTTCAAAAGGGCTATCTTCTTCATTTTCAACAGGTACCTCCCTCCTACTTTCCAGGGGAGCCTTCAAGACTCCCTCTGCACAGGGACTTACTCCTTCAGGAGTTAGCAAGTCTTGTTCAGGAACAAGCCGTGGAACCGGTGCCCCACCACCTGAAGGGTCAAGGGTTTTATTCCAGATACTTCCTGATTCCGAAAAGAACAGGAGGCCTCAGACCCATCCTAGACTTGCGAAACCTCAACAAGTTCCTTGCAAAGGAAAAGTTCAAAATGCTTACCCTTGGAATCCTGCTGCCCTACCTCCGGCAGGGAGACTGGCTATGCTCCTTAGATCTAAAGGATGCGTATACTCATATCCTTATTCATCCAGACCACAGACAATACCTCAGGTTTGTTGTGGGCGGACACCATTACCAGTACAGAGTACTGCCTTTCGGCCTATCCTCCGCCCCCAGAGTGTTCACCAAATGCCTAGCAGTGGTGGCGGCCTATCTGAGACTTCAAGGTCTCTTTGTGTTCCCATACCTGGACGACTGGCTCATCAGGGCCCAGTCTGCACAGGAAGCCACTCAGGCTACTCATCGCACTGTGGCTCTGCTCCAGCACTTGGGTTTTGTCATAAACTTCGCAAAGTCCACTTTGCTCCCCTCTCAAGATCTAGAATTCATCGGCGCCAGGTTGGACACTCTTCAGGCGCGGGCCTTCCTGCCTCTGGACAGGGCCCAAAGGCTCATGCATCTCGCCAGCCGCTTTCACAGCAATTCCCTGGTCTCGGCCAGGCAATTTCTGAGACTGCTCGGCCATATGGCTTCCACGGTCCATGCAACCCCCTATGCCCGCCTGAACATGCGACCTGCTCAATGGTGCCTTCGCAAACAATGGCATCAGGCCACTGGGAGCTTAGCGGACTCCGTACAGATCTCCGACCAGCTGGTCTCCTCTCTGCGATGGTGGCTTCATCTACCAAACCTAGTGCTGGGGGTGTACTCAGCAATCGCGAGACCCCTTCTCCTGTTCAACATCAGTGGTCTTGCAGTACTTGCTTTCCCTTTCCAATCTTGGACTTAAGTCCAACTCGGTCAAGGTCCACCTCAGTGCTATTTCTGCGCACCACCTACCGGTGGATGGTAGGCCTCTTTCCAGCCACCCTCTGGTGGCTCGTTTTCTCCGGGGCCTCCTACTCCTTAAACCACCTTTGCGCCCGCCAGCCCCGAACTGGGATCTCAATGTGGTTTTACAGCGGCTTACCTGTCCGCCTTTTGAGCCTATGGCTACCTGTCCTCTTCGTTTTCTTTCCTGGAAAACCTTGTTCTTGGTGGCCCTCACTTCTGCTAGACGCGTTAGTGAGCTGCAGGCCCTGGTATCTGATCCTCCTTACACTAGGTTCTACAAGAACCGGGTAGTCCTACGGACTCACCCTAAGTTTCTTCCTAAAGTGGTTTCCCCTTTCCACATCAACCAGGAGGTGGTACTTCCGACCTACTTTCCCAGGCCACACTCCAGCCGAGCTGAAATGGTCCTGCATACCCTGGACTGTAGAAGGGCGCTGAACTTCTACCTTGACCGTACGCGGGAGCACCGAAGGGCTGTTCAGCTCTTCGTGTCTTATGGCCCCAACAAGTTGGGGCTCCCTGTCTCCCTGTGTCGGGCCTAGGCTTTGTTTATTTTGTATCAATAAAGTTGGTCTTCCAATCGCTCCCCACGTCTCTCACTGGGTCTCTCTTAGCACGTGGTTCGTGCCCCCTGTTGGTACCACAAATCTGTTGGCATGTTCTCCCCCTGGAAGAACACCTTGAGCTTTGGGGATGATGCATTAGATAAATTCTCAGCACAAGAGGCTTTATTGTCTAATAATGAAGACTCAATTGATGACATTGCATCCATATGGGAGGAATCTGTTCACATCGCCCAGAAGCAAGTAAAAGAGGAACTTAATGCAGCATACCTTTTGGAATGTTGCCGATCCAAGATCATTCCGAGAGGTTTACGGATATATAAAGCACCGGGTCTCTACCAAGAAGAGACTGGTTTCGTGAAGTGTTGGAACGCTATTTTAAACAAATGTTCTTTAGATTTGATGATTTTATTGATCAGCACAGCCAATAAGAAATCTGAGCTTTATAAAGCGGAAATTGATGAAAAACTGGTGTTACTTAAGAATCAAGATAAGAGTTTTGAAGGGATTTATAAGGATTATGAGAGAAACAATGTGGCTTTTAAGAAAGAGATAAAAGATAAGAAGATGGAGAAGTTCAGGAGGGACGAGGATGATTACCAATATGGATATGTATACCCTTGGTGTAAGAAAGTGGAGGATGATAGGTTATTTTTTAAAAAACGATCTGCCCTCTTTGATAAAAAAAGTCCTGAGGACGAAGGTGCGGATACGAATACTGGCGGGCCCCCCAAAAAAAAGCGCACAAGAAGCACATCAGCAGGATCAGCGGAACGGTCCTCTTCCCCCCGGCCGGCCAGGATAGTTGACAAATCCAAGCATAGCTCACAAGGTAAGCAGCATGGGAAGAATTTTTTAAACATGGACTCACTATGGAAGGGGAGAGGGAGAGAGTCCTCTCGGACACGGCCCTCGAATCACCAGAATCTTTCCGAACAATATCCCAACCCCTTAGGGTACCAACCCAGCTACAGGGGTCGGGGACGAGGTCGAGGCCGCAGGTGGTTTCGCAAAGGGTCAGAAAGGTCCACGGAAAGGTCATATCAGGGTTAAAAGAAGACAGCAATATTATTAATATTTCGGCATATGAACTATCTTTAGGTGAGATTTCTCTCCTTAACAAGGGTCTTACCTTTGTACCCGTGAGGAAACATTATCGTTTTGAGACATATATTGACTTATACAAATTTTTCCGAAAGATCAGGATAAAAAACTTTTTTGCCAATGTCGAATCAGTTAGTTCAGAACCATCTATAATTAAGGGTAAATCGAAATGGAATCCCCCGCCACATACTGACCCTCTGATCACATCCTTTGAAAAATTAGTCATGAAAGAGATAAGTCAGATTCCTATAAACCAGAGACCGCCATATGATAACCTTTCCTTTGAGGAACGGCAAGCATTGAGGTCATTACAGAGTAATCAGAACATCATCATAAAACCGGCAGATAAGGGTGGGGCCATTGTGATCCTTGATAAAGACCAATACCTTAGTGAAGTATACAGACAACTTAAGGATAGTATGTTTTATACACGGCTAGACAATGACCCCACGCCCGCCTTAAAAAGTTCTATCGATAATCTTATCCTCATTGCCTTTGAAGGAGGATGGATCACTGCACAAGAGAAAGCCTTTCTCATGGTAGATCACCCCGTCACACCTACTATCTACATCCTGCCAAAGGTCCATAAATCCCTTACCAATCCTCCAGGCCGACCCATAGTGTCAGCCATAGGGTCTCTTTTGGAACCAATTTCTAAACTAATGGATGTTTTCTTAAGACCCTATGTTCCTCTTATGTGGTCCTACGTCCGAGACTCTACACACGTGATTAATATTCTGTCCTCCGTACAGAATTTCAATCCTGGGTGGATTCTAGTTACATTAGACATTGAGTCGTTATATACTAATATCCCACAGCAAGAAGCAATGAAGCTAATAGAACACTACTTATTAAACAGACAAGAATGGCGACGTATCCCTACCACTTTATTGTTGGAATTGGCTCGGTTTGCGGTATGTGAAAATTTCTTTTGTTTTCAGGACCTCTTTTTCAAACAGATCAAGGGGGTGGCCATGGGGTCTTCCATGGCCCCAGATATTGCAAATCTTTACGTTTTTAATTTCGAAGAATCCTTTATCAAAGACAGCCCCTTTAAAAATAACATTAAGCTTTGGTTACGTTATATAGATGACGTGTTTTTACTATGGGACGGGACAGAAGCTTGTTTGGATGAATTCAACAAGTGGATCAACACCCTTGATGATAATCTACGATTCCAATTGACTTTCCATGATAAAATGATTTCCTATTTAGACTTACTTATTACAAAGACCGATAGCGGATTCATCACCACATTATATAAAAAACCAACAGACCGCAACCGACTGCTCCACTTTCAGAGTTTCCACAACTCCTCCTTGAAACATAACCTCCCGGTGGGACAGTTCTTGAGAATTCGTAGGGTCTGCACCTCGGAACAGGATTTTAAAATACAAGCAAAATTGATGAAGGATATTTATTTATTTTATTTATTTACAGTCTCTTATATACCGCACTATTCAGCATCAGCGCGGTTCACATGGAACAAAATGCTCAGTACATTTAACACGTATGAGTTTACAGGTAACAGGGTATAAATAACTTGGATAACCGGGGGAACTATTTACAAAACATACTACATGGAATCATATACACAGAAGATACATAGGGAAACCAGCCCACTATAGGAATGAATATCACACTTGGTGAGTTGTTGATATACCTTAGATTTATCTGGGACTGGTATCAGTGGGTGTTATCAGGCTCTAGGTGACGCCATTGGGTTCTATAAGGTATTTGTTGAAGAGGTGGCATTTGAGGGCTTTCCTAAACTGTGTCAGGCTCCTAATAGCCCGGATATCAGGGGGTAGTGCATTCCAGCATATTGGGGCACTGAGACTGAATGCTCTGTTGGCTGTCGATTTAGTGCAAGTAGTAAGTTCCCTCGGGATTTTGATGGAGTTTATAGCCATGGATCTCCTTGCTCTATTTGGAGATGTGCTATGGATAAGTGAGGATAAGGATGCCGATGTGAGATTATTGACAGCTTTAAAAGTAATTATCAAGGTCTTGAAAACTATTCTAGCTTGAATAGGAAGCCAATGCAACTGTATCAGCAGGGGCATAATGTGGTCGTACCTGGAGGCTCCATGGATGACTCTTGCTGCCGCGTTCATGGCTAGCTGAAGCGGGTTTAATGTAGATTGGGGAAGACCTTGTAATATGGCGTTGGCATAGTCGAAATGGGGTATAACCAACGCCTGGAAGATTGTCCGGAAATCAGTTGGATCAAGCATGGAACGTAGGTGTCTAAGTGAGCGTATCTTGTAGTAAACTGATCTGACTATGTTTCCTATGTGGGCTTTCATGTCTAGGCGTTGATCTAGTGTGACTCCCAAATATCGAATTGAGGATTTAGATTGCAACTCCGCTTCTTTTACTTTAAGATATTTTGGGGGGGTAAAATTGGGATTCCTTGTTATGAAGAGTACTTCAGTTTTCTTATGTTGTATTCTGAGGTTTTGAGACAGGAGCCAGTCAGATATTGCGTTGAAGCAACTCGTCAGTGGGGAGAGGTCGAGATGCTCGGTAGAGAAGGGAATGTAAAGCAGGACATCGTCTGCATATAACATGCAGTCAACATTGAAAGACCGGATGATATTACAAATTGGCTGCATGTAAATATTGAAAAGGAGCGCAGAAAGGGAGGATCCTTGAGGTACTCCTTGGCTTTGGTGGAAAGGTTCAGACTTTATCCCTCCAGAACGGACATGCTGCCACCTCTCAGCCAGGTAGGATCTGCACCATTCAAGCGCTTTTCCATTAATGCCTTTGTCAATCAGACGTCCTAGTAGAAGCTCATGATTTACTGAGTCGAAAGCTGCAGCGATGTCCAGAAAGATGAGTGCAAATCCTTGACGGATGTCGTCAATGCCAGTGATTATTTTGCAGAAGAGGGTGGTAAGGAGGGTTTCCACTCCATGGAATTCCCTAAAACCATGTTGGCAGGGGTCTAATGGTGCAGCGGAGTCAATGTGATCCTGCAGTTGCTTTTGGGCCTCCTTTTCAATGATCTTCGCGAGTAGTGGAATACTAGATATGGGTCTGTAGGATTCCACCTGTTGGGGGTCAAGCTTGCAGTTTTTTAACAGAGGTCTGATAGAGGTGTGTTTAAGGGCTGAAGGGAAGGATCCAGTTGAGAAGGAGAGATTCGTTATTTTGGCCAGTACTGAGCTGAAGTGACTGCGAAGCTCCTTGATCCAGAAGGCTGGGCATGGATCAGTCTGAGCAGTACTGGTGTTAAGGGCTGCAATAGTGTCTTCAATTCCTCTCTTGGAGGGGGTAGAAAACATGGTTAGGGTTGTTTGGCAGTTTTGCTCTGTGGAAGAGGCTATAGTAGAGGTTTTGTTGGTCTGACATATCTTGGATTGTAAATAGGTTACAAAATCTTGTGGGTGTAGCTCAAATGGAGGTCCAGAGGATGGTTCCTTGGATAAAGTCTTGACAAGGTCGAAGAGGTCATGTGGTTTATTAAGTGATCTCATTAAGGTGTCAGAGTAGTACTGCTTCATTGTGTTGGTGATTGCGTTGCGGTGTGCAGCCAGATGACCGTTGTATGCTGACAGGTCATTTAAAGAGTGAGATCGGCGCCAGCGTTTCTCCAGTTTCCGTAAGTGGTTAAGTGATGCTTTAAGATCAGCTGAGTACCATGGGGCACTTACTCTTTTACCTGGAGGCTTGTTGGATGTTGTACGTAGGGCAATTGAGCTGAGGCAGTTGTTCCATTGAGAAATTAGGTTGTCAAGGTTCTGGGTGGATTCAGAGATGAGTTGCTGCGTTTCAGCAAGGATAAGATCTCTGTTGTAAGGCTTGAAAGATCGAGAGGGCGGTCTTGCGGTGTTGCTTTGGATTTTGTTGGTTTTTGTGTAGGCTTTGTAAGAGGGAATCTGAATGATGATCAGTTTGTGATCTGACCAAGGAACAGAAGTTATGGAGGTTATGGGATCCTGGGCTGGGTTAAGAGAGGTTTGCGGGGCAAATACAAGGTCCAAGATATTTCCCTTAATATGAGTAGAATCATTAACTAGTTGCTTGAAACCAAGATTTTCCAGTGCATCCAAGAAGGCTGTTGCTTGATGATCTTGCAATGTAGGCAGGTTGAAGTCGCCTAGGATCCAATTTGGGAGGCCTGGGTTATGAGTGTTGGATGCCAAATCGATGATAGCCGCGAGATCATCTGGGGAAGCTGAAGGTGCTCTGTAAAGCAGGTTGATTATGCAGCGTTTGTTGGAGATGGTGACGGTCTCAAGGTAGTTTGTATTGGTGGTGTGCACTGTTCGAAAATGGAGGTCTGTCCTGGTGAGGATGAGCACGCCACCTCCTCTTTTTTCTTGTCTATGACTTGAATGTATGGTGAAATT
The DNA here is from genome assembly GCA_033557465.1 of Ichthyophis bannanicus. Taxonomy (NCBI): domain Eukaryota; kingdom Metazoa; phylum Chordata; class Amphibia; order Gymnophiona; family Ichthyophiidae; genus Ichthyophis; species Ichthyophis bannanicus. The sequence goes on from CM066034.1 coordinate 13,387,434, forward strand.
CTGAGGGAGGAGCTGGTTGAGTATTACGTTGTCTTCAGCAGATAACCACGTCTCCGTGACCATGAGTATATCAAGGCCGTGGCTGGCAATTAGGTCAGTGACGGCTGGCCACTTCTTCCGGATAGAACGGGCATTGATGAGGGCACATTTTAGGTTATGAGGGTAGGAGTTTTGAATTTGTTTCGGTTTCATATTGTGTTGAAGAGCAATGTGTAACAGATGGGGGTGGTGTGAGCGGGAGTCCCAAGTTATGTTGTTATGGGAAGCACTAGTCCACCTTCTCCCTTGGCTCAGTAATATTGGAATCTGGTTGGATGCTGTGGTTGAGGCTAGAGAGTTGGAGAACCAGCCTGAAAGGACGAAATAGCATCCTATTATGGTGGTAATGAGGGAACCCATCTTGTCAGAGAACTATGTGAATGGGAGTGGGTCAATCTGGTTAGGCTAACAGGAAGTTATTGACCAAACTCTTGGTATTTAGTGTAGTAAACTGTGTGACAGCAGACACTATGATCGCAGGCAATGGTTAAGGTTAGCTAACTAGTACAATAACTTGATGACTGGAACTGGTGAGACTACTGACAACAGTAAAGTAGATTGCTGACAATAGTAGGTTATTGCTAGCACTATGATGGTGACTGGAGTTAATAAGGCTACTGACAACAGTATAGAGTTTGATTTGCATGGGATATTACTGGCTACTGACAGCAGTATAGAGACTGGCTACTGACAACAGTATAGTGGCTGATTTGCAATGGAATGTTGCTGACAATGGAATATTACTGGCTACTGACAACAGTATAGAGACTGGCTACTGACAACAGTATAGTGGCTGATTTGCAATGGAATGTTGCTGACAATGGAATATTACTGGCTACTGACAACAGTATAGAGACTGGCTACTGACAACAGTAAAGCGGTTGATTTGCAAAGGAACATTACTTACAACAGTGCTTTGGCTACTACCAATGGCACAGTGGTGACTAACTATTAACGTTTGCTGACAACAGTATAGTAGCTAAATAACATGGACCTGATATGCAGTGGCTCTATTAACGAGGTTATACTTGCGGAAGGCAGCGTGAGCAGACATTAAGAGAGTTCAAATTGCCGGGAAGTCTTGCTTGGTTCTGTAAGACGTGTCCGTTGCGGTATCTGGGCCAACTGCAGGTGCTTTATTTAGATTGCAGATTGTTGATTGCCCCTACTGGGCAACTTCAGCTGGAGGCAGGCCCTGTAACCCCGGCAGCTCGATCCCGGCCGGGAGAGCTGTTGGTGAGCCGGGGTGCGGGAGGGCAGAGGTGAATAAAGCCGGGGTGCAGGGGTTCAGCATACGTAAGACCAATCAATAGGCTGTTGCTTTCCTTGGAGGTCCCCGCCTAAGGGCCACGCCAAAGGGCCCTCTTGCGAGGCCCTCAGGCGCGGGCCCGCAAGGCGCGGGTGCGCCCGATGGCGCTCCTTATTTGGGACAGCTGGGCTGCCCGGATTGGGCAGGGAAGACCGGAGGGCGTCCTTCTCTTCGCCGCGTGCTCGATCCCTCCTGGGAGAGCTGCGGCCGGGCAGGAGATGGAGCGGGCAGCAAAAGGAGCCTGCGCCCGATAGGTTTTTGGCTAGAGGCTATCCCCTTCCCCCTGTCGAAAAGGCACTAAACAGGGCAGCCCAGTGCTCCCGGAAAGAGTTGTTACACAAAAAGAAAAAAGTGGATGAGGTTGGCATTGTATGTCCACTGCTGTACTCCTACCAAACACAAAAAATAGCTAAAATTATTAGGAAATATTGGACTTTGATCCAAGCGATTCCTTCTTTTCAGGACCTTAAGCTCACGATAGCACACAAGCGAAATGTTAATCTGAAGAACCTTCTTGTACCGTCAGCATTTACAGAAAGGACTCCTTTGTCTCCTTACAAAGGTCATTTCCAATGTGGGAAATGTTCTATATGCAGCCATGTTTTGGTTGTTAGAAAACAATTTATTCATCCCGATACTGGTCAGATATTTCCCTTGGATGATTTTACAAATTGCTCGACTAGCCATGTCATTTATGTGATCGTTTGCCCTTGCAAAAAATATTATATTGGTAAGACCACTCGCCCTGTCCGTCATAGGGTTATCGAACATAGGAGCTGTATTAAGAGGGGTGTAGTTGAAAAACCCCTAGTTGCACACTGGCAGGAGATGTCCCATAACATCTCAGATTTAAAAATTTTTATTGTAAAAAAGGTTAAGATGAATTGGAGAGGAGGGAATGCTGATGCAGCCATTCGTCGGTTGGAGGAACGTTATATTTTTAATTTCAATAGTTTGTCTCCCAATGGTTTAAATATGGATACGGATTTGTCAGTGTTTTTATGACCGTATTTAATTATTTATTTATTTATTATTTTATTTTTTTTATGTCAAATTTGTTTATTAAAGAAAACAACACCCTTCGCAATACAAATCAGAGACGTTTCACAAAAAACATACTATAAGCGGGAAGCCAAAACCAATATCCTTGATACATTTTTTACATTTTTCATTCATTTGAACATTCAGGTTAACATTCATATTAACAGTAACCTTCATAAACCTACATAACCCTTCATATCCCCCTCCCCCTTGCCGGGCCTCCGAGCCCTGGGAGGGCCCGTGGATAAGAAACCAGTTTTAAAACTAGGAACCCCCCCCCCTTCTATAGCAGCACAGATACCAACACGCCTCACTCGAGCAGGCTCGGGGTGTTCTCTTCACCCGAGCCTCGCCCTGCATTCCAAAGATAGAGAGGGGAAAATAAGAGAAAGGCTTAACCTCCCCAGCACCCACCCCCTGCCCCGCAGCTCTGCCCCCCCCCCACCCCGTTCCCCCCAGAATGCCCCTTCCCATCCACCCCCCCCCTTTTGGACTGAGAGATCTGCCACATAGGAACGCTTCAAGTCAGTAGCCCGGTTGCCCACCCAGAGTGGATCTAATAGTGGATCTGTTAGTGGCCCCCCAGGATCCGACTATGGGCAGCACGGGGTAGAGAATTTAGGTGGGGCCCCCAGGCCTGCAGAAAACGCTGCCAGCGTGTGTGGTGGCCCCTCGCTCTGAGCCTCTCCATAAGCAGCACCTCATGCAGGCGCCCCCTCCAGAGCCCATAGGTCGGACCCCTAGGATCCATCCATCGAAACAGAATAATCATTCGTGCTACCACCAACACCAATCGTACCCAGGACCAAAGCACTCGCCCCAACTGCTCCTCCCATTCACTCTCCCACACATCCAAAACCGCATTCACAGCCGTAAGGGATAGCGGGTTACCCACACAACCGGAGAGGTAAGCCTGCACTTGTCGCCAGAAGGCATTAACTCGAGTACACCTCCATAGCATATGCCCCAAGGACGCCCGCTCTTCACCACAGCGAGGGCACCCATGAGACCCGGCTATGCCAGCCTTCCAAGCCCGCGTAGGGGCGTAGTAGAGGCGACGCAACAACTTGTATTGCATATCCCGGAAAGACACCAGCACATAGAGCTTAGGGATGACTGACAGGGCCTCCAACAACATGGCACTGGTTACCGGGCTCCCTAGCTCCCGAGTCCAAGCCACCGCCAAATCCTCCAAAGCCAGTGGCGCTGCTGATTCCCAAAGCAGCTTCTGCAGCCAGGCTACTCGCACTCCCTGCTCCCCACCCAATAAAGACACCTCAATCTGAGAACTAACTTCCCCCCTTAGTGCCACGGAGGGAACCCCGTGAACATAGCTCCGAAGTTGCGCATACGGAAAAATATCACGCCCTTCGAGGGGGTAGTGGCGGCCCAGCTCAGGGAACGACAGCATGGATCCCTCAGGAGAAAGCACATGTTCCAAATTAACAATCCCGAGCCGCGCCCAGCGCGTGAAAGAGCCACCCTCCATTCCCGGCAGGAAATCCCCATTACCACGAATTGGGAGATAGGGCGAATAGAAGGCCGAGAGCGTCTGATTGCTACAAAAGAATCGCCAGCCCGCCCTAACAGGATCTACAAGGAAAGCCCGTAGTTCACGGGTCAGCTCGGAGGGCTTTCGCGTATGTAGAAGGTAACGCAAATGTAGGGGCCTCACCGCTGCTTGTAGCATCCGCGTGGGGGTATACTCCTCTAGGTCCCACAACCAGTCCCGAGCGTGTCGCAATAAGCAAGCCGCATTATACTTACGTAAATCTGGTAAGCCCATGCCTCCCAGGGACCAAGGTTGACAGAGAACCGCCATCCGCACCCGAGGCCGCCGTCCCCGCCACAGCAAGCGATTCACGAAGCCTTCCAGTTTCTTTTCTTCCGATCCGACTGTTTCAATAACAGTGGAAGAGTCTGCAGCATATACAGAACCTTAGGGAACAGTGTCATCTTATAGAGGGCAACGCGGCCTCCAAAAGATAGCGGTAAATCTCGCCACTTGGCGACACTCGTGGACACCGCTTCCAACACTTTCCCCACATTAATCCGATATAAGTCTTCCAAGACGGCCGGGATAAGCACCCCTAGATATTTGAAATGGCCCGTCTCCCATTTTAACGGGAAAGTACCCTGCCAGCCCGTCGGGGCACCCGGCCCTAAGAGCATCGCCACCGATTTGTCCAAATTCAAGCGAAAGCCGGAAGGAATCCCATACTCACTAAAAAGCTGTAAAAGGTGTGGGAGCCCCGTCTGAGGGTCCACCAGATGAACTAGGAGGTCATCTGCGAAAGCTGCGACTCGAAATTCAGAGCCCCCCACCTGAACCCCTTGAATTTGAGGATGGGCGCGAATTCGCTGTAATAACGGCTCCAGAGTTAGAATGAATAATAGGGGGGACAGGGGACACCCCTGTCGAGTCCCCTTCTGGATGGGAAATTCTCTAGACATGGCTCCATTGATCAAGATGGCTCCGATCGGGTTCGCATATAGAAGTCTCACCACATTGACATAAAAACCCGTGAAGCCCATGGTGGCCAGAACTTGGTACATGAAGTCCCAGCTGACCCGATCAAATGCTTTTTCAGCATCGAAACTAATAAGCATGGACCTCAACTGGGCCATCCGTCCCACACACATAGAAAGGAGGAGCCTCTGCAAGCTATAAGCCGCGTGGCGACCCCGCACGAAACCCACCTGATCCTTATGAATCAGGTCCGGCAAGAGGACTGCCAGTCTATCTGCCATAATCTTAGCTAAGATCTTAATGTCCACGTTAAGGAGGGAAATGGGTCGATAAGAGCCCGGTAGTAACGGATCCCTCCCCGGCTTCGGTAAAATCGTAACCAACGCCTTGTTCGCCTCGTACGGGAACCCGCCCCTCGCGACCAAATCCTCAAAGTAACCTACGAGAGGAACCGCCACCACCTCCCCCAAGGCCTTGTAAAACTCCCCCCTCAAGCCGTCTAATCCGGGAGCCCTCCCGTTGTTCAAGTTCTTAATCCCATCAGACACTTCCTTCAAAGAGATAGGAAGGTTCAAGGCCTGCACTTGATCTGCAGACAACTTCGGTAAGGTACAATCTACTAGAAAATCCCGGCCTTCCTCCATATTACCACTGTCCCGGGCATAGAGCCTCTGATAGTAATCAGCAAAGATCTGTTGGATCTCCGCCGTGTCTTTGCGGATGGACCCATCTGGGTGGCGGATCGCCCCTATATGTCTGGCCCCTCCTGCAGGCCTCACCAGGGCAGACAGCAACCTCCCAGCCCGATTCCCATGCTGGTACAGTCGATATCTGTAGTACATCATAGACTTTTAGGCTCTTTGATGGAGAAGCATCTCCAACTCGCGCTGGGTCTCCTTGAAGGAGCGACCAGCCGGAGCTGTGCCATCCGCCCCCGCCCTCCGACGAGCTCTACCCAGATCGCGCTCCATCAAAAGAATTCGTTGGTTTCGACGCTTCCGCAAAGAACCATAATAACTAATAATCTCTCCTCGCATTACTGCTTTGCCCGCCTCCCAGAGAAGAGCCGGAGAGGTCCCCGGGGTGTCATTGAGTTCTTCATAGTCCTTCCACCGATTCTTAAGGTAGCCCACGAAGGTGGCATCCCCACTGAGCTCTAGAGGATAGCGCCAGAAACGATGTCCGGGAGGGGTGCAACTGCGGAGCTCCAGCGTCACCATCGTGTGATCAGAAATGACCGAAGGGCCAATCTCCGCGTCCGCCACTCTGTGAAACAGGGATTCCGATATCAAGAAGTAATCAATGCGTGACCAGGTGTTGTGGGCTCGAGACAAGTGGGTGTACTCCCGTTCTCCCGGGTGTAACACTCTCCAAATATCTAAAAGATGGTACGCTTCACAGATCCCCAGCAGCCGCCTTGAACTCCTGCGATCCCTTCCCCCGATCTGCCGCGACCTATCCACACTGTCCGTTAGGACTGTGTTAAAGTCCCCGCCCAGCAACACTTGGTAGCCAACAGCCTCCGCTACGAATCGTTCCAAGGTCTGGTAAAAACCAGTCTCATACATATTGGGAGCATACACAGATCCCAAAACAACCTTAGTCCCCTCAAGTAGTCCCCTAATCAGCATATACCGACCATCCGGATCAATATCAACCGACTCCTCAACCCAGCCCACCTGATGTGTTATTAGGATAACCACCCCCCGCTTCTTCCCAACGGCGGGGGCGCCGTACACCCGAGCCTTATATCGTGAGCCTAACTTCGCATGCTCTTCCGCAGTTTGATGAGTCTCCTGTAGCATGGCAAGTCCAATCTTCCGTCTGCGAAGTTGTTGCACTAATTTATACCTCTTTAGTGGGGAGCCTATACCACAAACATTCCAAGAGGCGATCTTCAAGCCACTAGTCATTATACCCCTCCAAAACGGAGCTCTCGGTACAATTATACAGCCTAAGAAAGTGGCGAGAACCCCCCCAGCCTAGGGTTCTCCCCGTCACATCAGCGTCCCGTGTCCTCGGGCCTGTACACACATACTCACTACGATAACACGTCCCCCAAAGATCCACAGTATCACACACATTTCCCCTCTCAGTCCGCCCCCCTCCCCTCCGACGCAAATTGCCCCTGAGACCCCTGATGACCCCTCGACTCCCCCGCCCTCCCTTCCCCCCCACCCCCCTAGTCTGCCCCCCTTCAGCCATATCTCCAGACCCCTCCCACCCCTTAAACCCCTAATCTTACCTCTACCCCCCCACGTCCCTCCTATCCCTCCAACCCTACCTCGCCCGGCCAGTCTAACCTGGTTGGACACCCCCTGTTGGTAACGGGTCCGCTCCCCCCCTATCCCCTCAGTGCCCTCATCAGACATACATGCCCCCTACCTCTAAACTGTGCATCCAGATCACCCTTCTGTGTCTTTCCCTCTAAGAGCCATGTCCAAGGGGAGGGTGTGCAGGACAAATGACTCGCGCATTCCGCCCCTCTCCCCGCTCCCCGCTCCCCCCCTCCCTCACATCCCCTCCCGGTAACCTGCAAGTGAGCATTTTGAGAAGCCTCAAAAGGGACCCTCCAAGTAGGGCGCATGTAAGGAAAGAAGCCATCCAGGTCCCACAAAGAAGAGCCCCCAGAGGCCCTTCCCCCAACTCCCGCTCAGTAGGCAGTGGCGGGAACCGTCAGGATCCTAACCTCCCCGAGGCTAACCCTCAGCGCGAGTGAGGCAGGGCCAGGAAAAGTTAGAAACAAATGTATAAATATGCATCACCACCCCTCACTCCTCGCAAACGGCCAGTAGCACCCTCGGGAGAGCCAGCAACATTACAATTATGCTCGTAGCTAGCTCCCCCGCGTCCTCTCCCCAGGGACACCCCCCGCAATTATGTCGCAGGACACACCCGACACTGAAAGCATATAACAGTTTAGCACAGTATGAGAGCAAATTTAACAGAAAAAAACATATGCATAGGTGTGAGAGAGTGTAAAATGCCGGGGGCCATGAGACATTAATTAATGGGTGAAATACCATTCAGGACCAGGAGGCATAGCCAAACAATGACTAACATCAGAGAACGCAGGCATAGGAACAAAATTATTACTAAAATTAGAGAATAAGAAAATAATAAAAAAAAGTATACAAAAACAAGATAAAGATAATTGAAAATAATAAATAACAAGGAGAAAGGAAAAGGGGGATAACGAGAGAGGAGAGGAAGAAAAAAGGAAAAAGGAGGAGAAAGAAAAAGAAAGGGGGGAAAAGGAAAAGGGGAAGAGGAAAACAAAGAGGGAAACCCTCTACGCAACCCCAGGCCCCAGTCAGCCGGTCCCGCTAAGGGGCTTACTGCGAAGGCGTCGGGGCAGAACTCAAACGGTCAGCTCTAGAAGCTCAGTTCCATAAGGAGTGTTCTCAACAGTACTGTTATTTCAATACAGTCCTTGCAGGCAGGCCAAGAAAAGAGGACCAAACCCCGTCTGACGTTATACACTTCAAGGAAGACAGCGACCGGTCACGTATCCACCTCCGATGCCCCAAGATGGTCCAGGGAGGCCCCGGCCTCTTCAGGGGTGCCCCAGAGATAGATCTGCCCTTGGTGTTCGACTCGCAATCTTGCTGGGTACAGGAGAGAGAAACGGATGCCCCTGCCTGCCAGCTGGGAGCATACAGCCGAAAAGGCCTTGCGTTGTTGGCTGACCAGCGCCGAGTAGTCTTGAAAGACTAGTATCGGCTCGCCGTCCCCGGACCCCCTCCGATACCTGCGGGCCACCTTCAAAATCAGCTCCTTTTGGCGGAAGTCCAGGAAGCGAGCGAGGACTGCACGTGGCCGCCGGGCCTGCTCCCGCTGAGGACCCAGGCGATGAACTCTCTCCAGGGCGATAGGGGGACCCCCAGTCTCGGGCAGGATTTTGGTCATCCATTCCTGCAGGTATGCCGGGAGAGCGTTGTCTGATATATTTTCAGGGACACCAATGAAGCGAAGATTCTTCCTGCGGCCCCGATTCTCCAAGTCATCTAACTTCTCTCCCTGCGTCTTTATCACTGCTTCCAGGGCCTGCACCCGGGCCACGAGGGAGTGCTGCTCGTCCTCCAGACCCGAAATCCTGGTCTCAGCGTGCTCCATGCGGTCAGTAAAATCTGTGATGCTTTGAGCCACCGACTGTATTTGTGCCCCCAGCTCCCGGAACCGGCCATCCAGGGCCCGAGCCACCGCCGCACTCACTTCATCCACCATGCCCTGGTCCCCCTCCGACCCAGGGCTCCGAGGCGCCCCCTCCGCTATTTTCGGGTCGGGTGCTCGTGTCTTGCGGGAGGATTTCACGGCCATCTGCGGCACCCCACTGTTCGGAGAAGGCGCCTGGGGACGTTGCCCACCTTCCTTGATCCCCCTGGGTGGGATAGAGGGCATGCAGCCTCGATAATTTAAAAGATTAGAGTTGTTGGTGGGGATAGGACCCGGAGCTGATCAGCACGCTGCCGGTCAGCACATTACCAAACCGGAAGTCTTCATTTTATTTTTTAATTATTTATCACTCCAGTGTTTTATCATCTTTCCGGTGTAGTTTCACCTTGGTAATAATATGTTCTTATTTTTAGTTTGAGATTTTCCTTTATTTATATATTATTTATATTTTATTTTTTATTTTTATATTTATTTTTATATTTATATTTATTTTATATTTATTTTTATTTATTATATTATTATTATTATATTATTATTTTTTTAGTTATTATTATTTTTTATTGCATAAAATTTCCTCATTTTTTATTACCTACAAAGTAGGAGCTATCACTATGGCCACGGGTTTGTGGTCTCGTTTGGACAGTTTTTTAACTAAGATATTAGGAAACATAGAAACATAGAAACATAGAAACATGATGACAGAAAAAGACCACAAGGCCCATCTAGTCTGTCCTTCCATAACAACAACTACAACAGTCCACTTTTTACCTTTAGAGATCCTCTGTGTTGGTCCCATGCTTTTTTGAATTCAGTTACTGTCCTCATCTCTACCACCTCCACTGGGAGACTATTCCACGGATCCACTACTCTTTCCGTAAAGAAATATTTCCGCATATCACTCCTGAATCTATCTCCCTTCACCCTCATCCCATGTCCCCTCGTCGCAGAACTTACTTTCAATTGAAAGAGGCTCTCTCCCTGAACATTTATGCCACGGAGGTATTTAAACATCTCAATCATATCACCTCTATCCCGCCTTTCCTCTAAGGTGTACATATTAAGATCCTTAAGTCTGTCCTCATATGCTTTATAATGAAGACTACTAATCATCTTAGTAGCAACCCTCTGCACCGACTCCATCCTGTTCACATCCTTTTGAAGGTGCGATCTCCAGAATTGCACACCATACTCCAAATGAGGTCGCACCAAAGACTTATACAGAGGCATTATCACCTCCTTTTTTCTGCTAGCCATTCCTCTCCGTATGCACCCAAGCATCCTTCTAGCTTTTGCCGTCGCCTTTTCTACCTGTTTAGCTACTTTAAGATCATCGGACACAACTACGCCTAGGTCCCGCTCTTCTTTAGTGGACAAAAGTACTTCACCTCCTATGCTGTATTGCTCCCTTGGATTGCTGCAGCCAAAATGCATGACCTTACATTTTTTAACACTAAATCCCAGCTGCCAAATTCTAGACCATTCTTCAAGCTTAGCTAGATCCCTCCTCATGTTATCTACACCTTCCTGGGTGTCTACTCTATTGCAGATTTTGGTATCATCCGCAAAGAGGCAAACCTTACCCGACAGCCCTTCCGCTATATCACTAACAAAGATGTTAAAAAGAATCGGACCAAGGACAGATCCCTGGGGCACACCACTGGTAACAACCTTCTCCTCAGAGTGAGCTCCATTTACTTGTACTCTTTGTCGCCTCCCACCCAACCAACTTCTAACCCAAGCAGTAACTTTAGGGTCCATCCCTAGGGTGCTCAGTTTGTTTATAAGTCGCCTGTGAGGAACAGTGTCAAAGGCTTTACTGAAATCTAAATACACCACATCTAGAGCTCTCCCTCGGTCCAACTCCCTGGTCACCCAGTCAAAGAAATCAATCAGATTTGTCTGACAAGACCTGCCTCTGGTGAATCCATGCTGCCTCGGATCCTGTAATCCGCTGGACTCCAGAAACCTCACTATTTTCTCTTTCAACAACGTTTCCATTAATTTACTCACCACTGAAGTTAAACTAACCGGCCTGTAGTTTTCAACCACATCCTTACTTCCGCTTTTGTGTAAAGGCACCACATGAGCCTCTCTCCAGTCCTTTGGCACCACTCCCGACTCCAACGAGGCATTGAAAAGGTCAGTCAGTGGAGTTGCTAGAAGGTCCCCAAGTTCCCTCAGTATTCTAGGGTGTATCCCATCCGGTCCCATCGCTTTGTCTACTTTAAGTTGAGCTAGTTTCTCACGAACACAGTCTTCTGAAAACTGTTCAAGATGTCCCTCGCTTCTGTTCTTATTTGTGGGTGTTTTCTGAGGTCCTGCTCCTGGTTCTTCATCTGTGAACACAGAACAAAAATATTTGTTAAGCAATTCCGCTTTATCCTTATCAGCTTCTACATATTCCCCCCCTGTACCCTTGAGTCTGACAATACCACTTTTGCCCTTCCTCTTCTCACTAATATATCTGAAAAATGTCTTATCTCCCCATTTTATTGCATTGGCTATTTCCTCCTCCTTTTGAATCTTTGCCTTCTTGACTACTTTGCTAGCTTCTCTAAGTTTTTCCAAATACAGATGCCTGTCTTCCTTTCTCTGTGATCTCTTGTATTTCATGAAGGCCTCCCTCTTTTTCTTCACTTTTTCACCTACTTCCTTCGAAAACCATAGCGGTCTCCTGTTCCTTTTGCCTTTATTTACCATTTTAACAAAAAGGTTGGTTGCCTTTAAAATACCCCCTTTCAGTTTTGCCCACTGTTGTTCTACATCCCCCAGCTGTTCCCATCCCACTAATGACTCCCTGAGGTATTGGCCCATCTTAAGATGGCCCATCTTAAGAATATGATGAATATTATTTTTAACTATTAAGGTTTTTTATCATACCTATGGAGGGTTTGTTGCGCCACAGTTGGGGTGTAATGTATTTAGTTATTTTTATTTTTAATTATTTATATGCTTTTTGTTCTCCCCTACATTTAATTATGGACATGCTGCATAATTTAGAGTCGGGTATTGGCGTTCCATCCTTAAATGGGATACGTATATTAAGGCAGTGGTAAAAGTAGACACCATTGACCGGCTGATTAATTATGGAACAAAGTCCGCGATCTTATGGATAGTCAGAATGAACAAGGAGAAGACGTCAAAATGATTTGCATAACGCGGGAGACATATGTGCACAGTGTGCAGCCGTCGGCGTTTTTACTGTCGATTTGTTACCAGATGTCCCTATTGCATGTGTGCGCTCCTGCACAAGTAAGTTTTTGGATGTTTCTCCTTGAGAGTTTCCTTGCTAGCCTGAAGGAATTCCCTCTAAAAAAGAAAAAAAAAATTTGCCGTGTGCTTTCAGTTAATTTGTGTTTTGATGTACAATTTCCTACTTATTGGTGTAAGGATCGTGCAATATTTGATGACCGCATATATATGTGTTGTAGGACTGCTACTGCCAAACACGATCGTTCAACGACAGAATTGAATGGTGCTGGTGCACGCACACCTTCAGATTGCACAGTAAGAATGTACTGGTTTAAAATACAACTAGCGCACATTTCGCATCTCGAATTGTTCCTCCGCCTAATTCTTTTATTCTTTGGTTAGTTTATAACATTAGTTGAGCAACGGCTCTCCCTGTAGTATACAAACTCCTCATGAAGCAAGGTCTTTAAAAACAGGTCCTGTGTGAAAGGTTTTTTTGTCCCTCATTCGTGTTCAAATATACACTAAAGTTTGTTGTAGTTACTTCCCCCCTGTTTTTGTTTCAGTGAGTTGATAGATAGTGCATTGCTTAGGAGAGTTGCATGTCCTATGGTTCTCATCCTTGTCCCTGTTGTCTTACCATCCTCACAGTATACTACGGATGTGTGAAAGGCCTACTTAAGGTAGATATTGTTGGTCACAATTTACTTATTTATTTCCTATTTAATATTCCACCGTTTGTCATTCTTACAGTGTATTATTTATTATTAGTAGTAATATTAATGTTGTTATTACCTTTTGGTTTTTTATTTTTAAATTTTAAATATGTAATTATTATTATTATTTTTTATGTTTTTAATTTTCTATTTATCTATTTGTTTGCATATCAGTGATTATACAATCACATTAGTAATCTTGTAATTATGTAATCATACTATATTGTTGATCACCACTCCTGTTTTTATCATTTTCACTGGTAGTTTTTTTGTTGATTTTAAGTATCCCTTCTGCTCGTTTTTATAGGATAATTGTTTGATTTTATCCTTTTATACATCTTATATATGTTTTTTATACACATATATATATATGGATTATTGATACAGTATAATTTTATATGATTTTTTATGTGTACTATTACCGGTTCTTATTGATGGTGCTGTGCTGATCTTTTATCATCCCCCCTGTTCTCAATTAATCATTGGTTTAATTATTTATTATGTTTAGTTCTATTATTTATTTATTATTACTTGTTATATCCTTTGTATATTCTTTGCTGATAATCTTGGATCTTGTGAAATTTATGTGATGTATTTATTCAGTATGTATATATATTTTTTAAAGTTTTTAATTATGTATGCATGTTTATTATTGTTTTAATATTTTTGCTGCTGTTTTCTAACCTGCCCCTGAGGAAGAATATGAAACACGGCCTGTGTCGGGCCTAGGCTTTGTTTATTTTGTATCAATAAAGTTGGTCTTCCAATCGCTCCCCACGTCTCTCACTGGGTCTCTCTTAGCACGTGGTTCGTGCCCCCTGTTGGTACCACACAGTATGTACAATCCATTTCTGGATCTGAAATATCCCCTGCTAGTTCCACTTGCATTGGCTCCTCCTCTGAAGCCTCTGAATCTGTGTCCCTGGTTTCAGGTAAAACATATTCAGGCTTTTTATACAGCTCCAGTATCACTTCCCAATGTTCTGGGCTAAGCCTAGGGCGTCGGCTATGTGCTGTTTTATACTGAAAAGATTCCTCTTTATTCAGAGGTTTTATAGCAGTTCTATATAAACATTTTTCATTCAGAACTTTCTTCTTAGGTAAACATTTTTCATACCTTGTATTGTAGGAACCTTCAGACAAACGGTTTTCTTCTACTGCCTGTCTTTCCCATACAGCAGCTTTCTGAAGTCTTTTTCCAGGAAAGTATGGTTTACCTTGTGAGGTTGGAGTCCCTTCTCCAAGTGAAGGTCTGGGCCTGTACCGGCTTAGCTTCTGGCTTGCCTGTGCAGCACGGCTTAGGTTCTCCAGCTGTCTCTCATTTGACTTTAGACTACAGTTGCAGCAATGCTTTCGCCTCTCTGGACAAACAGCTCTCACTCTTGTTTGAGCTGAGACCTTCCCAGGTCCTTCATCAGCTCCAGGGAAATCACCTTCCACTTGGGGTGGTTTGCTAGTGGTAGAGTAATCAGGTTTCCATTCTAACCTCTTTCTCTCTGTGCTGCAAGTGATCCTTCCCTTGCTTCTGCTGGACTTGCCTCCTTGGCCTGCTTCTCTTTCTCCACTGCTGCTCTTCTCTCTCTCCTTCCTGCCGACCTCCTTCCTGCCGAACTCCTTCCTGCCGAACTGTCTCCAGTCTTCCACACTCTCCTTAAGAAGCACTCCTGCCTTCGAGGATTGGAAGCTGGCTGGCATTACCTTGTGACCAGCGGGGCGTGGCTCCTCAGTGTCTCTGAAGTCGCTCTGGCTCCCTCTAGCTGGTTCCTCCGAATAATGCAGCTTGTGCACATCTTTTTCTCCGTTTAAAACATTTTCTTTTCTTTCAAGAGGGTCTGCTGCATGACAATATTTTGCTACCTGGAAGAATGCACCGACGGGACAAGATTGAGATCATCGCAAAGGCAGTCTAACCAAGATCAGACTACCAGAACCCAAGAAATGTCAGAGAGGTGCCTGTAATCCTCTACAACTCCTCATAGCCAACCCCAGCCACTGGAAACAAGGATATAAGTTTGGGTTGTGTATTGCAGGAGGAGGTGTAGATCCTGGGACTATCTTATATCTGCAATTAAACACCAAAACTCATGTATCCTCACCTTATCGTATACATCACTCCTTCTATGAAGCCATGAAATCAGAGTTTGAAATTCCTCCTGCCTCCCAGAACCTATTTCTTGAATTAGCAGGAGCAGTTGCATCTAATCTCCATGTTTCAGACTGTTTGTTTTGTGGAGGAAAAACAATGGGAGACCAATGGCCTTGGGAGGCACAAGAACTGAACTATTCTGTTCCGTATAATCAGACTAATATACACAATACCACAAGTGAATGGGTATTGGCCCACTCCATTGTGGGTAACTTATGTTTTTCTCGCTATGGACCAATGTTTAATATGGAAGTGGGGCAGCTGGTCTGTCTCAATCAGAAGTTCTACAACAGTACCACTAAGAAGACCTCTTGGTGGTCCGGAGTCAACACTACTGAACCTTCCAATCCTCTAGTTCAGTTCCCCAAACTTGCCAGTATCTGGACTAATTTAGCAGCATATAATTCTTGGCAAGCACCACCTGGACTGTACTGGATTTGCGGAACCCGAGCATATGCCAGACGTCCTCACCATTGGGGAGGCGCATGTGTATTGGGAACCATATGACCTTCCTTTTTCCTTCTGCCTACATCCCAGGGAGAACAGCTGGGATTTTATTTTATTTATTTATTTATATTCTCTTATATACCGCGCTATTCTGCATCAGTGCGGTTTATATTGAACAAACTGAAATTACATATCCTGTGTAGAGAAGTCGACAGCTGAAGGAGGCCTTGAAAATAGGCCAATGGGACAAATGGGATGCATCATCTGAAGAATGGCCTCCAGAAAGAATCATCTCATACTATGGACCTGTGACTTGGGAGCAGGATGGGACTTGGGGATATCATACTCCTGTTTATATGATTAATCGAATAATACTCCTGTAGCAAAGTGCAGTCAATGAATAAGTCCAGGAGTCGATTGACAGGGTCCAAGTCAGTTTATTGTGCACAAGGCCCAGTCAGTCAAAGCAACAAAAGGAACTGAGCGAAAGTTTATACAGAGACATAACTTTTTATACCTCTTTTTCAGTTTGATACATGAAAACTTTCTATTGGTTCTAGCTCAATACATGCAAACTTCTCATTGGTTATACATTCCCTTCATTTGTCCAATTAGAAATCCCTCCGGAGCCTAGCAACTGGCCCCCTCCTTTAGGATTGCTTGAACAATAGTACAGTTCTAGATCTCGTTACTTTTCTACTGCAAGGTTAACTTCAGCTTCTGGAATGCATATATTGTTACTTTTCTGTTCTTTCACATACAAGAGAATAATAGAAGACTTATGCATTCATAAAAACCTCTTATTAAGCATTTTAAAACATCTTTCTCATTTTTCACAGATTTATGGTTCTTTTCTAGCTATAATGGAAATTAGGATCCAGGCCTAACTTACAGGCCTTTCATAGTAGCAGGCTATGCTAGGCCATAGCCTACCTCATTCCCCCTGTAGCGGCAGAGCCTACTACACCCCCTTTGATTATTCTCACCCGCAAGTGAGGAAGGGTGAGAATTAAATCAATTATAGTCAATTAACACATTATACTGGTGTAACAGCATCAGCATTATGGGGTATAGGGTGATATCGCCACATAGCTAATACTTTCGTAGCTGCCTTCCACTCGATAGTGTTATCAAGTGATGATGTTAGCAAAGGGGTAGGAGACAGGGAAGCAATAAGCACATGGCTAAAATGAATAAGACAATCAACATAAGAGATTTCAGACCACCAATCCAAGAAAACAATGACCCAAACCACCCATCCATCTTTAAACTGTGCCAGGTCTGAACTGGCACAAATGTCTGCTCTCTCATCTGGATGGCTAAATCTTCAACTACATGCCCATTATTATCAATTTGTAAACAACAATTACTCAAATTCAGTTTCCCACATACTCCACCTTCAGCTGCTAACAAATAATCTAGAGCTAAACGATTTTGATAAATTGCTGTATGCATTTGTGTACTTTGCTTTGCTAGAAGGGTTAGTGCTTTACTAGTTTCATTGGTTATTATTTCAACAACAGCTTGCAAACGTATTATTCGATTAATCATATAAACAAGGGTACGATATCCCCAAGTCCCATCCTGCTCCCAAGTAGCAGGTCCATAGTATGCGATGATTCTTTCCGGTGGCCATTCATCACCTTCCCATTTGTCCCATTGGCCTATTTTCAAGGCCTCCTTCAGCTGTCAACTTCTGTACACAGGATATCCCAGCTGTTCTCCCTGGGATGTAGGCAGAAGGAAAAAGGAAGGTCGTAAGGTTCCCAATACACATGCACCTCCCCAGTGATGAGGACGTCTAGCATATGCTCGGGTTCCGCAAATCCAGTACAGTCCAGGTGGTGCTTGCCAAGAATGATACGCTGCTAAGTCAGTCCAGATACTGGCAAGTTTGGGGAACTGAACAAGAGGATTGGGAGGTTCAGTAGTGTTGACGCCGGACCACCAAGATGTCTTCTCAGTGGTGCTGTTGTAGAACTTCTGATTGAGACAGACCAGCTGCCCCACTTCCATATTAAACATGGGTCCATAACGAGAAAAACATAAGTTACCCACAACAGAGTGAGCCAATACCCATTCACTTGTGGTATTGTGTATATTAGTCTGATTATATGTCAGACAAATCTGATTGATTTCTTTGACTGGGTGACCAGGGAGTTATTTATTTATTTATTTATTTATTTAAAAGTATTTCTAAACCGTCTTATCCTAAAAATCAAGGCGGTGTCACAACAATACAATCAGATGGGGTGCTGGGGGGTCATGCAGTGAGGGAGGGGTAGGGTGCGGGGGATCATGCAGGAAGAATAGAGTGGGGGGGGGGGTTGGTGCAGGGGGCAGTGGAGTGGAGTGTGGGGGGGGAGGGGGCTTCTAGATTTGGGTGAGCTATGTACAGTGTGCGCTATAATACAGCAAGTTCTATAATACAAGGTACTGTCCAGATAGGGCTTGAGCTAGATCCTGTGCCGATATACGATCTCTTGTCGGTGTCTTATAATCTCTCGTCGGGGTTTTTGTTGATCAGGCTTTGTGGATTACGTGATGTGTCCATAATGTTCTATGAACAGAGATGTCTTCAGCTGTTTGCGGAAGTCTTTGAGGTCCGTTGTTGATCTCAGATCATCTGGGAGGGAGTTCCAGATGGTTGGGGCTGCCAGGGAGAGGGCTCTCTCTGTGGTGTCCTTTCGTGTTTTTCTGAAGTCTTTTGGTGTATTGACTCTGTTGGAGGTTCCTTTTCTTCTCGGGCGGGTGCTGGTGTCTGGGTGAATGAGGGTGTGCAGGCTGTTTGCTGAAATGTGGTGCTTGATTTTGAATATGTTCATTATTGTTTTGTATTTGATACGTGAGCTGATTGGGAGCCAGTGTAGATCTTTGAGAACCGGGGTAATGTGTTCATGTGTTGTTGAGCCAGAAATTATGCGTGCGGCGGTGTTTTGGGCTAGTTGGAGCGGTTTGAGAGTTTGCTTTGGTAGGCCAAGGTAGATGGGGTTGCAGAAGTCCAATAATGGGGTGATGAGCGCTTGGCATACTGTGCGGAAGTGTTGGAGTTGGGGGGAGTTGGACCGAGGGAGTTGGACCGAGGGAGAGCTCTAGATGTGGTGTATTTAGATTTCAGTAAAGCCTTTGACACTGTTCCTCACAGGCGACTTATAAACAAACTGAGCACCCTAGGGATGGACCCTAAAGTTACTGCTTGGGTTAGAAATTGGTTGGGTGGGAGGCGACAAAGAGTACAAGTAAATGGAGCTCACTCTGAGGAGAAGGATGTTACCAGTGGTGTGCCCCAGGGATCTGTCCTTGGTCCGATTCTTTTTAACATCTTTGTTAGTGATATAGTGGAAGGGCTGTCGGGTAAGGTTTGCCTCTTTGCAGATGATACCAAAATCTGCAATAGAGTAGACATCCAGGAAGGTGTAGATAACATGAGGAGGGATCTAGCTAAGCTTGAAGAATGGTCTAGAATTTGGCAGCTGGGATTTAATGTTAAAAATGTAAGGTCATGCATTTGGGCTGCAGCAATCCAAGGGAGCAATACAGTATAGGAGGTGAAGTACTTTTGTCCACTAAAGAAGAGCGGGACCTAGGCGTGGTTGTGTCTGATGATCTTAAAGTAGCAAAACAGGTAGAAAAGGCGACGGCAAAAGCTAGAAGGATGCTTGGGTGCATACGGAGAGGAATGGCTAGCAGAAAAAAGGAGGTGATAATGCCTCTGTATAAGTCTTTGGTGCGACCTCATTTGGAGTATGGTGTGCAATTCTGGAGACCGCACCTTCAAAAGGATGTGAACAGGATGGAGTCGGTGCAGAGGGTGGCTACTAAAATGATTAGTGGGCTTCATTATAAAGCATATGAGGACAGACTTAAGGATCTTAATATGTACACCTTAGAGGAAAGGCGGGATAGAGGTGATATGATTGAGATGTTTAAATACCTCCATGGCATAAATGTTCAGGGAGAGAGCCTCTTTCAATTGAAAGCAAGTTCTGCTACGAGGGGACATGGGATGAGGGTGAAGGGAGATAGATTCAGGAGTGATATGCGGAAATATTTCTTTACAGAAAGAGTAGTGGATCCGTGGAATAGTCTCCCAGTGGAGGTGGTAGAGATGAGGACAGTAACTGAATTAAAAAAAGCATGGGACCAACACAGAGGATCTCTAAAGGTAAAAAGTGGACTGTTGTAGTTGTTGTTATGGAAGGACAGACTAGATAGGCCATGTGGTCTTTTTCTGTCATCATGTTTCTATGTTTATATGGAACAGAATAGTTCAGTTCTTGTGCCTCCCAAGGCCATTGGTCTCCCATTGTTGTTCCTCCACAAAACAAACAGTCTGAAACATGGAGACTAGATGCGACTGCTCCCGCTAATTCAAGAAATAAGTTCTGGGAGGCAGGAGGAATTTCAAACTCTGATTTCATAGCTTCATAGAAAGAATGATGTATACGATAGGGTGAGGATACATGAGTGTTGGTGTTTAATTGCAGATATAAAATAGTCCCAGGATCTACACCTCCTCCTGCAATACGCAACCCAAACTTGTATCCTTGCTTCCAGTGACTGGGGTTGGCTATGAAGAGTTGGAGAGGATTACAGGCTCCTTTCTGACATTTCGTAGGCTCTGACAGTCTAATCTTTGTTAGGCTGCCTTTTCGATGATCTCCATCTCGTCCCGTTGGTGCGTTCTTGTCTTACTAATCTGATATGTTTTTTTGAAGGTGTGCATAAACAGGTAGACAAAGGTGAGTCGGTTGATATAGTGTATCTGGACTTTCAGAAAGCTTTTGATAAGGTCCCTCATCAGAGACTTTTGGCGAAACTAAAAAGTCATGGGATAGGAGGCAGTGTACTATTGTGGATCGGGAACTGGTTAAAAGATAGAAAGCACAGGGTAGGGCTAAATGGCCAATATTCCCAATGGAAAAAGGTGAATAGTGGAGTACCCCAGGGATCTGTACTGGGTCCACTACTTTTTGACATATTCATAAATGACCTGGAAAAGGGAATAACAAGTGAGGTTATCAAATTTGCAGATGATACAAAACTGTTTAAAGTTGTTAAAACCCAAGAGGATTGTGGAAAACTGCAGGAGGATCTGGATAAATTGGAAGACTGGGCATCCAAATGGCAGATGAAATTCAATGTGGACAAGTGCAAAGTTATGCACCTAGGAAAGAACAACACACACTATAGTTACACAATGCAAGGTTCCATATTGGGAACCACCACCCAGGAAAAAGATTTAGGAGTCATCGTGGATAACATGTTAAAACCCTCTGCCCAGTGTGCAGCGGCAGCCAAGAAAGCAAATAGAATGCTAGGTATCATAAAGAAAGGGATGGAAAATAAAACAAAGGATATTATAATGCCTCTGTATCGTTCCATAGTATGACCGCACCTTGAATATTGTGTGCAGTTCTGGTCACCGTATCTTAAAAAGGACATAGCGTTATTAGAAAAAGTACAGAGAAGAGCCACCAAAATGGTGAAGGGGATGGAAGGCTACTCCTATGAAGAGAGGCTACAAAGGTTGGGGCTCTTCAACCTGGAAAAGAGACGGCTGAGGGGAGATATGATAGAGGTCTATAAATTAATGAATAGAGTGGAGCGGGTAAACGTGGATCAATTGTTTACGCTATCAGAATATAGAAAGACTAGGGGACATGCAATGAAGCTACAGGGTAAACTATTTAAGACAAATAAGAGAAAATATTTTTTCACTCAACGTGTAATCAAACTCTGGAATTTGTTACCGGAGGATGTAGTAAGGGCTGTTAGTGTAGCTGGGTATAAAAAAGGTTTGGACAAGTTCCTGGAGGAAAGGTCCATAAACCACTATTAAAAAGGGACCCAGGATAATCAATGCTTGACCCAGTACAAGCATTGTGGAACCTGTGTCTTTTGGGGATATTGCTAGGTACTGTGGTGATGAGCTTACTGATAAGCATAGAAAAAGAGCTGGTTTTAAAACTTTTTCTTCTGAGTTAGAGCAGGGCTCAGATAGACAGTCATTTAAAACAGCACCTAGAGAGAAAAGTTACAGGCCACGCCCTACCTCCATGGCAACAAAGATTGCAAAGGGGAATCACCTGGGGAGGAGGGGCAGGCAAACGAGCTTCACGCTCAAGCATTTAACCTCTCAGAGTCAGAGGCAAAATCATCCCTGTTCAGAGGAAGCAGGAACACATCCACATCCAGAGGAAGCAGGATTGGGCTTGGAACAGAAACAGAGCTCAGAGCGTGGGCATGAGAAGCAGAAAGAAAGAGAAAGTCTGAGGAATCTGACCAGAGGCTTTGGAGCACGGCAGAGAAGGGCTGACTTCCAACACAGAAGGAATTCTAGCAGCAGCTCTCGCAGCAAAGACAGCTATACAGAGTTTGCAAGCCTTGGTAAAGGTAGGAAACCAAACTCTGGGAAACTGGTGGAATACAGTTCAGATAGCAGTGAAGCTATTGAGGATTCAGAGGGGAAGTTTTATTCCTCTAGAAAGCCTGCAAGGAAAACTGTTCCTAGAGCCCAGGGAAGGCAGCTGAAGCAAGTGACTGTTTTACCCAGAGATATAAAACCCTGCAGCACACGTCTTAAACCTGAAGGGAGAAAAGGTAATCCCTGGGAGAAACTGTTTAAACTGATGCAGCAGTTAAAACCTGATTATGTAAGTAAAAGCCCAGAGCTGTTTCAGAGTGAATGTGAAGATATGGAAACGGACTTAGCTGGATTGGAGGAGGATACAGACTCTCCAATGGAATGTTCAACAGCCTTTATTGCATAGGAGAAAGGCTGACTTACCAGCTGAAAGGAATATTTCAGGACTGTGATATATGCTCTGAGTTTCTTGAACCCTGAAGTCAAAGGAATGGATTATAAAATGTGTTTTGTTTGAAGTTTGGTTCCTGTATGCTGAAGGAAGCTATATGAGTTGATTATTGTTCTATTATTACTTGTTCATACGCTTAAGAAGATTTGCTTTGCTGAAGTTTGGTGATAAAAGAGAAAAATAATAAATTTCCTGTGTAATGCCTAAAAACCACTCGGACTGCTTACTGACCACAACTACAATAGTCCCAGCAGCACATGCTGGAGTTAAGCAAGAACAGTTGGCACGCTGCCCCTTCTAGGCAACCGCCTAGACGGCCTGGCAGCGCCACAGTATGTATGACCTAGATTGGCCACTGTTGGAAACAGGATACTGGGTTTGATGGACCTCGGTCTGACCCAGTATGGCATATCTTATGTTCTTATCTTCATCATTCCAGCGTATCTCAAGTGTATAGTAGGATGGATTCTGTCGAGGGTTATAAAAAGTCTTACTTTTCCCCTTTGTGCAAATGTTCAATTCAGTACCATTATAAATACACCGGCTGACTGTACCAGTGCAAGTATAGCAAGAATGATAGAGCAAAGTCTGAGTAATCTTCTGTCCAGTTCGGGTGGTAGTTATGCAGGCTGCACAAGGGGGTAGAGCAAAAGTCTTTTCCAAGATTCCCAGGATCACCATTCCCGCAAAGCAATAGTAGAAGAGCATGGTGATTTCTGTCTCTGGAAGTTAACTGGAAAGTTGAGGATAATGATCTGTGTTGAGCTTGCTTCTGTTTCTGCTGCGATGGTCACTTTCACGTGACGTTGGTGGATTCTGAAGTTTCTTCTATAATACTGGCTGTCTCCTCAAGGTGAGTTGCAATGGAGTCTCGGGATCATTTGCTGACGTCCATTGGCCAGGATCAGGAGCAGCTGCTGGCTTCACTCGACTGTGGTGGATCCAGGGTTCGAATTCTGCAACTTTCACTGCGGTGGGTGTTGACAGGATGACGACATATGGTCCCTTCCAATGCGGTGCCAGTGGGGTTTTTCTCCACTCTTTCACCCACACAGATGTTCCCGGCTTGAAGGGATGCAGAGGTTCGGTCAGGTTGATGGGTAATCGGTCTTGCACCCACGTTTGGAGTTTCTGCAAAACAGAACCTAAAGCTAATAGTTCTTGTCTAGTTATTTCAAATCCTATCTGTCTCAGGTCTCCTTTTAATCCCTGTACTATGGGTGGAGGTCGCCCATACAAAATCTCAAAAGGGGAGACTCCTAAGGATCTGGTGGGAGCTGAACGTATCCTAAGAAGGGCTATGGGTAAAACCTGGAGCCACTTCAAGTGTGTTTCTTGGCAAAGTTTGGATAACTGAGCTTTCAGGGTTCTATTCATTCATTCTACTTTCCCTGAACTCTGGGGTCTGTAAGCAGTGTGTAACTTCCATTTTATTTGTAAAGCTTGAGCTAACTGTTGAGTCACTTGGGATACAAATGATGGACCATTATCTGACCCTATAGTTGATGGTATTCCAAATCGGGGAATGATCTCATGGAGCAATACCCTAGTGACTTCTCGGGCTTTCTCAGTTCGGGTGGGGTAGGCTTCTACCCACCCTGAAAATGTGCAGACTAACACTAAGATATAGTGATATCCATTTGCACGGGGCATTGCAGCAAAGTCTATCTGTATATCACTCATGGAGGTCACCCCTACTGACTGAATTCTTGGGGGTGGAACAGGACCTTGCTTGGCGTTATTCTTGGCACATATCAGGCATTGCTGTGCCACTGAGGCAGTCAGAGATCCTAGCAATGAAATACAGAAATGGGGTCTGAGGGCTTTCTCCATGGCTGTTTTCCCATAATGAGTGGCTTGATGAAAAGCTTGGACAAAGGCTGGCCCTAGTGCTTCAGGGATGACTGTAGGACCTGGAGGAGGACTACCTTCTGGAGGTGGTAGCACTATCCAACCTTGTTCTGTTAAGACTCCTCCTTCCTTTTCACAATAATAGTCTAACTCTTGTGTAGTATATCGGGGTGCCCAGGAACTAAGGGGCACAGGGAATACGGCTGCTTGCATTACAGTATCTTGAGTCCTTACTTGTCCTGTGGTGGCTGCCTTTCGAGCTGTGGCATCTGCAAATCTATTCCCTCGGGCAATTTCTCCTGCTCCTGCATGATGACCTCTGCAGTGCATGACTGCTACTTGTTTGGGGGCCCATACAGCATCTAATAACATCAATATCTCGGGCCCATACACAATGTCTTTACCCCCTGAGGTGATCAACCCTCGCTCTTTATACAAGGCTCCATGTGCATGCAAAGTAGTGAAAGCATATTTGGAATCTGTGTACACATTTATGCGGAGTCCCTCTCCTAATGTCAAGGCTCTGGTGAGGGCTATCAATTCAGCTTTCTGTGCAGAAGTTCCTGGGGTCAGGGCTGAGGACTCAACTACCAGGTCAAGGGTCACCACTGCATATCCAGCACAACGATGTCCATTGATGACCAGACTGCTTCCATCTACAAAGAAAGTCCGTTCTGGGTCCTCTAGAGGGACATCAGTCAAATCAGGACGACTTGAGAATACAGTGTCCATGGTTTCTAAGCAATTATGATAAGGTGGCCCAGGACCAATTGGAAACAATTTAGCAGGGTTCAAAGCTTGGTTAACTTTCAACTGTATCTGAGGGTTTTCACACAACATGCTTTGATACTTCAACATTCATGCATTGGTTAGCCAGAAGTTTCCTTTATGTTCCATGAGAGTCAGGACAGAGTGTGGCACGGTGACTTGAAGAGTTTGTCCTAGTGTAAGTTTGTCTGCTTCGCCCACTAGGAGGGCTGTTGCTGCAACAGCTCTCAGACAAGGGGGCCATCCTTTTGCAACTACATCCAATTGTTTTGACAGATAAGCTACTGGTCGTTGCCAGGATCCAAGAGATTGGGTCAATATTCCCAATGCGTTTCCTTGTGACTCATGGACAAAAAGATGGAAAGGCTTCTGAACATCTGGAAGACCTAACGCTGGAGATGACATCAGGGCCTTTTTCAAAGTTTGGAAAGCTACATCTTCTTCAGGTCCCCAATCTAGTGGGGATTTTTCCATTCCTCTGGTGGCTTGGTATAGTGGTTTTGCAATCAGGGCAAAGTCGGGGATCCATATGCGACAATATCCTACTGCCCCCAGGAAGGCTCTTACTTTCCTCCTAGTGGTTGGAGTGGGAATATTACATACAGCTTCTTTGCGTTCTGGTCCTAAACGTCGGATCCCACTGGACAACTGGAATTGTAGATACTTGACTTCAGTTTGGCATAGTTGTGCTTTGGCTCTTGAGACTTTGTATACAGCATCTTTGAGAAGGTACAAAAGTTCACTAGTAGCTTGCAGGCATTCACTTTCTGAGTTGGTGGCTATGAGCAAGTCATCTACATACTGAAGAAGAACCCTTTTTCCTGGGTCCACTGGGTAACTGGAGTGGAGGAGTGGCCTAGTGGTTGGGGCAAGGTACTTCGGGCCGGAAGGTCGGGGGTTCAAAACCTTGGGCTGGAAGGACTGGGGTTTCTAGTCCCACAGGTGCTCCTTGTGGTCTTGGGCAAGCCACTTAACCCTCCATAGCCCATGTTCCCTGTAAAATAGTTATCTCCAAGTTATAATGCCCTGTTCAATGTAATTTCAGTTTGTTCAATGTAAACCGCACTGATGCAGAATAGCGTGGTATATAAGAGAATGTAAATAAATAAATAAACTTGAAAGATCTTGGTTCAGAGTAGCGCTGAAGAGAGTAGGTGAATTCTTGAATCCTTGGGGTAATCTAGTCCAGGTGAGTTGACCCCGCCTTCCTGTTGTGGGGTCTTGCCATTCAAAAGCAAATAAAAGTTGACTGGTAGGTGCTAGGCGCACACAGAAAAAGGCATCTTTCAAGTCCAGGACAGTGAAGTGAGTAGCCTCAGCGGGGATCAACCCCAAGAGAGTGTAAGGATTTGGTACTACTGGGTGTATCTTATTTATTTATTTTATTTGTTTTATTTAACTATTTCTTTTATACCGCCCCTTCCAGAGATCAAGGGCGGTTTACATATAACAGGTTAACAGTCTTGTACACAGTTTGTATACATTTTACATAGAACAATAGAATTCAACTATTTACATTGAACAGTAATATAAACTTTGTAGTTATTAAAGGAAAAACAAAAAGCAGAAACATCTTTTAGGTATTAAAGCAAGAACTTTGTAGGTATTAAAACAAACACATCTAACTTTTTACAAATGTATATTTACAGTGTGTGGTGTGTGTGTTGTGTGGGTCAGATATTGGTGTAGGTGTTGGAATTTAGTTCCTTTTTATGTCGTCTTGGGGCGTGTGTGTGGAGGGAGGGGGCAGGCTTGTGTTTACATTGTTTGGATTAAGGGAGTTTGTGCATGTGTGACCACGTTTGTTGTGGAGCTAGCTTTGGGGTAGTAGGGGACTTCGAAGTGTTCAGTGAACAGGTAGGTCTTTAATTCTTTTCTGAATTGGAAGAGGTCTCTTATGGTACGAAGTTCAATGGGGAGGTCGTTCCAGAGTGTAGGAGCAGCGAATGAGAATGCTCTGGAGCTAGTGGTGTTCTTAGTTTTGCGGATGGTTTTTGGTATGATGAGAGAGTGGGCTACGTTTTGTCTGAGGGTCCTTGTCGAAGTTGGAGATTGCAGTAATGTAGATAGGTGTGAGGGGGTTATGTCGTTTATGAGTTTATAGGTTGTTAGGATAATTTTATATTTAATTCGGCTGTTTATAGGGAGCCAGTGGAGGTCTAGCAGTATAGGGGTTACGTGGTCTGTTAGGCGAGCTTTAGCAATCACTATTGCACAGATGTTTTGTGCTCTTTGAAGAAGGTATGTGCTTTTTTGCGGGAGGCCTATTAGGAGACTATTGCAATAGTCGAAGTGAGGGGTGATCAGTGTACCTACTACGGATCTAAAGTCTGGTGTTTCTAGGAGTGGCCTTAGGTGTTGAATTGTTTTGAGTTTATAGAAAATGGTTTTTACTGTTTGTTTTATGTGTGGTAGCATGGTGAGAGTGTGGTCTATTATTACTCCTAAGTATTTTACCTGTTTTCTGACAGGTATGGAGGTTTTGTTGATAGTGATTGTTTCTGGGTAGGTGTTCTCAGTCATAGATTATCTTGTCACAAACATTGCCTCGGTTTTTTTGAAGTTTATGCTGAGGTGGTTAGTTTCCATCCAGGAGGAGGTCTCAGCCATGCATTTGGATAGCGGGTCATATGTAGGGTTTTTTATGGTTATGGGGATAGCTAGCATGATGTCATCGGCGTATATAAAGTGATTAATCTTGTGTTTTTTAAATATGTTAGTTATCGGTTGCAGGTACAAGTTAAATAGGAGGGCTGATAGGGCTGATCCTTGGGGTATTCCCTGTCCTTGGGGGAATGTTTCTGATGCTTGTTGGTCAATTTGGACGCGTATTAATCGGTGTGAAATGTAGGATTTGAACCAGTTAAGGACAATCCCGCCTATTCCTAGGTTTTCTAGTCTATTGATCAGTGTCAGGTGATTAATGTTATCGAATGCGGCTGAGATATCTATAAATAGGAGTAAGTAGCCTTGTTGTTTGTCATCTGTGCCCTTGATGAGGAAGTCCATAAGAGTGATTAGGAGGGTTTCTACTCCATGGAATGGGCGGAAACCAAATTGGTGTGAGTCAAGGGGTTTGTATTCATCAATGTGTTCCTGTAACTGAATTTGAATTGTTTTCTCTATAATTTTGGCTATGAACGGAATGCTGGCTATGGGTCTGTAGGAGTTCGGATCTTTTGAATCGAGCTTATTATTCTTTATTATTGGTCGGAGCGTTGTGAGTTTTAGGGCATCAGGCATGATGCCCTGTGAAAGGGATTGGTTAACTATGTGTTGTAGATTTATCGCCAGTTCCTCTTTCGCACACTTATTTATTTATTTATTTATTTAACACTTATTTATATACCGCATCTTCCAGCGATCAGTTGCGGTGTACAATCAACAACAGTCAACAATGCAGAGCTTGTTTTACATAGAACAATAATAACTTTTTACATAGAACATCTTAACTTGTACAACAAAGGGTTTAAAAACTAAGCAGAATACTTCAGTAATCCATGAAAGTAATACTTTCACTTAATTAAGTAATACTTCACTTAATCCATGAAACGGGGCATGGGTCGAGTGGGGAGGTGGTGGTGTTTATCATTGTTATGATTTTGAGAAGTTGTTTTTGTTCTACCAACTGGAAACTTGTCCATTCATGCGTGGTTTTCGTGTTTGATAATAAAGGAGTTGGGGTAGTGGTCTTGTTTTTTAGTTTTTCTGCAAAATGTTTTGCTAGTGTTTGTATGTTAATTGCTTGTTGTTTAGGTTCGCTGTTATTAGTTTTGGTTAATGTTTTTACTATCGCGAATAACTCCCTTGGGCGGTTGATGGATGAGTTTATTACTTTAGAGTGGTAGTCTCTTTTTGATTTGTTAATTGCGTTTTTGTATTCTATAAGTAGGAGCATGTATTGGGATTTGTTTTCATCAGATTTTAGTTTTCTCCATCTCTTTTCTTGTCTCCTCAGTTGTTTTTTTAGTTTTGTCAGCTCTTTGTCAGTATCGTTTCAACTGCATCATTTACTTGCCTTAGATCTTGTACTGGGCGGTAGTCCCCTGTCCCAGGCTTCTTTACTGGGAGAAGGGGAGTGTTCCATGGTGACTGGCATTCTTTGAGAAGTCCATACTTCAGCAGTTTCATCAGATGGTGGTGAATTCCTTCAATGGCTGGTCGAGGGAGAGGATACTGCTTCACATGTACTGGTTCCACTCCTGGCTTGAGGGTGATAATGACAGGGACTATGTTCTTCACTAGGCCAGGTGGATTATCTTCTGCCCAAACTTCAGGTGGGGCTATAAGGTTGGTAGGTATACAAGGACTGGTTAACTTTATTGTAGGTGCACTATAGAACCGCCATTCTTCTTCTCGGGGAACAGTCAGCACCATCAATCCAGCAGGCTTTGGGTTCACAGTCATTTTCATTTCTCCCCCTTCAGCAAAGGATATTTGGGCCTGCAGTTTGGCAAGCATGTCTCTGCCCAATAGTGGAATAGGGCACTCAGGCATATACAAGAATTGGTGCGTTATCTTCTGTCCCCCTAGCTCACACATGCAGTTCTGCAAAAATGGTTTTGTGGCTTTATTTCCAGTGGCTCCTATTATGGTGAGAGATGGTGAGGACAGTGGAGCTACTGGCTTGGCTACTACTGAATGTTCTGCTCCTGTATCTACCATGAATTCCATATATTGGTCCCCTATCTTTAAACTGACCATAGGCTCCTGGGGACCCAGGGTGAACTTGGAGACCGGTCTGGCCTAGTCTTCATCTATGCCATCCAGGTCATAGCCCGTTGCTACTGCCACTCCCTCAATGGTTTCTTCCCTCTCCTGTTGGAACTGCATTCGATTCATTCCTCCTCTCCTTCGAAATCTTCCTCCTGGCCTCCAGGGACTCCCTCCTCCCCTTGCAGGGGCGGAGTCCAAATGCGGGCACTCATTTCTCCAATGTCCTTCTTCCTTGCAGTAGGCGCACTGGTTTGCACCTAATGGAGGTCTTTTGCTTCCACGGCCTCTTCCACGTCCTCTGGTCCTTTGATTAGGAATACCTCCCCTACGTCGTTCGGTTATAGCTGCAGCAAGAAGATCTGTCTTCTTCTTCATCTTTCGTTCACTTTCTTTGTCTCATTCATTCTCACGATTCACAAATACTTTCTGAGCGACTTCCATTAACTGAGCTGTATTCATGCCCACAAATCCATCTAATTTCTGCAATTTTCATTTTATGTCTCTCTGGGACTGACTAACAAAAGCTGCATTTACCATTCATAAATTTTCCTGAGCGGCGGGATCATATGGGCTATATAGTCTATAAGCTTCAGACAACCGCTCATAAAAGGCCGCTGGGCTCTCATCTGGACCCTGGAGAACTTCTGATACTTTTCCAATATTCATGGCCCTCTGGCCTCCCTTCTTCAGGCCCTGCACTAAGGCCTGGTGAAATCTGGTTAGGGCTGCCGCCCCCCTTTCATCATTTGGGTCCCATCCGGGATCTTCATTGGGATATTCTACAGCTGCTGCTTGCGGGGGATTTATTGCCCCCCTTTCTACAGGGTTCTCTTCTAACCACTGGAGGGCTGCTTGCCCGATCCGGCCTCGCTCCTCAGTAGTGAAGAGGGTGGACAGGAGCTGGCGACAATCGGCCCAGGTAGGCTGATGGGTTTGCATAATACTAGACATTAATTCTGTTAATTCCTGAGGCTTGGCTGTATAGGAAGCATAATGCGTTTTCCAATTTAATAAATCTGTAGTAGAAAAAGGTACATAAACTAAACTGGTTGGTCCTGGCACCATCTGACCCTGATCATTCAAAACAGGAATTCCAGGCACTTGGCGTAATGGCATTAGATGCCCTGCTTTCTCCTTCTTCTTGGGAGTTAGGCTTCTTAATTCATAAGGCTCCCGGGCACTAGTCTCCTTGGTGGGTGACTCTGAACTGGTAGGAGAACTTCCACTTTCTATCTCATCAGAAGACACAAGTCCCCCTGCTGTACTGGGGCCTGACCCAGAACTTTCACTCGGGGTAGGGCGCTTCTTAGGCTGTTGCTTCGGTATTTTCTGGGGCTCCTCATCGGGCTCTACTTCAAGTTGTGGGGCCGTGGGGACTAATTTCTGTGGGTGCCGAGGTAAATTATCCAGAATATCTGAGGACTCTGGGTCAGAATATACTGGTGGCTTTTCTTCCTTAGCTTTTGTGGCTCCCCTAGTAGTAGCTACAAATATTTTACAGTGCTCCTCATAACAGCGCTTCATCCATGAGGGCTGCTGTTCGCATACACTCAACCAGGAATCTATATAGGGGAACTGGTCAGGACACACTCTCAATATAAGCAGATGAATCCGTAAAACTGTCTCAAAATCAAAGGTGCCCTCTCGGGGCCATGAAGCAGCTAATGCGGGCCACTCCCTTTCACATAACATTTTTAATCTGGATGAAGTCATTTTAATACCATAATCACCCGAAAATCCTTTAAGGAAATTCTTGATCATACATGCCAACGGAGTTTGTGTGGACTCCGTCCCTCCCATAATGTAAACGTACCTGCCTACGCTACTTCCTACGTACTCAACGTACCTGAGTACGTTACATACCTACGTCCCTACGTACACGTAATGACGTACAAGACAACGTACAATAAGGATAGGTAGTATGGCTGTAGGTAAGGGGTCCGTACAGCCCACAGAACACTGGAGGGGGACAAACACCACTCGCTTCCTCCTGTTCACGACCTGGGCGCGGTCACCCGGCCAGAAACTGCGCTACTTAGGAGTCTGCTTTCGCTCGGTCTGTATTTCAAGACCTCTCACTCACACACAAGCATATTTCCACAAGATATCATATTTCAATATTTCAAGTGCCCCGGTTTTCTGACTAACTGACTATTCCAAACAAACAAGAAGGGTCGATAGTTTCAGCTTCCGCTTTTCTTACGCGGAGCTTACTAGGACCGCCCTTATAGGAGGTGATCAGGCTCCTTTGTCTCGCGCATACTCATGCGAGATTTCCCAGATTTCCCAGTTAGTCTATACCAAATTTACCAGATTGGTCTTGCACTCACAAGACACTGTCCCAGGCTGTTCTTTCTGACTATTAAATCACAAAAATGTCTACTCACCGGATCCGGTCCCCGATACCACACCAGCTTCTGAGTTGGAACCTGGACTCCCCCGGGTCGGAGGTGTTGGCCAGCTGGACCCGATGGCCCGCTGAGGCAGGCGGAACCCTCTCCGGCATAAAGGGGCCGGTGGCGCCTGAGGTTTCCCCCGCGGTCGGACAGACACGGTTCCAAACGGGCCAAACCTCAAGGCGAATTACGTGGATTACTCACTTGAATACCATTTACCACTCGCACTTCCCGGCCACCGCACCAAGAATATGCTGTAGCAAAGTGCAGTCAATGAATAAGTCCAGGAGTCGATTGACAGGGTCCAAGTCAGTTTATTGTGCACAAGGCCCAGTCAGTCAAAGCAACAAAAGGAACTGAGCGAAAGTTTATACAGAGACATAACTTTTTATACCTCTTTTTCAGTTTGATACATGAGAACTTTCTATTGGTTCTAGCTCGATACATGCAGACTTCTCATTGGTTATACATTCCCTTCATTTGTCCAATTAGAAATCCCTCCGGAGCCTAGCAACTGGCCCCCTCCTTTAGGATTGCTTGAACAATAGTACAGTTCTAGATCTCGTTACTTTTCTACTGCAAGGTTAACTTCAGCTTCTGGAATGCATATACTGTTACTTTTCTGTTCTTTCACATACAAGAGAATAATAGAAGACTTATGCATTCATAAAAACCTCTTATTAAGCATTTTAAAACATCTTTCTCATTTTTCACAGATTTATGGTTCTTTTCTAGCTATAATGGAAATTAGGATCCAGGCCTAACTTACAGGCCTTTCATAGTAGCAGGCTATGCTAGGCCATAGCCTACCTCAATACGTTTGCAAGCTGTTGTTGAAATAAGAACCAATGAAACTAGTAAAGCACCAACCCTTCTGGCAAAGCAAAGTACGCAAATGCGCACAGCCATTTATCAAAATCGTTTAGCTTTAGATTATTTGTTAGCAGCTGAAGGTGGGGTATGTGGGAAGTTGAATCTAAGTAATTGTTGTTTACAGATTGATAATAATGGGCATGTAGTTGAAGATTTAGCCACCCAGATGAAAGAGCAGACATTTGTGCCTGTCCAGACCTGGCACAGTTTAAAGATGGATGGGTGGTTTGGTTCATTGTTTTCTTGGATTGGTGGTCTGAAATCCCTTATGTTTATCGTACTATTCATATTAGCTATGTGCTTATTGCTCCTTTGTCTCCTACCCCTTTGCTTACGCATGATAACATCATCAATTGATAACACTATAGAGCGGAAGGCAGCTGCGAAAGTATTAGCTATGTGGCAATATTACCCAATACCCCACGATGATGATGCCATTACACCAGTATAATGTGTTAATTGACTAATGAGTGATTTAATTCTCACCCTTCCTCACTTGCGGGTGAGAATAATCAAAGGGGGGAATGAGGTAGGCTATGGCCTAGCATGGCCTGTTACTATGAAAGGCCTGTAAGTTAGGCCTGGATCCTAACTCCCATTATAGCTAGAAAAGAACCAAAAATCTGTGAAAAATAAGAAAACTGTTTTAAAATGCTTAATAAGAAATTTTCATGAATTCATAAGTCTTCTATTATTCTCTTGTGTGTGAAAGAACAGAAATGTTTCAGTATATGCATTCCAGAAGCCAAAGTTAACCTTGCAGTAGAAAAGTAACGAGATTTAAAACTGTACCATTGTTCAAGCAATCCTAAAGGAGGGGGCCGGTTGCTAGGCTCCGGAGGGATTTCTAATTGGACAAATGAAGGGAATGTATAACCAATGAAAAGTTTGCATGTATCAAGTTGGGACCAATAGAAAATTCTCATGTATCAAACTGAAAAAGAGGTATAAATGGTTATGTCTCTGTATAAACTTTTGCTCAGTTCCTTTTGAAGCTTTGACTGACTGGGCCTGTGCACAATAAACTGGCTTGGACCCTGTCAATTGACTCCTGGACTTATTCATTGATTGCACTTTGCCACAGCAGCGTCACACACTGTCTTATATACAGTAAGTTTTCAAACCCATACTAGCTTCTCATTTGTCTCAGGTATCCCCTCTCCACCAATCAGTAGCCCCTGGGGGGGGGGGGGGGGGTGTGGGCTATCATAGTGTGGTAGGCGAAGGCCTATGATCCATGCTGCTTGAACTAAACAGACAGGCCTAAGCAGCTTGACCTGTAAATGAAGCCTGTGGTTAGGCCCAGAGGAATGAAAACCCCCCTGAATGCTGCCACCATAGAATCGAAACTTAACTAAGCATAACCAAGCATAGCTAAGCAGAATCGAAACTTAGGAGAAATAGAAAAACTGTTTTAATTGGTACTGATAAGAATGTGAGAAGCTTCTATGGAATTAATTAACTCTGCTGAAAGAAAGGTTACAATGCCCTGCTTTCCCACATGTTCTAGTTAGCTAGTGACCTTGGAGGAGAAATGTATCAAGAGTCTAAGAACTGACCATTGTAATGGGGACTGTAAGGGGGGGAAACAGGTGCTGAGCCCAGACAAAGGTCCTCATTGGATAGCAACGTAACGGTACCGGGACCAATAGATGGGGTGAGAGGGGTTACCGGGACCAATGAAAAGTTTGCCTATGTTCAGAATGGAGAAGAAAGGTATAAAAGTTGTTGTTTTGCTAGAAACCATTGCTCAGCCATTTTGAATGTGATTCTGCTTGAGTCTTGTGCACAATAAATGATTTGGACCTTTTGAACAGACTCTTGGTATTATTGGATTGTTTGCGCTCTGCCGCTACATATTCTTGGTGCGTTGGCCGGGAAGGTGTGGTTAGTAGAGGGTATACGAGCTGATATACCACGACTTTCCGCCTCTATAGGTTTGGTCCTGCCGGGCTCTTGCCCTCCCGACGTGGGCTCGGCTCCCAGGCGCCACCAGTCCCGTTGCATGGGAGGGAGCTGGGCCAGGCCTCGGCGGGTGCCGGACCCGGTCGGAGCCAGCACCTCGAACCCGTGAGGGGAGTCCGAGGTCCAACTCATGCACTTGCTCGGGAACGGGGACCGGATCCGGTGAGTATAGTTTTTGGTATGTCTAGACAGATGAGTCAGAACTGCAGCTTGAAACTTGTGAAACTTGTGAACTTGGTAAGAGAGCTTGATCACCTCTCAAGGCAGTCCAATTAACCTTGCATAGTGTATTCGCGGGGTGAACCCACCGTCTTCTTGGAATAACTTTGGTATAGCCGGTATAACTTGTATAACTTTGGTATAGCCTAGTCAGAAAAGACAGGATTGGGCTTTTTGGGATTACGTTGCTAGCATGATTGTGTGAATGAAGTGTGGTTGAGAGGTCTGGTGACACAGACCAAGCGAAGGCGGACTCCTGAGTAACGCAGTTCCTGGCCGGGCGACCGCATCCAGGTCGTAAAAAGGAGGAAGCGACCGTCGTCTTGTCTTGTTTTTTGTTTCCCTTGAATGTTTCTAGGGCCGTGAGGACCCCGCACCCACGGTCCGCCCTCCTTTTCCCTTCTGTTTGTTGCGCGCACACATCGATATGGGAGCGGCGGGGTCTACTGTGCACACTCCATTAGAATGTATGATTAAGTACTTTAATAAAGGATATTCAGGAGACTATGGGATGAAAATGACTGCGTCACGATTACAGGTTTTGTGTACTAGGGAGTGGCCCGCATTAGACCCCATGTGGCCCCGAGATGGAACATTTGCCATAGGAATTATTAAGTCAGTTCATCAGAAGGTGCGAGTAGCGCACCCTGACCAGTATCCCTATATAGATTCCTGGTTAAGTATTTGTGAAAGCCCGCCCCCTTGGGCCCAGCGCTGTTATGAAGAACAGTGCAGAATAATGGTAGCGCTGACAGAACAGACACAGAAGACAGGGATAGAAAATAAGACTGTTTATGTTGATCCCGTGTCCCCGGAAGTTGTAACTAGACAGCCCCAAGCTCAGCGCCCAGTAAAAGTACCACCGCGTCCCGCGGCAGGCCCCCGGGACCGGCGAATTCCACCCCTTGACCCGCCAGAAGCTCAGCTAGATGATCCGCCCCTGAAGAGGCTGATCAGCTCGAGACTGAGGAAAATCTTGAGTCAGAACAGGAAGAAGAAGAAACGTCTTCCCACTACGAGACTGACAGTGTAAAATCAGTTGTCAGTGCAAGCTCATCTGTTGCAAGCGAAAGTTCCCAGACTAAGCTTAAGTTGAGAAAGAGAGGCCCTACCAAGAAATTATTGCCACTGCGGCAGGTCCCAGGAATGCCCGTAAGGAACGAGGAGAACCAGATAGTAGCGGGACCCACGAGTCTAGTTTATGTGCCATTCTCCACTACTGATTTGTTGAATTGGAAAATGCATTATGCCTCTTACACTGACAAGCCCCAAGAATTAACAGAGGTAATGAATACAATCATACAAACCCACCAGCCTACTTGGGCAGATTGCCGTCAACTCTTGTCTACTTTATTTACTACTGAGGAGTGGACGAGAATTATGCAAGCAGCTGTCAATTGGTTAGCAGAAAATCCCCTAGTAGAGGGAGGAGGAGGAATAGATAACCGCGAAGCAGCGAAGAAAGAATTTCCTAATGAAGACCCTCGGTGGGATCCAAACACCGATGAAGGATCCAGAGCCCTAGCTCGGTTTCGCCAAGGCCTTTTACAAGGTCTGCGAAAGGGGGGTCAGAAAGCCATGAACCTCTCCAAGATAGCGGAAGTCATCCAAGGCGCAGATGAAAGCCCAGCAGTATTCTATGAGAGATTAGCTGAGGCATATAGAATGTACACGCCCTATGACCCAGCGGCACCAGGGAGCCTGTGCATGGTGAATGCCGCTTTTGTCAGCCAGTCCCAACCAGACATTAGACGTAAACTACAGAAATTAGAGGGGTTCGCGGGCATGAATACGTCACAGCTAATGGAAGTCGCCCAGAAAGTGTTTGTGAATCGTGATAATGAAAGACAGAGAGAAAGTGAGTGTAAAATGAAGAAAGCCGATGTTTTGGCTGCCACTTTAGTTGAACAGAAACGGGGAGGTTTCCCTAACCGAAGGAGCAGAGGTAGAGGGAGGGGCCGAGGAGATAGCCGGCCCATATTAGGCGTGAATCAATGCGCTTATTGCAAGGAAGAAGGACATTGGAGGAATGCATGCCCGCAACTCGAAGACGCCTCACACGAAGAAGAAGAAAACGCCCCTCGGAGAGAGAGGGAGAGAGGCCGATCACAGAATCGCAGAGGAACATTTCCAACAGGAAAGAGAGGAGGCCATAGAAGGAGTTGCAACCGCCACGGACTATGATTTAGATGAAACAGATTAGGACAGACCGGGCTCCGAATTCGCCTTAGGTCCCCAGGAGCCTATGGTCTACTTAAAGATAGGGGACCAATTCATGGACTTTATGGTTGATACTGGAGCAGAACATTCTGTAGGAAATAAGCAAATAGCTCCTTTGTCCACAAGAGCAGTCACTATTATGGGAGCAACTGGTGCCAGAGCCACCAAGTCTTTTCTGAAAAACCGCGTATGTGAATTAGGAGGACAGCAAATAGCGCACCGATTCCTTTATATGCCTGAGTGTCCAGTGCCACTACTGGGACGAGATATGCTAGCCAAACTGCAGGCCCAAATATCCTTTACTGAGAAAGGAGAAATGCAAATGACTGTAAAATCAAAGCCTGCAGGATTAATGGTGCTTACTGTTCCCCGAGAAGAAGAGTGGAGATATTACAGTACTAAGCCAGTTCCTGATACCAATTTCAGCATGCCAACGAGCATTATGGCTCCTCCTGGAGTATGGGCAGAAGGTAACCCACCAGGTCTAGCCAAGCACATAGCCCCAGTAATTGTGACTCTTAAGCCTGGAGCAGAACCAGTACATGTTAAACAATACCCACTCCCAAGACCAGCCATTGAGGGCATTCATCGCCATTTATTAAGATTACTGGAGTATGGCCTTCTCAAAGTATGTCAATCACCTTGGAATACACCTCTCCTGCCAGTCAAGAAGCCTGGGACAGGTGATTACCGCCCAGTGCAAGATTTGAGGAGAGTGAATGAAGCAGTCGAAACCATACATCCAGTCATGCCAAATCCCTATACACTCTTAGGACTGATACCTGCTGAAGCTACCCACTTTACTGTTCTGGATTTGAAAGATGCATTTTTCTGCATACGATTAGCCCCGATTAGCCAATTGTTGTTTGCCTTTGAATGGCAGGACCCTGTCTCAGGAAGACGGGGCCAACTCACCTGGACACGATTGCCTCAAGGATTCAAGAACTCACCCACCATTTTTAGTGCAGCACTGAACCAAGATCTTTCAAGCTATCCTGTAACTCCTGGGAAGAGAGTGCTTCTCCAGTATGTGGATGATCTATTGGTAGCTACCACATCGGAGAGAGAATGTGTACAAGCCACAAATGACCTTTTACAACTACTAGATGAAGCTGGATACAAAGTTTCCAGAGCAAAAGCGCAGCTATGCCAAACAGAAGTAAAGTATTTGGGTTTCCGGCTGACCAAAGGAAGCCGACAATTAGGACCAGAAAGAAAAGAAGCTGTGTGTAGTATCCAAACCCCAACCACCAGGAGGCAAGTCAGAGCCTTTCTGGGAGCAGCAGGATACTGCCGAATATGGATACCCAACTTTGCTCAGATTGCTAAACCACTATATGAAGCCACCAAAGGAGAAGAGAAGTCACCACTAGAGTGGGGACCCGATCAAGATGAAGCTTTCACAACCTTGAAGAAAGCATTAATGTCATCGCCAGCACTTGGACTACCAGATGTCCAGAAGCCTTTTCATTTATTTGTACATGAACTGCAGGGGAACGCTCTAGGAATGTTAACTCAGACATTGGGACATTGGGAGCGACCCATAGCATACTTATCAAAACAATTAGAAACTGTAGCCAAAGGATGGCCGCCATGTTTGAGAGCTGTTGCAGCCACAGCATTGTTAGTGAGTGAAGCAGACAAACTCACCTTAGGACAGAACCTACGTGTTACAGTACCACACGTAGTACTTGCCCTTGTGGAACAAAAAGGAAATAATTGGTTTACCAACTCTCGAATGCTGAAATACCAGAGTATGCTATGTGAAAATCCTCGAATACAACTGGAAGTGAGCCATGCTTTCAACCCAGCCACCTTGATACCAATCAGCGAGGACCCACCAGAACATGACTGTATAGAAGTCATGGACACTGTGTTTTCAAGTCGACCTGATCTAACTGATGTACCTATAGAAAACCCTGACCAGACTTACTTCGTGGATGGAAGCAGCCTCATCATCAATGGACGACGCTGTGCCGGGTATGCAGTAGTCACCCGGGAGAAAGTCATTGAATCATCAGCTCTTGCCTCAGGAACATCAGCACAGAAAGCGGAATTGATAGCACTAACAAGGGCACTAGTATTAGGTGCCGGACTTCAGTTGAACGTATATACAGACTCAAAATACGCTTTCACAACTTTACATGCTCATGGAGCTCTGTATAAAGAACGAGGACTCATTACCTCCGGAGGCAAATCAATTAAGTACGGCCCAGAAATATTAATGTTACTAGATGCAGTATGGGCCCCGGCACAAGTTGCTGTGATGCACTGCCGAGGACACCAAACAGGAAAAGGAGAAGTTGCCCAAGGAAACAGATTTGCTGATGCCTCAGCACGCAAAGCAGCCATGACAGGCCAAATTTCATCACAAGCAACACCAGTACAAGCAGTATTGTTTCCGGTACCCCTTAACTTGTGGACGCCACGATATACCACGAGGGAATTGGACTATTATTGCACTATAGAAAAGGGGGTACTGAAAGATGGATGGATTGAGCTGCCACCAGCAGAGGGCAACCAACCTCCAGGACGAATAGTGATCCCTGAATCGTTGGGACCGGCCTTTGTAAAGGCCTTTCATCAAGCCACACATTATGGGAAAAACGCAATGGAAAAAGCACTCAGACCACACTTTTGCATTGCACTGTTGGGAGCCTTGTCAGCCTCAGTAGCTCGCCAGTGCGTAACTTGTGCAAAGAACAATGCCAAGCAGGGTCCTACACCACCACCCCGAGCTCAGTCAGGTGGTGTAACCCCTATGCACAACCTACAAGTAGACTTTACTGAAATGCCAAAAGCCAGTGGATATCGTTACTTGTTAGTTTTAGTTTGCACATTCTCTGGGTGGGTGGAAGCTTTCCCCATCAGGACTGAAAAGGCCAGAGAAGTCACCAAGGTATTGCTGAGGGAAATTATCCCCCGATTTGGAATCCCTGCAGTAATAGGGTCGGACAATGGGCCCTCATTTGTATCTCAAATTACCCAACAGTTAGCAAGTGCCCTACAGATACAATGGAAGTTACACACTGCATACAGACCCCAAAGTTCAGGGAAGGTTGAGCGAATGAATCGTACTCTAAAATCTCAGTTGTCTAAGCTGTGTCAGGAGACTCACCTGAAGTGGCCCCAAGTTCTCCCAATAGCTTTACTTAGAATACGCTCAGCCCCTGTGAAATCATCAGGATTTTCTCCCTTTGAAGTCATGTATGGTAGACCCCCACCAATAGTGCAGGGGGTCAAAGGGAGTTTGACACAAATTGGTTCAGAGATAACCAGACAAGAACTCCTAGCTCTTAGTTCTGTTCTGCATACTCTTCATGCGTGGATATAGGACCAGTTACCCATCAACTTGACGGAATCCCTGCATCCCTACAAGCCTGGTACCTCGGTGTGGATCAAAGATTGGAAGAAGACACCGCTGGAACCTCATTGGAAGGGACCATACACCGTCATCCTGTCTACACCAACAGCTGTCAAGGTCACAGAAATCGAATCCTGGATCCATCATAGCAGAGTCAAGCCAGCAGCAGTTCCAGACCCAGATCAGTGGACAGCAGTGCAACATCCTGATATTCCTTTGCGGCTCACCCTGAGGCGGCAACCAGCGGCCTAGCACTTCATTCAGGCCACCCAAGAACTACGGTACTCCACAGTAGACAAGTCTTTCGAAGAGGATTGCTGTTTCCAATACAGCAAAAACTTGTTTTCTTCACTGAATAACTTTGCACTCACAGACTTTCTTCAGGCCAGCTACGGATGGTAAGTTGGCATACAGCGGAAACTTGAGGATCTTCAATCAACGTTGACACCCGTTGAATTGCTTCATTAGCAGACGGGTCAGCATTGTGTCAAGAAGCAGTAAACGTCGAGGTCAAGATCTTCCAGCGGAGACTCAGAAGGACTACAATCAACATGCATCTTTGCTTCTATTTTGTTCTGGTTGCCTGCCTGGGGAGATTTGAACTCACTTTTGCTTTACCCCCATGTACTGCCTGCATTACTTCTACTCGGACTGGAATGAAAGTAACTCAGACTTTGCTTTATCATTCTTACTATACCTGTACTGGTACAGTAAGCCGGTGTATATATAATACCACTGAACTGAACATTTGCACCAAGGGTAATACTAAAGTTTGTTTTAACCTGCATCAGAACCCATCCTATTATACTCTAGAAATACGATGGAATGATGCAGATGGAGCTTTACTCAATGCCACACCCCCACTCACTGATTCTACAAAGAGTGCTGTTTTGTATTTTGATGCTTGTGATGCTATAAATAGAGATAGTCGGTCTAATTGTGCTAACTGGGAAAAAGCATATTATCATGATCACAAGTATATGTGTCCAGAGGGAACCACTGGATGGGGAGCCTGTACAGGTAAACGAGTTTTATCAAATGAATATAGCACAGCACCAGTTGAAGATTACTATTGCCCAAAGTGGGAATGTGTGTTCTATGCCACATGGAAGACGGGTATGATAGAAAACACCAGAGATAATCGAATGGCTGCCTTATATCAGCCATATGTTAAGAATCCAGAAAAATGTAAGAAGGGTGCTTGTAATCCATTAGAGTTACATATAATAAATCCTAGTGCATGGACACAAGGGTATAAATTTGGACTACGCATTGCAGGCTCTGGGTCAGATCCAGGAACCATTGTATATATTAGGCTGAACACCCAGGCCCATCGTTCATCACGGTACCATATACATAATACTTTTTACGAAACTATGCATGTAAATAAGTTTGATATCCCACACCCTTCTCAAAATCTGTTCTTAGAATTAGCTGGAGCAGTAGTATCCAGTCTCCACATTTCAGATTGTTATTTTTGCGGAGGAACTAGAATGGGTGATCAGTGGCCCTGGGAGGCCCAAGAATTGAATTACTCAGTAGCTTATAATCATACTGAGCTGCATAAGACCACAAGTGAATGGGTATTAGCACACCCAATAGTTGGACGTCTGTGTTATGCTCGGACTGGACCCCAGTTCAATTTGAAAGTGGGACAGCTTGTCTGTCTTAGCCAGACGTTTTATAATGATACCACAAAACAGACGTCCTGGTGGTCAGGAGTTAATGAACCTGAACCTACCAACCCATTAGTAAAATTCCCTGAGCTTGCCGATCTATGGACCGACCTTGCCCAGCCTCATGCCTGGCAAGCCCCACCTGGTTTGTATTGGATCTGTGGAACCCGAGCATATGCTCGACTCCCTATTCACTGGGGAGGGGCATGTGTCTTAGGAACCATCCGACCTTCTTTCTTTCTGTTAGCCACAGAACATGGAGAACAATTAGGTTACCCAGTCTATACAAAGAGACAGAAAAGAGCAGCTTTGCAGATAGGCAAATGGGAGAGATGGGATGGGGATGATTGGCCACCTGAAAGAATTATTGCCTACTATGGACCTGCCACTTGGGAGCAAGATGGCACCTGGGGATACCGGACCCCTGTGTATATGATAAATCGTATTATACACTTGCAAGCAGTTGTTGAATTAATAACTAATGAAACTAGCCAAGCACTCACACTTCTAGCTAGACAGAGCACACAAATGCGTACTGCAATATATCAGAATCGCTTGGCACTAGATTACTTATTAGCAGCTGAAGGGGGAGTATGTGGTAAGTTGAATTTAACCAATTGTTGATTGAAGATAGATGACAAAGGTCAAGTAGTTGAAAATATTGCTGAAAACATGCGAAAGCAAGCTTATGTGCCAGTACAGACTTGGCATGGTCTTAAGATGCCTAATTGGTTCGAATCTATCTTCTCTGGATTGGGAGGACTTACTACTTTTGCTATGATAATATTAGTATTTGTAGCCTTGTTTTTGCTGTTACCATGTATAATCCCATGTTGCATGCGCTCTGTTAATAGTGTTATTGAAAATACAGTAGAACGGAAGACTGCCACTAAGATTTTGGCCTTATGGCACACTAATCCTGGAACACTTGGTCGTAATCTGACCCCAGTGTAATTGAGTGATTTAAATCTCACACCTTATTAGCTATAGGGTGAGATTAATCAAAGGGGGGAATGTGGTAGGCGAAGGCCTATGATCCATGCTGCTTGAACTAAACAGACAGGCCTAAGCAGCTTGACCTGTAAATTAAGCCTGTGGTTAGGCCCAGAGGAATGAAAACCCCCCTGAATGCTGCCACCATAGAATCGAAACTTAACTAAGCATAACCAAGCATAGCTAAGCAGAATCGAAACTTAGGAGAAATAGAAAAACTGTTTTAATTGGTACTGATAAGAATGTGAGAAGCTTCTATGGAATTAATTAACTCTGCTGAAAGAAAGGTTACAATGCCCTGCTTTCCCACATGTTCTAGTTAGCTAGTGACCTTGGAGGAGAAATGTATCAAGAGTCTAAGTGTGGCAGGTGTAGGCCTGTGATCCACAGTGTCTGACATAAGCAGGCAGGCCTAACTAGCTTGACCTGTAAATGAAGCCTGTGAAGAGGCTCATAGGAATTACACATCCCCCAACATGCTGCTATTGTAGGATAGAACTCAGTAAAAGTGTTGAATTAGTTTAGACAAGCAGAACTGGAAGATGGAAAAATACAGAAAAATATGTTTAAAAGTTACTGATAAGAAAATACATCTGCAAGGGATTTAATTGGGATTGCTGACAGATGAGTTGCAGAGCCCTGCTCCCCTGCATGCACAAATTGGCTCTATGGCCTTGAGAGTATGAAAGTAACAAGTTGATGAACTGGCCATTGTAATTGGGACTAGAAGGGGGGTAAGCAGGTGCTGAGCCCACTGAAGGAACATAATTGGATAATCATATCAGTACCGGCACCAATAGAAGGGGTACGGGAGGTACGGGAGAGTACCGGGACCAATGAAATGTTTTACTATACCTAGAATGGAACAGAAGTCTATAAAAGTTGTTGTATTGTTAGAAAACTTTGCTCAGCCATTTTGAAATTGACTTTGCTTGAGACTTGTGCACAAATAAATGATTTGGACCTTCTGAACAGACTCCTGGTATCATTGGTTTGTCTGCGCTCTGCTGCTACATATTCTTGGTGCGTTGGCCGGGAAGTTGTGGAATCAGAGTGTATATAGGGCAATATACCACGACTTTCCGCCTCTATAGGCTTGGTCCTGCCGGGATCGCGCCCTTCCGACGAGGGCTGCTCCCTGGCGCCGCCGATCCCTTGTATCGGAGGGAGCTGGTCGGACCTCGGCGGGTGCCGGGCCCGGCTGGAGCCAACGCCTCGAACCCGAGTGAGGGGAGTCCGAGGTCCAACTCATGCGCCTGCTTGGGAAG
This sequence comes from Ichthyophis bannanicus, assembly GCA_033557465.1. NCBI lineage: Eukaryota > Metazoa > Chordata > Amphibia > Gymnophiona > Ichthyophiidae > Ichthyophis > Ichthyophis bannanicus. The sequence continues at coordinate 13,432,097 of CM066034.1, forward strand.
TTTGAGGACCGGATCCGGTGAGTATAGTTTTGATTTGGTGTCTAGACAGATATAGAAAGAGCAGTGCTGCCATTGGAACTTGGAATTTGTAATCTCGAGAAATTGGAAATTGGTAAGAGAGCCTGATCACCTCTCAAAGAAGGGCCGAGTAACCCCGCATGAGTATTCGCAGGGTGAAACCCCCATCTTTTTGTAATTGGGAAATTGGTAAGACTAGTCAGAATAGATAGAAACGAATGCATTCTGGGATACGTTGCTAGCATGATTGTGTGAATGAAGTGTGAATGAGAGGTCTGGCAGCACGGACCAAGTGAAGGCGGACCCCTGAGTAGCGCATTTCCTGACCGGGCGACCGCGTTCAGGTCGCGAAAAGGGGGAAGCGATTGTCGTCTTGTCTTGTTATTTGTACACCTCATACGTTTCCAGGGCCGTGAGGACCCCTTACCCACGGTCCGCCCTCCTTTTCCCTTTTGTCTGTTGTTGCGCGCACACATCGAAATGGGAGGGGCGGGGTCTACTAGGAACACTCCATTAGAATGTATGATCGCACATTTTAAAGAGGGATATTCTGGAGATTATGGTATTAAAATGACAGCAGCCCGTTTGCAGATTTTGTGTACTAGGGAATGGCCCGATATAGACCCCACCTGGCCCCGAGAGGGAACGTTTAATGTAGAAATTATTCACTTAGTACACCGTAGAGTGCGGATAGCGCACCCCGATCAGTACCCCTATATAGATTCCTGGTTAAGTATTTGTGAAGATCCGCCCCTCTGGGCGCAGCGCTGTTATGAGGAACAGTGCAGAATAATGTTAGCTAAAACAGATTCTAGACAGAAAACGGAACAGTCTAGAATGAAAGAGCAGGATAAGAAGTCCAGGAAGAAGCCCATCCTGGTAGATCCCGATTCCCCAGAAATAATTCCCCGACAGCCTCGAACCCCAGGTCCGGTAAGAGTAGCCCGGCGTCCTGCCCCAGAGCCCCAGAGACAGCCGGTGCGGGACCCAACCCCTGACCCACCTCCCGGAGGGCAGGGAGAGGAATTTCCCTTAGCTGAAGAAGGTGATATTACAGGAACAGAAAAAGGCGAGTCAGATATAGAGATAGAGGAGGAAGAAATTGAAAATGCCCTAAGCGATGATGACAGTGTACAAGTGGTTGCCAGCACTAGCTTGCCAGCAAAATGTACATCCAAAGTGAAACCTGTCGAGAAAAAGAAAGTGACCTCTGGAAAGACAGTTACGAAAACAACCCTTAGATCCCACAAGACATCTACTGCCAAAATGATGCCTTTACGGCAAGTCCCGGGGGTGCCTATAAAGAACGAAAATGATGAGGTGGTAGCGGGACCCCTAAGTTACGTGTACATCCCTTTCTCTACAATGGATTTGTTAAATTGGAGGTCGCATTATGCCTCCTATACTAATAAGCCCCAGGAACTTACAGAATTAGTAACTACTCTAATGGAAACCCATCAACCCACTTGGGCAGATTGCCGCCAGCTTCTGACCACTCTGTTCACGACAGAGGAGCGAGCACGAATTAGAAAAGCAGCTATTGAGTGGATGGCAGATAACCCTGTAGCTCCGGGACCGGGGCAGAACAGAATAGACCATCGGGAAGCGGCCCAGAGAGAATTCCCGAATGAAGACCCCCATTGGGATCCGAATACAGAGATAGGATCCACAGCCCTAGCCCGTTTCCGCCAAGGTTTTTTACAAGGTCTGAGAAGGGGGGGCCAGAAAGCTATGAACCTTTCCAAAGTTGCAGGAGTTATCCAAGGTGTAGATGAGAGCCCGGCAGAATTTCATGAAAGATTAACTAAAGCATACAGAATGTATACTCCCTATGATCCCGAGGCACCAGGAAGTTTATGTATGGTGAATTCTGCTTTTGTAAACCAGTCTCAACCAGACATCAGACGTAAATTACAAAAATTAGAAGGGTTTGCGGGCATGAATGCAACGCAGTTACTGGAAGTCGCTCATAAAGTGTATGTGAATCGTGATAATGAAAGGCAGAGAGAATGTGATAGAAAGATGAAGAAGAAAGCTGATTTTTTGGCTGCGGCCATAGTTGAACAGAAAAGGGGAGGTATCCCTAGTCGACGGAGCAGAGGAAGAGGGCGGGGCCGAGGTGGAGGCCGGTCCCAGCAGCTAGGCGTGAACCAATGCGCCTATTGCAGAGAAGAAGGACATTGGAGAGATGCTTGCCCGCAACCCGAAGACGCCCAACAAGATGACGACAACAATCATCAATGGCGAGGAGAAAGACGAGGCCGTCCCCAAAACCGCGGAGGAGCCAATCGGGAACAATTCCAGCGAGAAAGAGGAGGAGCCATTCAAGCATTGACCACAACGATCCATGACGAAAATGACGTGGATTAGGACAGACCGGGCTCCGAGTTTGCTTTAGGTCTCCAGGAGCCTATGGTCGGAATACAAATAGGAGACCAAGTCATGAACTTTATGGTTGATACTGGAGCACAACATTCAGTAATAGACAAGAAGATAGCCCCATTTTCTACAAAAGCAGTCACCATCATAGGAGCAACTGGTGCCAAAGCTACAAAGTCTTTTCTTCAGAATCGTATATGCAGTCTAGGAGGACAGCAAATAACTCATCAATTCCTTTACATGCCCGAATGTCCAGTGCCACTACTGGGATGAGATATGCTAGCCAAGCTTCAAGCACAAATATCTTTCTCTGAAAAAGGAGAAATGCAAATGACAGTAAATCCCCAAGTCAAACCAGCAGGAATAATGTTGCTGACAGTTCCCCGAGAAGAAGAATGGAGGTATTACATTGATGACTCTATCCAAGACACTTATTTCGAACAAACTTTAAAGAACATTCATGCACCACCTGGAGTATGGGCAGAAGGCAGTCCTCCAGGCCTAGCCAAGCATATAGCTCCAGTAATTGTAACCCTCAAGCCTAGTGCTACACCAGTACACGTCAAACAGTACCCTCTCCCAAGAGCTGCAATTGAAGGCATTCATCGCCACTTGCAAAGATTACTCGAATATGGCCTACTAAAAGTATGTCAATCCCCATGGAACACTCCACTTTTGCCAGTAAAGAAACCTGGGACGGATGATTACCGCCCAGTGCAAGACTTGAGGAGAGTGAATGATGCAGTTGAAACTATACATCCAGTTGTACCCAATCCTTACACTCTTCTAGGACTGATACCTGCTGAAGCTACCCATTTCACTGTACTGGATTTAAAAGATGCATTCTTTTGCATAAGATTAGCCCCTGTAAGTCAAATATTGTTTGCATTCGAATGGCAGGACCCCATCTCTGGAAGAGGGGGCCAACTCACCTGGACACGACTACCCCAAGGATTCAAGAATTCACCTACCATCTTTAGTGCTGCACTGAATCAAGACCTTTCAAGCTATCCAGTGGCCCCGGGGAAGAGAGTGCTTCTCCAATACGTGGACGATCTGCTGATAGCAGCAGTATCAGAAAGTGAATGTATACAAGCCACCAGTTACTAGATGAAGCTGAATACAAAGTTTCCAGAGCAAAAGCACAACTATGCCAAAAGGAAGTGAAATACTTGGGTTTTCGTATAACCCAAGGGAGCCGAAGACTAGGTAGAGAGAGAAAAGAAGCAGTATGTAGAATACCAACCCCAACAACCAGAAAGCAAGTCAGAGCCTTTCTGGGAGCGGCAGGATATTGCCGAATTTGGATACCCAACTTTGCCCAAATTGCCAAGCCACTGTATGAAGCCACAAAAGGAGAAGAGAAGTCGCCACTGGAGTGGGGACTTGAGCAGGATACAGCCTTCAAGAAGTTAAAGGAAGAATTGATGTCATCACCAGCACTTGGACTACCAGATGTTCACAAGCCTTTCCACTTGTTTGTACATGAAGCACAGGGAAATGCCTTAGGCATGTTGACTCAGAAATTGGGAAATTGGGAGCGACCTGTAGCATATCTATCGAAACAATTGGACACTGTGGCCAAAGGATGGCCACCATGCCTGAGAGCAGTTGCAGCTACAGCATTATTAGTGAGTGAAGCGGACAAGCTCACACTAGGACAGAACATACGAGTCACTGTGCCACATGCAGTCCTTGCCCTCATGGAACAAAAAGCAAATTATTGGCTCACCAATTCCCGAATGTTGAAATACCAGAGCATGTTATGTGAAAACCCACAGATACAACTAGAAGTGAGTCATGCCTTGAATCCAGCCACCTTGATACCTATTAGTGAAGAACTCCCAGAACATGACTGTATCGAAGTCATGGAAACTGTGTTCTCCAGTCGACCTGACTTGACAGATGTGCCCATAGACAATCCTGACCAAATCTATTATGTTGATGGGAGCAGTCTCATCCTCGATGGACGACGCTGTGCCGGATATGCAGTCGTCACTCAACACGAAGTAGTTGAATCATCAGCTCTAGCCTCAGGCACATCAGCCCAGAAAGCCGAATTGATAGCACTCACCAGAGCATTATTATTAGGAGCAAAACTTGTGCTAAATGTATATACAGATTCCAAATATGCCTTCACTACTCTACATGCCCATGGAGCTCTCTATAAAGAACGAGGGCTCATCACGTCCGGAGGAAAGTCAGTCAAATATGGTCCCGAGATATTGATGTTACTTTATTTATTTTATTTTATTTAGAACACATTTATATACCGCTGCTTCCAGCGATCAGTAGCGGTTTGATTCTTCTTTTGGGGAAGTCGATCAGGACAGGGTGGGGGAGTAAATACATAGAGGACTTGGGGGGGTCACGGCACACATGTTTAAAGTTTTGGGGGTAAACATATTTACATTTATATAATACATATTTACAGATTGGGGAAATCTCATTTTACTTGGCTATACATGGTTACACAAGGCGGATTTACAATGTACATATTTATCAGTTTCCTTTGTTACGTTTTCCTGGATTTTGTGACTTATGGCTGGTTGTAATAGCATTTAAATAGGTGGGTTTTTAACTCTTTCCTGAAACTTTTCATGTCCTGGGTTAGCCGCAGGTCAACAGGGAGCTGATTCCATATAGTGGGCGCAGCGAAAGAGAAGGCTCTGCGACTTGTACTTGTTTTCACAGTTCGTATTGCGTTAGGGACCTGCAGGGTGCCCAAGTTGTTAGTTCTTCTATTTCTATTTGCTGGTTGTATGTTGATAAGAGAGGACAGGAACGAGGGGGCTATGTCGTTGATCAGCTTGAACGTTGTTACTATCATCTTGTACTGTGCCCTAGCAGCAACTGGAAGCCAATGAAGGTCGATCAATATTGGGGTGATGTGGTCAGTTACTCTTGTTCCCATTATTATTCTAGCTGCGACATTCTGGGCCATTTGAAGGATACCCAGTGATTTTTGGGTAGACCTTGGAGGATGGCATTACAGTAGTCGAGGTGCGGCATGACTAGTGCTTGAGCCACTGACCTGAAATCGCCTGGTGCTATTATTTTCCTTAGAGGTTGTATCACCCTAAGTTTATAGAAGATGGCTTTGTTTGTTTTACGCAGGTGTTTCTCCATTCTTAGGTTGCAGTCGAGTGTGACACCTAGATATTTGATTTCTTCTTTTGCTTTGTATGTGTTGTTGCACAGGGTGATTGAGTCAGGTGACTTGAAGTTGGGTTTGTTGGACATGTACATTACCTCCGTTTTTTTGTGGTTTATCGTCATGTTATTTTTCTGTAGCTGATGCAGTTTGGGCCCCAACACGTGTAGCTGTCATGCATTGCAGAGGACATCAAGCAGGAAAAGGAGAAGTTGCCCGAGGAAATAGATTTGCAGATGCCTCAGCACGACAAGCAGCTATGACAGGACAGATAACACCACAAGCTATGCCAATGCAAGCAGCATTGTTTCCAGTACCTCTGAATTCATGGACACCACGATATACCACCAAAGAATTAGATTACTACTGTAACAAGGAAGATGGAGTACTGAAAGATGGATGGATTGAGCTGCCACCAGCAGAGGACAGTCAACCCCCTGGACGAATAGTAATTCCTGAACTATTAGGACCATCCTTTGTCAAAGCCTTTCACGACGCCACCCACTATGGGAAGAGTGCGATGGAGAAAGCACTCAGACCACATTTTTACATCCCTCTATTGACAACCATATCAGCTGCAGTAGCACGTCAATGTCTAACCTGTGCCAAAAATAATGCCAAGCAAGGCCTTATAACGGCACCCCGAGTTCAGTCAGGAGGTGTAACCCCCATGCACAACCTCCAAATCGATTTTACCGAAATGCCAAGAGCCAATGGATATCATTACCTATTAGTATTAGTCTGTACTTTCTCTGGATGGGTAGAAGCCTTCCCAACCAGAACTGAGAAAGCCCGAGAAGTTACCAAAGTTTTGATGAGAGAGATTGTCCCTAGGTTTGGAATTCCAGCAGTAATAGGGTCAGACAATGGACCCTCATTTGTCTCCCAAGTTACTCAACAGTTAGCTAAAGCTCTACAGATACAATGGAAACTCCACACTGCATACAGACCCCAGAGTTCAGGGAAAGTTGAGCGAATGAATAGTACTCTAAAAGCCCAGATGTCCAAGCTTTGTCAGGAGACACACTTGAAGTGGCCCCAAGTGCTCCCGATAGCTTTACTCAGAATACGCTCAGCTCCTGTAAAGTCAACAGGTTTTTCCCCTTTTGAAGTTCTGTATGGTAAACCCCCACCAATAGTGCAGGGAATCAAAGGAAGTTTAGCCCAAATTGGTTCAGAAGTAACCAGGCAAGAACTCCTAGCTCTTAGTTTTGTTCTGCAGACTCTCCATGCGTGGATCCGAGACCAGTTGCCTATCAACTTGACGGAACCTCTGCATCCCTATCAGCCTGGTACCTCGGTGTGGATCAAAGATTGGAAGAAGACACCGTTGGAACCCCATTGGAAGGGACCGTACACCGTCATCCTGTCTACCCCAACTGCAGTAAAGGTGGCAGAGATCGACGCCTGGATCCACCACAGCAGAGTCAAGCCCGCCGCTGATCCTGAACCTGAGCAGTGGACAGCAGAACAGCATCTTGATGCACCCTTGCGAGTTACTTTGAGACGGCAACCAGCAACTTAGACACTTCATCACAGTGCCTTGCAGTAGCCAAGTCTTTCGAAGAGGATTGCTGATTTCCATGCAGCAACGGTTTTGTTTCAACGAACCCCATCTGCGTACGATTTTGCACACTACTTCGATACTATATTGACCCATACTTCAAAAACCAACCGAACTTGCTAAGTTGGTTGAGGTGTGATGGACAACTTGAGGATCTTCAATCAACACTCAGCTCCCGTTGAATTGCTTCATTAGTGCACGGGACGAAGAAAAGAACGTCGTGGTCAAGATCTGCAAGCTGAGGACTCAGAAGAACTCCAATCAACATGTACCTTTGTCTTTGCTTTGCCCTGGTTGCCTTCTTTGGAGGTTTTGAACTGACTTATGCTTTACCTCCATGCACTGCTTGCATTACTTCTACTCGAACTGGACTGAAAGTAACTCAGACTTTGATTTACCATTCATACTATACCTGCAAGGGAAAAGTGACTCGGTGTATTTATAACACCACTGAACTAAATGTTTGCACTTATGGCAAAATTAGAGCATGCTATAATCCGCATCAGAATCCATCCTATTACACGTTGGAAATACGATGGAAGGATGCAGATGGACCTATAATAGCTGCTACGCCACCACTTAAGGACATTACTAGACCTGCTGTTTTGAATTTTGATGCATGTAATGTCATTAACAGAGATAGTTATTCCACCTGTGGTACTTGGGAAAAAGCGTATAGAAATGACCATAAGTATATGTGTCCAGAAGGTGCCACAGGATGGAGGAAGTGTACAGGTAAAAAGGAACCAGGCTATAGTACTGCCCCAGCAGCAGATTACTACTGCCCGGATTGGGAATGTGTTTTTTATGCTACCTGGAACAATGGTATAGTTGACGAAAAGATAGATAAACGAATGGCCACTTTAACCAAGTCAACAACAAATGATAAATGTCAGAAAGATGCTTGTAACCCCTTACACTTACGCATACACAATCCCAGTGCATGGAAACAGGGATACAAGTTTGGTTTACGTATTGCTGGTGGAGCAATAGATCCTGGGACCATTGTGTATATCAGATTGAATACCCAAGCCCACAAGTCATCTAAATATCATATCCATAATACCTTTTATGAGGCCATGCATGTAAATAAGTTTGAAATCCCTCATCCTTCTCAGAATTTATTTTTAGAATTAGCTGGAGCAGTAGTATCTAGTCTTAAAATCTCAGATTGCTATTTCTGTGGCGGAACCCAAATGGGAGACCAGTGGCCATGGGAAGCCCAAGAATTGAATTATTCTTTGATTTACAATCAGACTGAATTACACAAGGCTACTAGCGAATGGGTGTTAGCGCACTCAATCGTTGGACGTCTTTGCTATGCCAGAACTGGACCCCAGTTCACCCAACAGGTAGGACAGCTGGTCTGTCTTAGCCAGAAATTCTATAATGCCACGACCAAAAAGACGTCATGGTGGTCAGGAATCAAACACCCTGAACCTCCTAACCCATTAGCCAGATTTCCTGAACTTGCTGATTTATGGACTAATCTTGCCAAAGCCCATGCCTGGCAAGCCCCACCTGGCCTATATTGGATCTGTGGAAACCGAGCTTATGCACAACTCCCGCCACAATGGGGAGGAGCATGTGTCTTAGGAACCATCAGACCTTCTTTCTTTCTTTTAAACACTGAACATGGAGAACAATTAGGATACCCAGTATACACTACCCACCGACACAAACGAGCCTTGAGACAGAAGAGATCACCCCTCCAGGTAGGCAAGTGGGAGAAGTGGAAGGGTGATGATTGGCCACCAGAAAGAATCATTGAGTATTATGGGCCTGCCACATGGAATGATGATGGTATGTATGGTTATCGAACTCCAATTTATATGATTAATCGTATTATTCGCTTACAGGCAGTAGTTGAAATAATAACCAATGAAACTAGTCAAGCTCTTACACTTTTAGCTAGACAAAGTACTCAGATGCGCACTGCCATATATCAGAATCGCTTAGCACTTGATTATTTGTTAGCAGCTGAAGGAGGAGTATGTGGTAAACTGAATTTAACCAATTGCTGTTTAAAAATCGATGATAAGGGTCAAGTAGTTGAAGAAATTGCTAAAGATATGCAAAGACATGCATATGTGCCAGTACAAACGTGGCACTCATTGAAATTCCCTAACTGGTTTGCTAACCTTTTCTCCTGGCTGGGAGGATTTAAGACTTTCATTGTCTTAGTACTAATCCTTGTTGCTGTTATTTTCTTATTACCATGTTTAATCCCATGTTGTATGCGTTCTATTCATACTGCTATCGATAGTACAGTAGAGCGGAAGACCGCAACTAAAATAATGGCATTATATAAAGCCAGTCCTAGTCGGAATCCTTCGATTATGATGTAACTATTTCAAAGTGATTTAATTCTCACACCTTATTAAGTAATAGGGTGAGATTAATCAAAGGGGGGAATGTGGCAGGTGTAGGCCTGTGATCCACAGTGTCTGACATAAGCAGGCAGGCCTAACTAGCTTGACCTGTAAATGAAGCCTGTGAAGAGGCTCATAGGAATTACACATCCCCCAACATGCTGCTATTGTAGGATAGAACTCAGTAAAAGTGTTGAATTAGTTTAGACAAGCAGAACTGGAAGATGGAAAAATACAGAAAAATATGTTTAAAAGTTACTGATAAGAAAATACATCTGCAAGGGATTTAATTGGGATTGCTGACAGATGAGTTGCAGAGCCCTGCTCCCCTGCATGCACAAATTGGCTCTATGGCCTTGAGAGTATGAAAGTAACAAGTTGATGAACTGGCCATTGTAATTGGGACTAGAAGGGGGGTAAGCAGGTGCTGAGCCCACTGAAGGAACATAATTGGATAATCATATCAGTACCGGCACCAATAGAAGGGGTATGGGAGGTACGGGAGAGTACCGGGACCAATGAAATGTTTTACTATACCTAGAATGGAACAGAAGTCTATAAAAGTTGTTGTATTGCTAGAAAACTTTGCTCAGCCATTTTGAAATTGACTTTGCTTGAGACTTGTACACAAATAAATGATTTGGACCTTCTGAACAGACTCCTGGTATCATTGGTTTGTCTGCGCTCTGCTGCTACATAAGAACTGACCATTGTAATGGGGACTGTAAGGGGGGTAAACAGGTGCTGAGCCCAGACAAAGGTCCTCATTGGATAGCAACGTAACGGTACTGGGACCAATAGATGGGGTGAGAGGGGTTACCGGGACCAATGAAAAGTTTGCCTATGTTCAGAATGGAGAAGAAAGGTATAAAAGTTGTTGTTTTGCTAGAAACCATTGCTCAGCCATTTTGAATGTGATTCTGCTTGAGTCTTGTGCACAATAAATGATTTGGACCTTTTGAACAGACTCCTGGTATTATTGGATTGTTTGCGCTCTGCCGCTACAATAGCATGCCTAAATGACCTGTCTAAACTGGTATGCTCCAGTCTGCTGGGCGAAAGGGTATGTGTTTAAGTTTTGTTTCACTGTAACTCAGGCTGAGAGGGGAGGGGTTACCCTCACAGCTACCTTCCTGGCTGCCTCAATAGCAGCAGGATAAAATCAAAATAAACTGAATTCTGGGCAGACTGGATGGACCATGCTGGTCTTTATCTGCCGTCATTTACTATGTTAAATGCCCCAGGCTAAAGCCGCTCAGCTCTATCCCTGCAGTGGTAACTAGCGGACAGCGTCTATGCCTGCGCGGCGACCCGGATATGACCCCCGACGTTGAACGTCCGGGTTAGAGTTCGGCGCCGGCAAAGGATGTGGACTGCGGACGAGATCGCCGTGCTCTGCTACCGGCACTACTGCAAGCTGCCCCAGCGAGGCATGCCCGACCCCGGCCGCGAGTGGACGTTGCTGGCAGCCGTGGTCCAGGTGGCAGAGGACGCGCAGGAAGCCCCGCCGCACGGTGAGCGCCGCTGGCCTTCTGTGGCGGGATCGGTATTCTTAACTGTCACTCTCTGCGGGGATCTTTCCGTTTACGTCATTTCCTCTCGCACTCTGGAACCCCGTTGCCGGGTGAGCTGCTGGGACGGAAGCCCGCAGGCCGTCGTGCTAGTGCTGCAGGTTCTGTAGCAAGTTCCTCGGTGGCTACTCTTCACATGTATGGGCTATGGGCCTCTCTCCAGCACGTGAAGGCAGAAATGGCTACAGCTGGGAAGCTTGTCCATGTTCTCTACCTCCAGCAGATGGGATGGGCAGAGGACTAGTGGAGCAAAAAAAAAAAAAGACAGATGGCCCAAAGCTAGGGCCGAGGCGAGGAGGACATGCAAAAGCATTTGGGGAGAAGAGGATTATCTTCCCTTAGGCTGTTGGTTTGTATTCTCCCTGCAGAGCTCCTAACTGAGCCATACGGGAAGCTGGAGAGATGAAGCTGAATAAAGCTTAAAAAGTTTGCAATCGTTGGTCTCTCTTTTTTTCTATCAGGAGCCACTGGCAGCCTTGCACTGCCTTCTCCTATACAGAGGTATAGTATGTCAGCTGTCAACAGAGTTCTTGTTGCTGCTACTATGCTATGACAGATGGCTGGAGGATGATCAAGGCCTTCCATTACTGAAGAGGAGCTTGGAGAGAACTGTCAGGGTTGCAGTGCTGGGGAAACTTCCCTCCATCTGTGGGGCCTGCCGCTGAGGGCAAGCAGGAGCAGACCTTGGAAAAGGTACATTGCAGCTGCTAAAAATGCTTGAGGAGGTGAATGTTAATCCTTTAAGATTTCCCCCTTATGCTCCCACTCCCAGCAGGTGGAGAAAGATCATTGCAAGTTTCAGTGATGCTATCACTTGGTATAGCACTGAGAGAAGCCAGTATTTATGTGCCTCCAGCATGTGGCAAAGTGTGCGGACTGATGCAGGAGTGCAGATAGACCTGTCTTCCCTGGCCCAGATCACCATCCTGTGGTCTGTGTGACTGAGACCTGTAGGCCCTATGTTACTCAGAGTAAGGGTATGACCCTGTCTCCGTGAGCCAGCAGCCGCCCCATGTCCAGTGCTGTTATGGATTCCAGCACTGATGGGCCTGAGAGGAGCAGGAGGACCCCCACAGGGCCCTGGAAAAGGACCGTTGAGTTGAGCTCAGGCTTTCCCCCTTCCTCCTTGTTTTCTGCCTGCATGCTTTTTTTGACTTTTGTCTTTTATGTCTGATTTTATTTATTAATGCCCATTGACTTCAATGAGCTGTATTTTGCCGTCTTGCTGACTGCAGTAAAGCAGCTCCACATTTAAACAAAAAAACACAGCTTTGCTCGGCAGCTGGACTTCCCAGGCCTGCCTGGGCATCTGGGGCGTCTCTTCTTGGGTTTCCTGGTCAGCACAGCAGGAGATGGAATTCCCTTTTTGGGGATTCTTTTTTTTTTTTGTGTCAGCCCTCGCTGCTTTTTCAGTAGGGGTGGGTTTTCTTTCCATAGTCTTTTCTTTTGCTCCTGCACTACCCATTTGTGACCTCATGCAGCCAGTGACTTCCTGCACTTTTTTGTCCATGGCACCTTATTTCTGACTTAATTGTAGCAAGAATGCATGAGCACCTTTTTTTTTCTGAACATAAGATATGCCATACTGGGCCAAACTGTGGCCAATCTGAGTCACAAATACCTAGCAGGTTCCCAAAAAGACACACAGGTTCCACAATACTTGTATTGGGGCAAGCAATGGATTTCCTGGGTCCTCTTTAATAATGGTTTATGGTCCTTTCCTCCGGGAACTTGTCCAACCTTTTTAAAATCCAGCTACGCTAACAGCTATTACTACATCCTCCGGTAACGAATTGCAGATCATTTACTGTTTTTGTGCCACTATTAGCTGCGCCCCCCCCCCCCCCCCCACTAGTGGGAACTGCAGCCATTTAAGATGGCTGCTTGGACCTAGTGGAGGGTGGAGCCTGGCAGGGTTTCCTTCTATGTCCTGGGGCCTCCCTTCTTTTCAACCAGCTTGAACTTCAACGTCTCAAACAGTTCACAAGCTGTTTTCAGTTTCTGCTAACTACTTGTAAGCGTCCTTCATGGAGTCTGAAGACCCAGACTTCCTTTATGGGTGATCTGAGGCCCTTGAGCACCTCTGTCATGGGCAGTGAAGGGGTCAAGGCCCTCACTTTGCCCTTGTGCTTGTCCATTCCTCCAGGAGTCCCACCCTTTATTCATTGCAGCCTGTGTTTGAAAGGCTGTAGAGAATCCTTTTCTTCAGAAGATAAGTGAAGAGGATGGGATGATACCCTTAGTGGAGGGTAAGAATCTCCATGAGCTCCCTATTTCCTAGATCTTTTCAGGCTGTTATGGCAGCTCTCATGTTGTTTAGTCTGTTTTTGGGTGTGGTTAGTAGGTGGGCTCCCCCTTTTCTGGAGGATATCCAATGTCATAAGAACTTAAGAGGTGTGACAAAAAAGAAACCCTGTCCCATAAAATTTTTATTACAAAATCTACCGAGAAATTATGCATTGTCCCCTTCAAAGTAATCTCCCCCCCCCCCCCCGAGTTAATGTGCTTTTGCATTCGCTTCTGCCACATACGGAAGCACTCAGTAAAGTCGTCCTCCTTGAAGTCGCTCAGCTCCCTCATCGCAGTGGCCTTGATCTCTTCTACAGAGGCAAAATGAGTTCCTTTTGAGCACAGTCTTCAGCTTGGGGAAGAGCCAGAAGTCACATGGTATGAGATCTGGGGAATAAGGAGAGTGGTCGAGAGCTGTGATCTGTTTGTTGGCCAAGAACTGCCTCACACTGAGTGCGGTGTGTGCGGGCGCGTTGTTATAGTGGAGCAGCCACGACTTGTCTCTCCACAGAGCCTGCCTGCTGCGTCAAACCCGGTCATGGAGGCGATTGAGGACCTGCTGGTAGAAGTGCTGGTTGACTTTCTGACCCTCGGGCACAAACTCATGATGGACCACTCCCTTCTGGTCGAAGAATGCGATCAGCATGACTTTGATCCTTGATTTGGACATGCGCACCTTCTTGGGTCTGGGTGACAGTCGAGTCTTCCACTGCAGGCTCTGTCTCGCTTTCAAAGTCCTACTGGAAGACCCAAGTCTCGTCTCCTGTGATGACTCAGCCAACAAACTCTGGATCTTCTCCGATCTTCTCTAGCAAGTCTCGACAAACATTGACCTGGTGCTCTTTCTGGTCATCCGATAAAAGCCTGGGCTCCATCTTGGCACACACCTTCTGCATCCCCAGCTCCTGCACCAAGATGGTCCGCACTGGCTCCCTGTTCAGGCTGAGCTCCTCAGCTATCATCCGCACCGTCAATCTGCGATCACTCTGCACCAGCTGGTTCACTCTGTCAGTATTCTCAGCCATCTTTGTCGTGGAAGGCTGTCCTGACTTAGGGTCATCCTCCACCTCCTCGCGGCCAGTCTTGAAGCATTTGTGCCACTCGAAGACTCACGGCCTTGACATTGCATCTTCTCCATAAGCCTTTTGGAGAAGTTGGAGACACTCAGTTGGGCCCTTCTCCAGCTTAACCAGAAATTTCAAGTTGATTCTTTGCTCCAGATTTCTGCCACCTCCAGTTGCGTAACAAAGCGATGGAGCAGTGTGCTACAAAAGAAAAAGAAAAACAGAGTGAGAGAGAGGAAAATATTATAGCAGAATACTGGTGATGTTGCACAACACAGTGACATAAGCGGTTAGCTAATTGGCATTGAGTCATGGGCGTGACTGCCAGAGTCTTGTTTCTTTTTTTGTCACACCTTGTAAGATATGCTATGCTGGATCAGACCAAGATCCATCAAGCCCCCCAGTATCCTGTTTCCAAAAGTGGCCAATCTAGTTCACAAGTACCTAGCAATTTACCAAAAAGACACACGGGTTCCACAGTGCTTTTATTGGGGCAAGCAGTGGATTTCCCAGGTCATCTTTAATAATTGTTTATGGACCTTTCCTCCAGGAATTTGAAAAAGCTGTTAGTATAGCTGGGTTTAAAAAAAGGTTTGGACAACATCGTCTGGTAACGAATGCCAGAGTTTTATTACATGTTGAGTGAAAAAATATTTTCTCTTATTAGTCTTAAACAGGTTACACTGTAGCTTCATATCATGTCCCCTAGTCTTTCTACTTTTTGATGGCGTAAACAATTGATCTCTGTTTACTCGTTCCACTCCATTCATTAATTTATAGACCTCTATCATATCTCCCCTCAGCTGTCTATTTTCCAGGTTGAAGAGCCCTAACCTTTTAAGCCTCTCCTCATAGGGGTATCCTTCCATCCCCTTTACCATTTTGGTGGCTATTTTGTTTACCTTTTCTAATTCTGCTATATCCTTTTTATTGAAAGGCAGCAATTCAACATAAAAGGAAACAAGAATCCCATATGCTATAGACATAATACAATAGGAACAGGAAACAATGCGAAAATCGCAGACATCAGAGAGAAATCCAACCAAACGACCTTTTTTTTTTTCCCCCCTCCCCCCAAACACACCCTCTATCAGCAAATGGCACTCCCAAAACACTCCACCCACCCCCTCTGCCCTCCAACCCCCCCCATCCCCCCTATCTTCCCCCCCTCCCCCCCCACGAGTCTCCGCACTAGTTAAAAGTGAGGGGAGCGGACAAGCTAACCAGACTACATGGGGCAAAGGGGAAGCCCTGGAACTCCAGCTTCACAGATAAGCGCAAAACTAGCCCCCCCATGGAATATACAAAATGCTCAAGGGATCAGGAACCATATTGTAGGACAAAAGCTTCCCACACTTGCTCAAAACGTGACAACCGCAATTTACCTGCTGCCACCCCACGCTCCATTGTATAAGTATCCCACATCCGTTCCAACCAGGCAGAGAAGGGCGGAGACAGGGCCTGCTTCCAAGCAGTAGCCACAGCTAGCTGAACCGCATTCAAACCATATCGAATCAGGGCCAGCTGAGGACTGCGTGCCCCAGGCACATTTACACCAAGAAGGAGAATGCCCGGATCCCAATGAATGGTCAACCCAACTAATTGTTTCAAACGGTACTGAATCCCCCTCCAAAAAGTACGGATGCGAGGACAAGACCACCAGATATGCGCCAAAGTACCTTTTTGTCCACAGTTCCGCCAGCACAGATCTGACGCCCCAGGATACGCTTGAGCAATCCGCTCAGGGGTCATATACCATCTATACAATAGCTTATAATTAGTTTCATGGACGTTAATCGCCGCTGAACTTTTCCACAGCCGGCCCTTCACCTGTTCCCATTGCTGCTCAGACCAACGGATACTCAAGTCAGACTGCCAGTGCTCTCTATGATTGCCTAATCTCAGCTGCTGCGCCTGCAAATGGGCATACAGCGCAGCTATAAGGCCTTTCGTGGTAGTGCACTCCTCGCAGAGACGCTCTATATCCAACAAATCGCGGGCAACCTGCGATCGAACATTGTGAGCCTGAAGCCAGTGGACCACTTGCGAATAGTGGAAAACATGACAGTCGGGGAGGTCAAAGTCCTCCTGCAACATACGAAAAGAGCGCAACCGGTCCTCATCAAACAATTGACCCACGCGACTAAGTCCCTTGTGCCCCCACATCCGAAAAACCGGCTCAGTCATCCCGGGGGAAAACATAGCGTTATCCACTATAGGGGCCAAAGGGGTCAGGGCCACCCCCCGAATTTGAAATGATAGGTCCCAACAGCGGAGGGTATGTAGGATATATGGGTTACTTAAACGCAAACCACCTCGCAACTTGGGACTAAGCCACAACCTATCTCCCAGACCCGCTCCCCCTGCAATATGCATTTCCAATTGTACCCAACGTTTGGGGCTATCGGGGTTCATCCATTCCACCCCGGCACGACACTGCGCCGCCGCATAAAACCAATGAAGGTTAGGCGCCCCCATACCCCCACATCGTGTGTGCATATAAAGAATTTGACGGGCTATACGTGGCCGACGAAACCGCCAAATAAACTTCATGAGCATAGCTTGCCAGACGGCCAATAGTCCCCGAGACAGCGGTATAGGGAGAACCTGAAAGAGGTATAGAAACCTCGGAACAACCACCTTTACCACCGCTATACACCCAAACCAGGAGAACGTCAGGCCGGCCCAAGACTCTAGATCGCGCCGAACCTGCTGTAGTAGCGGATCATAATTAGCCTTACAAAGCGCCGCCCGCTCAACCGTCAGGTTCACACCTAAATAGCGAGAGTTCCGGACACCCAACGAAAGGGATAGGTAGCCCTCAAATCCACGCAGACCGCCTCCGGAACCCCAACGTTAAGGATCTCAGATTTAGTATAGTTAATTTTGAATCCAGACACCTGGGAGAAGGCGTCAAAGAGCTGCATAGCATAGCAACTTATACGGTCAAAGGTCTTCTCGGCATCAATTCCGACCAAAAGCGTCGGCTGAGAGTCCTGCCGAGCAATATGAATAACCTGTAACATTCGCCTGATATTATCCGCCACCTGACGGCCCGGCATGAAGCTGACCTGATCTGGATGTACCAATGCAGGAAGAACCCGTTCAATCGGGCCACTAATGCGGAGGCCAGTATTTTAACATCCGTGTTTAGCAGGGAGATAGGGCGGTATGAGGCGGCCTCCTGCAGGGGCTTACCCGGTTTAGGGAGCATTGCTGTAAGAGCCTCGTGCTGAGAAGGGGGCAGCGATGCCCCCCCGCAGAACTTCATTAAAGAGAACCACCAGGGTCGGAGCTAAGTGAGCACAAAATTTTTTATAGTACTCCGCAGGGAAGCCATCATTACCTGGCGCTCCCCCAGTTTTTAACCGGCGGATTGCAATTACCACCTCCTCCACAGTAAGTTCAGCATCAAGTTGATCTCTATCCAAAGCATTCAACCGCGGCAAAGCAACAGACCGCAGGTGGGCCTGCACACGGGCCAAGTCACAAGGCTCAGCTCTATATAACTGCTCCAGAAAAGTGGCAAAAACCTCACGGATCTCCCGGGAGACCACCCTCCTCTGCCCCTCGGAATCTTGAATTTCACGAACCGCCCTCGCGGTATGCTGCTGGTGAAGCCGTAAGGCCAGGAACCGTCCTGGCTTATTCCCCCTTTCATAAAACGTTTGCCTTAATTTCCGACGTTTATTATCCAACTCTCTCTGTAGACACGCATCTAAGTTGGCATGTGCCGCCCGCAATTGGCGCAAGACCCGTCTAGAGCCGGTCCGAGCATGTTCCAATTGGAGACGGGAAGTCTCCCCCGCTAGGTGAGAATATTCCCGACCCCAAGCCCTTCGGGTACGAGCTGCTTCAGCTATGAGACGGCCCCGAGCTGTGGTCTTAAAAGCGTCTCAAACCATGGGGAGGGGAACTTCCCCAGAATCATTTAGCTCAAAAAAATCAGCTATGAAGCAGCCATGTTCCTGAACAGCACACTGTCGCCGAAAAAAACCGGGCATCTAGTCGCCAAAGCCTAAGGCGATCACTGCAGAAATCTGCCGGAAAAGCAATCCAACACGGAGCATGGTCCGACCATGTCAAAGCCCCGTGCCCAGCCTCCACCCTCTCATCCATCAAGCGTTGATCCAATAGAAAGTAGTCTATGCGGGTATGCACCCGGTGAACGGGCGAGTAATAAGTGTAGCTTTTTTCCCCTTCATGTATATCTCTCCAGACATCCCGCAAGCCTAAATCCAGCATAAAATTCCGCAGCGCCTTACTAGGCCCACCAGCTACCCTACCAGCGCTACCCGTCGAGTCCCAGCGGGGCACCATGTGGGCGTTACAATCCCCGCCCAAGATAATAGGGCCTTTCGCAAAGTCAGCTAATAAAGTTTTCAGCCGTGCGAAAAAAGTTACTTGGCTTTCATTAGGAGCATAAATATTAGCAAGCGTTAACTGGCCTTCTAATCGCACATTCAAGAAAAGCCATCTCCCCAGAGTATCTTTCTTAACCTCCTCCACCTTGAGGGATAAGCAGTGATGAAACAGCAAGGCCACACCACATTTCTTCCGTCCATTCATGTCCGACGCTACCCACACATCAGAGTAAGGATTACGCTTCAACCATCCCTGAGTGCTATTACGAAGATGTGTCTCTTGTAAAAACACAATATCCCCCTTCAAGGATCTCAATTCCGAAAAGAGCAGTGAACGCTTTCTTGGGGAATTAAGACCCTTTACATTCAAAGAGATCAGTTTCAACATGGGTAATCAATTACCTTACCAAACAAAAGAGCGAGCAGGATAAGGGTTACTTGCACTTTATTAATGAACAACCCCGACGCGTTTCGGCAGGTGCCTTCATCAGGGGGCTAAACGGACTGCAAACCACACAAACAAATAAATAAATAAAACATCAATAAACACATGTTAAAACAATATATATTAAAAGATTAATAATAAAAATAAATATGACCATAAATGTAAGACCACAAATAAAAGAATATACTCACACGTTGTACTCTAGTCATGCATTAAAGGAAGCGCATATACTATGTGTGACCAATAGTACAATATACAATGCTGTAAAAACAATAAATACATAAAAATATCAAATTACATATACCATTAGTAAACAGTGACAAAACAGTGAAAAATTGGCAAAAACAGTGAAAAAACAAAGAAAATGGGGAACCCAGACCAGAATAGTATACTATATAAATATATCAATAGAATCTAGATAAAACCATATAACATTGAAAGAAAATAAATGTCAATAAACAAAAGCATATCATATGATAAAAACATTAAGAAATAATTTAATATAAAAAAATGAATAATTATGATTAAATAACATAAAAAACACTAAATATAAAGAGCCATTGAAAATCAATATAGTAACAAGCCGTGTAAATTACAATTGCTGATGCCTAAAACATGGCGTAAAAACAAATTTAAAAACAAAAGTATATTGACTCCTAAAACACAGATAAATGCAAAATGCATGTAAACATAAAAACCAGAGGTAAACTATTTAAAAAATGTGAAATATGTGTAATGTGCAAATGTGAACAGGAGTAAAAGAAAAGAAGTAAAATGCCATGGAGAAAGGCCCTTTGTACCTTAAGCAATAAAAAAATTTTTTTGAACAACTAAATGGAGCCTAACTAACCGGAAAACTGCTCGTGTCTAAGAAAACATGTTATAATGTCACCTTGTGAATGGCACATTATAATTGTGTGCTTAAAAATGAACATAGTTTGCCGATTGCATTCATTTTCTTTTTCTTTTTTGAGCACATGCTCATTATGTGTTATGTTTAAGGTTCTTTTAGAATATGCTTTTTAATTAAAATCTTTATTTACCATATTTAGTCTTTATGTTCATTTTTAAGCACACAATTATAATGTGCCATTCCCAAGGTGACATTATAAATTTTTTTATTGCTTAAGGTACAAAGGGCCTTTCTCCATGGCATTTTACTTCTTTTCTTTTACTCCTGTTCACATTTGCACATTACACATATTTCACATTTTTTAAATAGTTTATTTAGGGCAAGGTTTGTCCTTTGGTTTTTATGTTTACGTGCATTTTGCATTTATCTGTGTTTTAGGAGTCAATATACTTTTGTTTTTAAATTTGTTTTTACGCCATGTTTTAGGCATCGGCAATTGTAATTTACACGGCTTGTTACTATATTGATTTTCAATGGCTCTTTATATTTAGTGTTTTTTATGTTATTTAATCATAATTATTCGTTTTTTTATATTAAATTATTTCTTAATGTTTTTATCATATGATATGTTTTTGTTTATTGACATTTATTTTCTTTCAATGTTATATGGTTTTATCTAGATTCTATTGATATATTTATATAGTATACTATTCTGGTCTGGGTTCCCCATTTTCTTTGTTTTTTCACTGTTTTTGCCAATTTTTCACTGTTTTGTCACTGTTTACTAATGGTATATGTAATTTGATATTTTTATGTATTGTTTTTACAGCATTGTATATTGTACTATTGGTCACACATAGTATATGCGCTTCCTTTAATGCATGACTAGAGTACAACGTGTGAGTATATTCTTTTATTTGTGGTCTTACATTTATGGTCATATTTATTTTTATTATTAATTTTTTAATATATATTGTTTTAACATGTGTTTATTGATGATTTATTTATTTGTTTGTGTGGTTTGCAGTCCGTTTAGCCCCCTGATGAAGGCACCTGCCGAAACGCGTCGGGGTTGTTCATTAATAAAGTGCAAGTGACCCTTATCCTGCTCGCTCTTTTGTTTGGTTGGACTTTCTGCGAGTCTAGTTGCTCTCCTTTGAATCAATTACCTTACCACCATCGCCCCTGTCCCTCCCCCAACCCACATAATCCAACCCTCCCCTGTCGCCTGCGAAGCAACATACCTTAAGCAGGAACAGCAGCCTCACCCCCATCAATCGCCTAACTATCTTCGACAGTCCACCCCACATCCACCCACGCACCCCACCCCAAAACACTACCCAAGAACCCCATCCCCCCACGCCCTGACCCCTCCCCTCCCCCAACTGTACTCGCCCCCCCCATCTAATCCCACCCCCCTTCCCGTCAGAACCACCTGCGTGCCACAAAAGAAACAGGACACGGTTAAACTAACCCCAAACCCAGCTCCTACTGGTCCCCCTTGCATAAAAAGTATGATAAAACAATGCAAAGGTACATCCCCTTTGTACCACTCAGCAGTAAACTATTAGCCCAAGTATGCCCCTCTCCAAACCACCGCCACTTTCCCTCCCACCCCCAATTAACAAAAAGCAAGTACCCAAATGCATGCAGAAACAATTAGTACAACAAGAGTAAAAGTGAGGGACAGCTGACTAATACAAAACAGTCAGGAAAACAGGAATGCAGAAACCAAGGACTTTTAAGCAGATCGTCCCACCCGAGTCCATTTCGAGTGCTGTGGCTTAGAGGTCGGAGGTGCTGGTAATGCAGTATCTTCTACAAGACCTGCCTGGCGCAACGCTCTCCAAGCTTCTGTATGGTCCTTAGCCGAGATCTTTTTATTGCCCAAGAGGAAGTTCATCCGGAACGGGAAGGACCAGGAATAACGAATCCCTTTGTTCAGCACCGCTGTGATTGGCTTCATCTCCCTCCGGCGAGCCAGCGTGAAAGCTGAGAGATCCTGATATACAGTTACTGCTGCTCCCTGATACGGGATCGTTTTTTTCTCCCGACCCCTTCGTAGAAGAAGCTCCGCATCAACATACCGCAGAAATCTAGCAATAACATCCCGAGGTTGGTTATTTGGGGGTTTTCCTAGGCACGGTGCACACGTTCAACCTCCATTCCAGGCCCATGAGATGCAAGTTCCTCCGCCGTAAGCAACTCTCCCATCAAAGTTTTAAGCACCACTGTCAGGTCTTCACCGCCTCCTGCAGCCTCCGGAATCCCTCGGAAGCGCACATTATTACGACGGGACCGGTTTTCAATATCATCAATTTTATAAGTCAGTTCCATCGCTTGCGCATGGTGCCTATCTACTGCGCACTGTAAATCCACCAAGGCACCATCATGATCGTCAATTTTAGTCTCGACCTCTTCCACTCGGGTACCTAGGTCTTTTATGTCACCCCTGAGGTCCGCAATTGTGCTCATCACTTCCTCGCGCATGGAGCGGAATTCACCAGCCAGCTCCTCAAAGCCCCTCCGAAGCTCCCGTTGTAGAAGGGCATGCGAGGACAGCGCTGCGGGACCCAGGTCATTCTCACTCATTGACTCATCACCGGAGCCCTCAGAAGGTTGTTTACTGGTTGGGCTGGTATGGGTACCACTCTTTCCCAGCAGATGCTGAGAGGCCCGCATTCCCTCCCGGGCCTCAAGCCCCCTGGTTTTGGCAGCCATGGGTAGTCTTTGGAACCCTACAGTCCAAAAAATATGAAAGTAGTGTTATCAAGCAGTGGAGGAGCAGCTATCAGTACCAAAAACAGGAAAAGGGGAAAAAAAAGAGATGAGAGAAAAAAAATCCCACTCTTGGGCAGCAGATGGCGGTCCAGGCACACTCTCAGAGGCAGATTCCAACAGGCACATAAAGAAACTGCACCCGATGCACTTGATACAATTTCTGCCATCCAGATAAAGAGGCTCAACGAACCAGGCACCGAGGCAAAGCAAAAGGCTAGAGGGTCCAAGAGTCACCACACCAATCTCCAGGAACGCCGAGACTCACGGTGCTGGGTGCTGATTCGTCGTTTGCAGGCCACGTGGTTCTTTCCCGCGGAGGCTGGCTGGAATGCAGGGAGGACCGTGCGTTCCAGGAGCACGTGGCAATGGCCGCTGGAGCAACCAACCAAGCCACCGGCCTTCACTCAGCCCCAGCATGTCGCAGACAGCACTGCTCCCACGCCGTCTGAGTGCAGAGATTGCGGCAAACCAGTATCGGCTTCGATAGTCAAGAGAGATGATACCGCGGGACTGATCCCTCTCGATGCTCCTGTTGCCGGTAGCGATGCCATCAGCCGCTCATCCACCTCCAGGCTCCTCACTCTCTCCAATCGGGGGATCCGAAGCTGAATCGTTGGATGATTGCTCCCTAAGAGCCACCGAAAGAGGGGCCCTGCTCCGAGCCGCAACGGCAGATGATGGGACGAGAGCAGCTCCTGGCGCAGGTGCGAATGCCCCCGGTCTCCACAGCGCACCGCGCACCTCCAATCGCCCCGCCAGGTATCAAAACGACTCCGCCAGGTCTCAAAGAGCAGGATCGGGTAGGCAGTGGGGATTACGCTAATGCTAAGCAGTTGCTAGCTAAATAGGGGGAGAACCCGGCTTAGAGCTGTGTTAAAGTGCAGCCATTCCTTCACGGGCTCACTAGCGCCCCTCCCCCCCTGCTATATCCTTTTTAAGATACGGTGACCAGTATTGCACACAATATTCAAGGTGCGGTCTCACCATGGAACAATACAGAGGCATTATTATAATCTTTGTTTTATTGAGGAGTAGGCAGATAAACTCCTCCCTGCTGCCCACCGGCAAGACCAATGGTGCCGCAGCCTCTCTCCCGCTGAGGAACTTTAAATTCAAAAATGCTGCTAGGCGTGCCTTTGCCAGAGTGCCCTTTGGTGTGGCCCTTGGCCAGGGACTGAAGTCGCAGACCGGGAGACCCCCTCCCCCCCAGCTCAGGGCAACTCGCATGCACCCCAAAGGAAGGAAACAGATTAGACAAATACCTCCCTGCTACCTCTCACTAAGCCAATCTCGCGGTTTACAGCACCTAAACTAGCTGCCTTCCAGCCAGTCCTTCAGTCCCAGCTGTAACAAGCCTATAACGCACTACTACAACAAACTTCACAATAATTGATACATCAACCACAACATAAAGCCTAGCCAGCCAAACTTTCAAAGCCATTTCAGTTAAGCAACAACCACCAGTCCATCCCAGACTCCAACGCCCAACCTCACCATGCCCTCCATATACGCAATCATGTACACCATGTTCACCCTTTTAGCACTAAATTCCAGTGCCTACCTCCTCCCCCACAGCCACTTCATAATCACCCCCTATGTTTCCTACTACAGCCCTCTACTTTTGCTTACACCCAACCAAGGAAAATCCTACCCTCATACACATTCCCATTCTCCCTCTCCCTGCAAACACACACCCCTCCCCCTCACACCCTACACACGCCTAAAGTGTGTATTAATAAATGCCCAGTCAATCAAAAAAAGATCCAACTAATCCAGGACCTCACTACAAACAAAGATCTAGGCACCCTCTGTCTAACAGAAACCTAGACACAAGAAACACGCAGTTCTACTAAATCACCTCAACCTCCAAGGATACCAATTACCATCACAGCCCTCGCCTCCATCGGCAATGTGGCACAGTACTTATCATCTCAAAACAGCAGCACAACTTCAGCACTCAAGCCTGCAACAACATGAGCAACCTCTACACCCTCGCCATTTCAAATAAGCACGTTACATTATGACTTGTCTACTGACCACCATCCTCCCCTGTTTCTGACTTAACCAGCATCCTGGAACACGCACTCTCGACCACCAAGACAAACAAGACCTCCATACTCTTAGGAGACTTCAACCTGCCCTCCATCCAACAAAATCAAGCCACCACCTTCCTTGATGCTATGAAAGCCATGGAATTCGACCAGTTAGTACATTCCTCCACCCGTGACAAAGGCAACATCCTTGATCTGATTTTATCAATAACCACACCACACCACTCCCCCTCGCCACACACCACCTGCACACCTACAAATACAACCAACCGCAAATCTCCAAATACAACCAGTCCCCTGGTCCGACCACTGCCTCATCCACTTCAACATCACATCCCCCCAACCCAACAAACCAACAAAAAGATTTTAGCAATTCAATAAAGATGACTTCCTCAACAACATATTACCCTGTGGAGTGGAGGAGTGGCTTAGTGGTTGGGGCAAGGTACTTCAGGCCGGAAGGTCGGAGGTTCAAATCCCACTAGAGGACAGCAACCTTGGGCCGGAAGGACTGGGGTTTCTAGTCCCACAGGTGCTCCTTGTGGTCTTGGGCAAGCCACTTAACCCTCCATAGCCCATGTTCCCTGTAAAATAGTTATCTCCAAGTGATAATGCCCTTTTCAATGTAATTTCAGTTTGTTCAATGTAAACCGCACTGATGCAGAATAGCGTGGTATATAAGAGAATGTAAATAAATAAATAAATACCCTAAATTGATGACAAAGCCAATGACCCTGAAGCGTTTCCTGATCTATAGAATAAGACCATCCACACAGCTTCTGCAGCCCCAACCAATCTACATCACAAATCCAACAAAATTCCAAAAACCCCATGGTACACACCAGAACTCCGAAAAATCAAAACTCACTTCCGGAAACTGGAAAGGGAGTGGTGGAAATTAAAACACCCCTCAGACCGCAACCTCTACATGAATCTACTAGACAGCTACAGAACCTCAACAGACACTGCAAAAAACAATACCATACAAAACTAATCAACTCATCTCTCAACTGCTCAAGAGAGCTCTTCAATATTGTAAAACAACTATCCAAGCTTCCATTCAAACCTATCTCAGAAAACCCAATCAACCCCCAGCTACTGGCAGGCAACTACAGCTCCAAAAAACAAGATCTCCCCCCACCACAGTCATCCACTACTGTGTCACCCTGGTCGACCTTCCACTCAGGAAGCACAACCCTCCTCAACCACCTTATCTCACTTCAAAGCAGCTCATGCGCACTACTGGTCTCAGGTCCATGGAGCAAAACAAACAAACTTTTCCACAGCCATTTCTTCAGCACCTAATCAGACCCGTCGCTTAAACACAGTCCTTAAATCCCTTACATCCCTCCGACCAGACTCTGATCCTGCTCCTCCCTCATCGTCCCCCCTCCCTCCCATCTTGCTGCTGCCTTCAACAAAAAAATTCTGGATCTCAGAGCATCTTTACCTTATTGTCCTCACCCATCTCTTCTCCTCCTCTCTCCCCTCCCCCTATCTCTCAACTTTCACATACCCGGGCCTCCTTCCATTCAATCACTACCTCTGAGCTTATGAATCTGATATCCTCTTCTCATAAGACAATCTGTGTACTGGATCCTATTCCTTCCTCATGGCTCCTTACCCCCTCGCTTGCTCTCATCCCCTATGTCCTCACCATGATTAACACCAGTCTTTCCACCGGGGTCTTACCTCACTCTTGGAAGCACGCTCGTGTCCATCCCATCCTTAAGAAACCCTCACTTGACCCTTAGCTTCCTGCCCACTACTGACCTGTCTCCAACCTCTTTTTTTTCTTTCTAAGATCTTGGAGAAAGAGGTCTTCGCACAATTGTCACATCATCTTGATTCCACCCTTTTTCTTCATCCCTGTCAGTCAGGTTTTTGGCCCGGTCACAGTGTGGAGACTGTTCTTATAGCTTTTCTTAACAAACTTCACGTGGCTCACTATTGTGGTGATTTCTCGGTGGCGGTGTCCTTGGATCTTTCTGCAGCTTTCGACCTTATCAACCATTCACTTCTTCTTTCTCGTCTACGCGAGGCTGGCCTTTGCAGCGCGGTTTATCATTGGTTTCACTCTTACCTTTTTTCCTGCTCCTATGCTGTTGTCTCTTCATCTGCCCCAGCCATCACTTCTGACTCCTTTCCACTGCCCTGTGGTGTTCCTCAAGGTTCTGTTCTGGCACCCCTTCTTTTCAATATTTTTCTGGCACCACTAGCACTCCTGATTTCAACAGTTTGGGATTTCGGCTTTCTATTATGCTGACGATCTGGTCCTTCTCCAACGTACTTCTCCACTCCATACTGAACTTACCCCCCTCAACTCCTGTCTTTCTGCTGTTACTGCCTGGCTTACCACTAACTGTGTTCACCTGAACCTGACTAAAACACTTGCTATCTGGTTCACGTTTGGTGGTCCCTCTCCTCTGGTTGCACCCTCCTTTGCTGACTCACCTATTCCATTGTTTTCCTGTTTCCGTTATTTGGGGGTTGTTTTTGACTCTGATCTCTCTTTCCGGGCTCACATTTCACATGTTTCCAAGACCTCATTCTTCTTTCTTCGTCAAATTCATGCCATTCACCCCTTTCTCACCACTCAGGCTCTCACTATTCTCCTTTCTCTGGTCATATCACGTGTTGACTTCTGTAATTCAGTTCTGACTGGTCTCCCACACTCGCAAATCTATCGCTTGCAACGCATTCAGCATACAGCCGCATGCCTTATCTTTCACTCCTCTCCTCGGGATCACATCACCCCCCTTCTGATTCACCTTCACTGGCTTCCCGTCAAATTTCGTATACATTATAAGATTCTTACATTGGTCCATCATGTCATGTACACTCTCACACCACAGTACCTGGCAGACCTTATTCAATCCCATACTCCTAGCCGTTCACTCCAGTCACCGCATGTCAATCGTCTTAACCTCCCTTCCCCCTCTCGTGCCCATCTGCAAACCACCCGCTCATCCGCTTTCTTCTTTCTCGGTCCTGCACTATTTTTATTTATTTATTTATTTGTGTGCTTTTCTATACCGCCCCTTCCAGAGATCAGGGGCGGTTTACAGAGAACACGGTAAACATCAATTACATAGAACATTTTTGAGCGCATAACTATTTTACAGAGAAAATATTAACTATTTTACATTGAGCACATATTCATTATTTACAGAGAGTAGATGGAACTCCCTCCCCACCTCTCTGACTTGAACAGCAATTTACAACATTTAAAAAAGACCTGAAAACCCACCTTTTCTCCATTTGCTTTTGACCTCCCTTCTCCTCCTGTGTGAAATTACCTTTTTCCTCCTCTTTCTCACTCCCTTTCCTCTTAGTCACATGTGTTACATGTCTCGAGTGCTTTCCTGTCGCATTGTAATTTCCTTTCCTTTTCTGGCCTATTGGCCTCCTTTTTGTATTTTACTTTGTAAACCACTATCTTATAATTTGAATGGCGGTATATCAAAACTAATAAACATAAACCCACATTGAAACCATTATCTCTTCACTCAACACCACCACCTCCTCTGCCCTTGACCCATGTCCAGGCTCTTGGATCAAAAATGCTCAGTAGTAGTAGGCAATGAAAAAGAACTCAGCCCTTTAAGTGCCGTTGAGTCGGTGTCAACCCTCTGGATAGTTGTCCTAAATTGTGTTCGGTCTTCCGTCAGGCGGCTCATTGTTGACTGACTGGCACTGATAGCTGTTGTTGTTGTATCGATCTATCTCATTGCTGGCCTTCCTCTTTCACGTTGACCTTCTACCTTGCCAAGCATGATGTCTTTCTCTAATGATCTCTCTCTTCGCATATGTCCAAAGTATGAAAATCGAAGTCTTGTCATCTGAGCTTCTAAAGAAAGCTTAGGTTTGATCTTCTCTAGTACTGACTGGTTACCATTGCTAAATTCATCCAAGCATCCCTTACCTAAGGACACATGCCAATCACCCTCAAGTCTGCCTCTATCCGCCCAATCGTCAAGAAACTCAATCTCGACCTAATGGACCCCACCTCGTACAGACCCATCGCTAGCCTCCCTTTCTTAGCCAAAATTATAGAAAACGTAGTATGCCAACAACTCCAGGACCACATGAAACCAAATCTCCACTTGACCCCCAACAACATGGCTTCTGCCCCATCACAGAGTTGAAACTCTCCTCCTCTTCCTCTTAAACAAACTAATCCAAGGCATCCAGTCAACACATCAAGGATTTATTCTAGTTTTCCTCAATTTATCAGTGGCATTAGACTCAGTAAGCCACACCATCCTCCTCCAATGCCTCCAATCCATTGAAATCCAGAACACAGTACTAAACTAGTTCTAATCCTTCCTATCCAGCCACCAGCAGCAAATCATAATGGGTGACACCTCTTCCATTCTATTCACACAAATCCAAGGCATTCCTCAAGGATCCACCCTCTCCGCCCTGCTTTTCAACATATTTATTTATTTACATTCTCTTATATACCGCGCTATTCTGCATCAGTGCGGTTTACATTGAACAAACTGAAATTACATTGAACAGGGCATTATAACTTGGAGATAACTATTTTACAGGGAACATGGGCTGGAGGGTTAAGTGGCTTGCCCAAGACCACAAGGAGCAACCTGTGGGACTAGAAACCCCAGTCCTTCCGGCCCAAGGTTGCTGTCCTCTAGTGGGATTTGAACCCCCGACCTTCCGGCCTGAAGTACCTTGCCCCAACCACTAGGCCACTCCTCCACAGCCTATATACCTACAGCCTCCACAGCCATATACCTACAGCCACTCTGCTTGATGATTAAGTCCCACAACTTACTTTACCATCTCTATGCTGATGACATCCTCATCCCCTTTCTACACCAAAACAACCCACCTTCAGAAAGCTCCAGCTTTGCTTCTCTGAAATCTCACAATGGTTCAAAAATAACCATCTCTCCATCCATTACAAAAAACGGAAGCACTCTTCATCTCCAAAGACAGTATATTTACCGACACCCCCCCCCCCCCAAAAAAAAATCATAATCCTGAACACTCCTTGCTGAGGTATTTTATTTCTTCTTGTACTTTGATGCATCATCCTGGATCACAACCTCTCCTTCAAACAATAAGTGAAGAAAACTGCAATCAATCTTTTATAATATCCTGTTGCGCCCATAGCCCTGTACAGCAGTGTGGAAGGGCGTGCTTGTTATAGTAGATTCCACCACTTCAGCAATGTGCCTGACTGACTTTGGACTACCTTTCCCAGGGTGCACTTCATTCAGGTTACTCTTGACGTTTAGGTAGAAAACACTCTTTTTTTTGTAGTTGGGTCGAGAGTTAAGGCATTGACAGAATTTATTTATGAGGTAAACGCAAATAAGGTTCACAAATTGTCACCTATTGGATTTCTTCTCCAGGCTTATATTTAGTACAACAGGATATCACTGAACTTAAACACAAACAGCTTGTAATGTCCTTCATTGCAAAGCAGAAAGTCTCTTCCACAGCCACTGCTAGCAAATGTGCATAGCAGTGCTGTTTAAAACAAAACTAAAAATATCAGCTTCAGATAAAACAGCTCTCTTTTCTCTTCCAAAAGAGCTTCTTAAATTCACCGTGAGTACGGCATAAGCTCTGCACTGCACTGACTTCAGCTGGTTAATGAGCAAGCAATTAAACAGCAGCACACATTCTCAGCACAAGTATTTTTCCTTTTCATAGAACCTTTTCACTTCAACAGAGGCTCTCTAGGATACTGGACTCTGGAAGGTTCCCTTATGATGTATTTCCTCTCAGGACTTCTTTGTGCTTAGCAGTTTGACATAAAGAACAGTCCATGTAAGAATCATCCTCTTCCAGAACTAATTCCTGTTCTCCTACCTGCATGGGTTCTACTTCTGGCTCAAAGGGCTTAGGTGACTGCCTCCCATCAGGGCAAGCGCTGTCTCCAGCAAATCTGTGATGCTCCCAATCAGACAGGCTTCCAAAACTCATACCTGGGTCAAGGCTTGGGTCAGTTGTTCCTCCCTCATATTCTGGCCAGCATGTATTTGAGCTTCCCTGTCTTGTCCTCCAGCATGGGCTCTTGGTTCTCAGGGCTTCAGCTCCATTTTTCCTCCAGTAGGCATTCCTACTCCTCCTCTCCTCTCCTGAATATTCTGTCCTAGTTTTAAACCTCCCAGGCTCTAACCCTGCCCTTTCTCCTTTCAGGTGTTGCAAATCAGTCTGCCTCCTGGCAGTTGAGTAATTGGGAAAGTCAGTGACGTAAGGGCTCCTTACCCTGAGCTTGCTTTCCCCCTCCTTCTCACCACTAGGGACACTCTGCAACCTATTGTAGCCTGGCACAATCTGGTTTCTAGGTACAACTGGGGTTTTGTATCTCTGACCTTGCAATACAGGTCCTTTGATAAGGGTAAATTCCCCCTCTTTATCCTTGTTTCCCAGGCCCTGATAAGCTTCCTTATCACAATCCGCACCCTCCAACACTTCTGCCCAATCCTAGTCCCTCCAGGCTTCAGATCAGCACTGCAAGCAGCCAACCTTCCAATCCTCAACTACTGCAACTTCATTTACCAAGGGCTCCCACAATCAACTGTCCTCCCACTACGTACAGAACTCCATACAGCTGCATGCACCCTTCTGGCAGCTCCTAAACAAGAGCACATAACACTCATACTCAAGCAGCTCCACTGACTCCCCCTCAGAAGTCACATTAAATATAAAACATTGATGATCACCCACAAAACACTTCTGGGCCTCGCCTCCTTAGCCTTCCCCACACCTTCCAATTAAACGGAGCCAGCCACCAATCCACCAGCAACACTCTGATCAGCCCCCACTCGAAAACTAAAAGCACCCAGCAAGCCTGTGCAATAGCATTTGAATTGTATGCACCCACCACATGGAAAACTCTCTCCCTGCTGCCATCAGATGTATCAAAGATCTCTAAATTTAGGAAGCACCTGAAACCCCATCTTTTCACTGAACACTATGGACCTGTAATCTAATCCTGCACATGCTCTGGACCTGTAACCTAACTCCCACACACTCCAACAAAAGCAAATCAAGGTATATAGTTAGCTTTCAGCAGGTTTATACAAGAAACTTATCTGTACATAGTTTACATACACTTCTTGTTTACTGTAACTTTCTATTGTTTGTAAACCGCTTTGACCTGGAGAAAAGCACAGCTAAATAAAGAAACAAATATTTATTTATTTAGCAATTTTTATATACTGCCTTATCATGGAATCAAAGCGGTTTACATTATAACTCACATTTTTACATAGAACGTATACTTACACAGGTACAGAGAACTTAATATGGAACTCAGGGTGGGGTGTCATGCAGGGGGTGCTTTGCAGCGTAACTTGTATACAAATGAAACTGCTTACAACAGAATATAGTAGATGTCTAGCTAATATGGTGTTAGATGAGTTCATTGAAATGATCAACAAAAAGGAAGGTTTTTAGTTGCTTTCTAAAGTCCTTCATATTAGTGGTAATCCTCAAAGTCCTAGGGAGTTTCAGATGGCTGGTGCAGCAAGAAAAAATGCTGTCCTAGTGGTGGTTTCATTTGCTCTTCTGTTTGAGCAGGGTATTGGAATTGTATCAATAGTGCTCTGTCTCCTTTCCATACTCCATTCCTTTCCTTATGTTTTCTCACATTCTATTTGCCTTCTTGGCTGACTCTGCACACTGGGCAGAGGGTTTCAATGTATTATCCACGATTACACCTGGGTGGTGGTTCCTAATGTGAAACCTTGCATTGTGTAACCATAGTTTAGGTTGTTCTTTCCTTGGTGCATAACTTTGCCATTTGAACATCCAGTCTTCCAATTTATCAAGGTCCTCTTGCAATTCTTCCCAATCCTCTTGCATTTTAACATCTTGAATAATTTTGTGTCATCTACAAATTTGATTACCTGACTCGTTTATTCCCAGTACCAGGTCATTTACAAATGTGCTAAAAAGCAGTGGACCCAGCTCAGATCTCTGTGGTATTCCACTATTCACCTTCTTCCATTGGCAAATTAGCCATTTAATCCTACCCTCTGCTTTCTATCTTTTAACCAGTCCCTGATCCACTATAGTACATTGTCCCCTATCCCATGACTTTTTAAATTTGCCAAGAGTTTCTCATGAGGGACCTTGTCAGAGGCTTTCTGAAAATCCAGATACACTATCAACTGGCTTTCCTTTGTCTATCTGTTTATTCGTAACTTCAAAAAATATAACAGATTAGTAAGACAAGACCTTCCTTGGCTAAAGCCATGTTGGCTTTCTCCCATTAAACCATCTACATGTTCAGTAATTTTTGTTCTTTATAATGGTTTCTACCATTTTTCCCGGTACTGATGTCAGGCTCACTGGTCTGTAGTTTCCTGAATCATCCCTGGAACCCTTTTTAAAAAATAGCGATACATTGGCAGTTCGCCAATCTTCAGGTATTACAGATGATTTTCATGATTGTTCACAGATTACTAATAGTAGGTCTGTAATCTCATATTTCAGTTCTTTCAACACCCTCAGATATCATCCAGGTCAGGTGATCTGCTACTCTTTAGTTTATCAAATAGTTGTAAAATATCAATAAATCAGAAAGATGTTTCTTTCAATTCTTCCCATGCATCACCTTTAAATACCATTTCATTCATGGGTAACTTCCCTGAAAACTGAAGCAAAGAATTCATTCAGTCTCTCCGCTATGGCCTTGTCTCCTCTTAGTGCCCCTTTTACCCCTCTATCATCTAAAGGTCCAACTGACTCGCTCACAGGCTTTTTTGCTATAAATGTACTTGAAAAAGGTTTTATTATGC
The DNA here is from genome assembly GCA_033557465.1 of Ichthyophis bannanicus. NCBI lineage: Eukaryota > Metazoa > Chordata > Amphibia > Gymnophiona > Ichthyophiidae > Ichthyophis > Ichthyophis bannanicus. Next base: position 13,465,785 of record CM066034.1, read on the forward strand.
GTTTTTGCTTCCACCGCAAGCTTTTCAAATTCTCTCTTTACCTGCCTTATCAATGCCTTGCATCTAACCTGCCAGTGCTTATGTTTCCAGTTTTTGTCATTTGGCTCCTTTTTTCCATTTCCTGAAAGATGCTATTTTGGCTACCACAGCCTCTCTGACCTCACCTTTAAATCATGCTGGCAGGTTTTTTTGTACTTCTTTCCACTTTTCTTAAAGCATGGAATACATCTGGTCTGGGCTTCCAAAATAGTATTTTTAAACAATACCCATGCTTGATGTAAATCTTTAAAACAAGCAAAAATGAATCCCTCCACTCTTCCAAGGCTATGTAGATTCAAAAATTGTCTTATGTTTCTAACACTAAAGTCAAAAATATTCATTTGATATTTTCAGTTACAGGTATAATTTCTCAAAATGGTAATGATTTATAAGGGGTGTGGAGGTCTCAGACTTCCCATAGCACTGGTTTCTCTGACAAACATCATAGGCCTTCTTGCTGGATTTACATCAACAACCTTTCCAACCACAACCCCCAAGGTGTTTAGTGTTAAAGTTTCAAACAAATTGTTATATTATTAATCGTGCTTATCTGAGCAGATGTAGACTCCCCGACGCCACCATCCGGCACCATCAATGCGTTTCACAGGTGAGAAGTTTCTTCAGGGGAACTTTAAATCACGGTAAGCACTCAAGCTGGTATCCAATATGTATTCGATTGGCGTATACAGAAGCTCAGCTCTGAGAATTCTCTAAGGAGATGACAATGATTAAGATAAAAGAGCACACATCAGCCAACAGCCTCCACACGCTCATACAACCGGAAACCAGCGCACGTCCTAGAAGAAGTCAAACACGCAACCGAGTCAGTACCCCAAATGAATACAAGCACACACGCAAGGACACAACAGACAGAGCTCTCTCCATGGCTGCTCCAACAATATGGAACAATCTACCGGACGATCTAAGGGCAACTCCAGACCTCAAAGACTTCAGAAAACAACTAAAAACCATGCTGTTCATAGAGCACTATGGTCACATCACATAACCTAAGAGAATGGATAACAGCACTCCAATCCTCCTAAACAACTGTATGTATATAAAATGTGTTTTTAGCACCACTGTAAATAGCCCACCTTGTACATAGCTCAAACAAAATCAAGCACCCAACACAGCCCTCACACAACTAAGTTTCATTCTCACTGCATGTACAACACACACACTTTACCTGATTGCTTGCTGTGATACCACCTTGATTATTAAGATAAGGCGGTTTAGAAATACTGTTAAATAAAATAAATAAATAAAATAAATAAATGATAAAAATAGATACATGCCTCAAATACAATCGTCGATATAGGAAAACCACTTTGATAATTATGCCAGTTTATAAAAGACCTAATGTTCATACCTGGTTCGTTCAGTTCCAGCGCCTTAGCTGATAATCAAAGAATCTTAAAAAACGCCACGCATGCGGACTCTAACTCCTCGGGATCTTTATCTCCAACTCTGTCACGTGCGTCAGCTCTTACGTCAGAGATATATACCAGTGGCATTCATTCAGCACATTGTCGGGATAATAGGAATACCCAAGGACTCTAGCATTAAGGTAGGCAAAAGGTGGCTTCAGCCCGGAAAAACTGAAGCTGAACTAGCAGTATTCAACATGTGGAGTGGAAAGAATGGTCAAATACATCCTCCCCATTCAATGGTGTTATTCAACCCTCCAGGGTGTACTGTGTTCAGTTTGAATATCCATCTTTGTTCATTAATCAATAATGTCTGCTGTAAGGATTTACCACCCCTCCCTTTGGTGACCTGCTCTATACAAAAGCATTTCAAATCTGCAAAAGAGTGTTGCTGTTGTAAACAATGGGCCACCAGCGGGGCTTCCATAACCCTACAGTTTAATCTGCTCCAATGCTCAATCATTCTGACTCGGAAAACACGAACCGTTTTCCCGATATATCTTAAGCCACATGGGCAGGTAATGCTGTAAACTACTGAACAGGAATTGCAAGACGTGGAGTGGTGTAAAGCATGTGTTAATCCATTGTGTTCAAAATCCGTTCTTTCTTCTGTTATCGAACAGATGGAACAAGTCCCACATTTCCTGTGTCCTCCAATAACCGTCAAAGATAGATCAGATGTGGGACGCAGACATGCAGGGCTAAGATGCTCTTTCAGATTACTCTGTCGTGTCCATACACACCGGATTCCATAGCGTTGCAAGCCCGGAACAGTGGCTAGAACATTACTGTGTCGTTTGATGATCCACTATAAGGTGAAAATTGTCTAACCATATTTGTGGTATCTTGACCAGTTTCCATGGAGCGGGGTCTTAATAGAAGGGACCTATTCATATAGAGAGCCCTTCGATACGTGGTTTTAACCACTCTTGTCGGATATCCTCTCTGTAAAAAAATCTTGCTTCAATTGTCGACATCGTATTTTAAATTCCTTCTGGTCAGAACAATTTCTTCGGAATCTAATGAATTGTGATAGGGGAAGGCTGTCTTTCAATTGTTGGGGATGACTGCTACCATAATGCAAAAAGGTGTTCCTGTCATTCTGTTTCTTATAGACTGAAGTGGTCCAACCAGCAGTGCCCTTATTCACTACCACATCCAGAAACTCCATACTAGTTGGATGGTACTTAGGTTTCCTTCAATGGATTAATACTATAGACCCTAACATTCGATTTACCCATAAGTACCATCCAACTAGTATGGAGTTTCTGGATGTGGTAGTGAATAAGGGCACTGCTGGTTGGACCACTTCAGTCTATAAGAAACAGACTGACAGGAATACCTTTTTGCATTATGGTAGCAGTCATCCCCAACAATTGAAAGACAGCCTTCCCCTATCACAATTCATTAGATTCCGAAGAAATTGTTCTGACCAGAAGGACTTTAAAATACGATGTCGACAATTGAAGCAAGATTTTTTACAGAGAGGATATCCGACAAGAGTGGTTAAAACCGCGTATCGAAGGGCTCTCTACATGAATAGGTCCCTTCTATTAAGACCCCGCTCTATGGAAACTGGTCAAGATACCACAATAAATATGGTTACACAATTTTCACCTTATAGTGGCTTTATTAAGCGGATCATCAAACAACACAGTAATGTTCTAGCCACTGTTCTGGGCTTGCAACGCTATGGAATCCGGTGTGTATTGTAACACAGCAGATCTGTCCCCTGCCTTAGAGAGACAAAAACATGATAAAAACAGGCTGGGTTTTGACAGGCAGACAGATCAAAAACATCCCTGTTGCCATAAGCAACTTAGGCAGGCACGAGATCTGCAGCCGTGCCTAGTTAAGAAACAGCTCTCACTAGAAAGAGAAAGCAACTTTCACGTGAGGGAAGACACACCCCAAAAGCAGTATAAAAAAAGCTTAGGGAAAACAGGAAGTAGAGCTGGAGAGCCTGATAGGTCCGGTGGAACAGGAAACTCTAGAGGAAGTTACACGGGAGACTTCAGAGGAGGTTACAGAGGGAGCTGTAACGTGAGGAGCTGCCATGAGGGAAGAAAGCTGACTGACTCTGAGGCAAGCTCTGATTTCTCAGACACGGAGTTTGAACCACCTAAAGTTCCAGCCAGGAAACCACAAAGGAGTTCTACACCAGGAACTAGAAAAGGTTTCACCTGGGAGGTTAGTCAAAAGAAATACCCAGCTTTGATACAAAGAGAAATTCCCCAGCACCAGGCTGAGTGTGGGAGACGTGAGCCAGTGAGAAAGACGTATGTACCTGAGAGGCAGGCTTATGAAAAACAGTCTCCAAACTTTGAGAGAGACTGGGTTATTGAAGATGTTTGTATGGATGAGTCTGACAACGGTATGCTAGAGAAGCCAAGGCACAGATTGATGAAAGGGAAATCTGTTTGCTATAAGGATCAGTGCTGTCAGCTACCAGTGAATGGGAGGAGCAGAGAGCTTAAAGCTGACAAAGGGAAACGTTATTCCAGGAAGTGTGTTTCTCTGCCTTGCCAATATAAAACGAATGGTAGTTACTTGCCTGGTTGTGATGAAGACTGTTTGAGAAACTCTGGAGAAGACACAGAGTTAAAATATACACAGACTTTCTATCCACAGGATAATGATGTAGAGCCAATGATTACAGAAGATAGCTGTTTGAATCTAGGCTTGGAGGACATGGAATGCTCTCTAATGATAGCTGATGAGAATCCTTCTTTATTGTGAAACTTTCAAACCAGTGGGTTTATAACTGGGATAGAAGATAAGAAGAGATTATCAGCTGCCTGGGATAACTATTTACTGTGACTGTTATAGTTAAAAGCAAGTCTGCTACCTTTAAGTTTCATCAGTTTTTGTATCCTAAGTTTTCCTCTGTTGCTGTTTTGGAAATCCGAAAACCCCGGGAGGGGAAATAAAATCCTTTAAACCTTGACCACTTGGACTCACAACTACCCTTATTTCCAATATAAAGGTCAGGTGCCCTAATAGCTCGGCTAGCTGCCTACGCCACAGCCCTGCTGGGACTATAGGGGTTACAGTATGGACACGACGGAGTAATCTGAAAGAGCGTCTTAGCCCTGCATGTCTGCGTCCCACATCTGATCTATCTTTGGCGGTTATTGGAGCACACAGGAAATGTGGGACTTGTTCCATCTGTTCGATAACAGAACGGATTTTGAACACAATGGATTAACACATGCTTTACACCACTCCACGTCCTGCAATTCCTGTTCAGTAGTTTACAGCATTACCTGCCCATGTGGCTTAAGATATATCGGGAAAACGGTTCGTGTTTTCTGAGTCAGAATGATTGAGCATCGGAGCAGATTAAACTGTAGGGTTATGGAAGCCCCGCTGGTGGCCCATTGTTTACAACAGCAACACTCTTTTGCAGATTTGAAATGCTTTTGTATAGAGCAGGTCACCAAAGGGAGGGGTGGTAAATCCTTACAGCAGACATTATTGATTAATGAACAAAGATGGATATTCAAACTGAGCACAGTACACCCTGCAGGGTTGAATAACACCATTGAATGGGGAGGATGTATTTGACCATTCTTTCCACTCCACATGTTGAATACTGCTAGTTCAGCTTCAGTTTTTCCGGGCTGAAGCCACCTTTTGCCTACCTTAATGCTAGAGTCCTTGGGTATTCCTATTATCCCCTGACAATGTGCTGAATGAATGCCATTGGTATATATCTCTGACGTAAGAGCTGACGCACGTGACAGAGTTGGAGATAAAGATCCTGAGGAGTTAGAGTCCGCATGCGCGGCATTTTTTAAGATTCTTTGATTATCAGCTAAGGCGCTGGAACTGAACGAACCAGGTATGAACATTAGGTCTTTTATAAACTGGCATAACTATCAAAGTGGTTTTCCTATATCGACGATTGTATTTGAGGCATGTATCTATTTTTATCATTGTCATCTCCTTAGAGAAATCTCAGAGTTGAGCTTCTGTATACGCCAAAGGAATACATATTGGATACCAGCTTGAGTGCTTAACGTGATTTAAAGTTCCCCTGAAGAAACTTCTCACCTGTGAAATGTATTGATGGTGCCGGATGGTGGCGTTGGGGAGTCTACATCTGCTCAGATAAGCACGATTAATAATATAACAATTTGTTTGAAACTTTAACACTAAACACCTTGGGGGTTGTGGTTGGAAAGGTCGTTGATGTAAATCCAGCACGAAGGCCTATGACGTTTGTCAGAGAAGCCAGTGCTATGGGAAGTCTGAGACCTCCACACCCCTTATAAATCATTACCATTTTGAGAAATTATACCTGTAATTGAAAATATCAAATGAATATTTTTTACTTTAGTGTTAGAAACATAAGACAATTTTTGAATCTACATAGCTTTGGAAGAGTGGAGGGATTCATTTTTGCTTGTTTTAGTAATCTATACCCTCTGTAAATCTGACATTAATCACGAGTGATGTAAATCTTTAACATCTGCAGCTGCTCCTTTTAGTTTTTTCATAACTATTTTCTTCATTTTATCAGTCTCCCTTTTGATAGTTAAAAGGCAGTACTGTGAATTTCCTTGCTGTCCTTCATCCATTTATTAAATCAAATGTGATCATGCTATGATCACTATTGACAAGTAGCCCCGACACCTTTATCTCTTGTAACAGATCTTGTGTTCCACTAAGGACTAGGTTCAAAATGGCTTTCTCCATTGTCGGTTCATGTATCAGCTGCTCCAAGAAGCAGTCATTTATTTCATCCAGAAACTTTATCTCCCTAGCATGTCCTCCATGACACTGATCCAGTCGATATAGGGGTAATAAACTGAGCACCCAAGGGATGGACCCTAAAGTTACTGCTTGGGTTAGAAATTGGTTGGGTGGGAGGCGACAAAGAGTACAAGTAAATGGAGCTCACTCTGAGAAGAAGGATGTTACCAGTGGTGTGCCCCAGGGATCTGTCCTTGGTCCGATTCTTTTTAACATCTTTGTTAGTGATATAGCGGAAGGGCTGTCGGGTAAGGTTTGCCTCTTTGCGGATGATACCAAAATCTGCAATAGAGTAGACACCCAGGAAGGTGTAGATAACATGAGGAGGGATCTAGCTAAGCTTGAAGAATGGTCTAGAATCTGGCAGCTGGGTTTTAATGTTAAAAAATGTAAGGTCATGCATTTGGGCTGCAGCAATCCAAGGGAGCAATATAGTATAGGGGGTGCAGTACTTTTGTCCACTAAAGAAGAGCGGGACCTAGGCGTGGTTGTGTCTGATGATCTTAAAGTAGCTAAACAGGTAGAAAAGGCGATGGCAAAAAATAGAAGGATGCTTGGGTGCATACAGAGAGGAATGACTAGCAGAAAAAAGGAGGTGATAATGCCTCTGTATAAGTCTTTGGTGCGACCTCATTTGGAGTATAGTGTGCAATTCTGGAGACCGCACCTTCAAAAGGATGTGAACAGGATGGAGTCGGTGCAGAGGGTGGCTACTAAAATGATTAGTGGTCTTCATTATAAAGCATATGAGGACAGACTGAAAGATCTTAATATGTACACCTTAGAGGAAAAGCGGGATAGAGGTGATATGATTTGAGATGTTTAAATACCTCTGGCATAAATGTTCAGGGAGAGAGAGCCTCTTTCAGTTGAAAGCAAGTTCTGCTACGAGGGGACTTGGGGTGAGGTTGAAGGGAGATAGATTCCGGAGTGATATGCGGAAATATTTCTTTACGGAAAGAGTGGTGGATCCATGGAATAGTCTCCCCGTGGAGGTGGTAGAGATGAGGACAGTAACTGAATTCAAAAAAGCATGGGACAAACACAGAGGGTCTCTAAAGGTAAAAAGGGGACTGTTGTAGTTGTTGTTATGGAAGGACAGACTAGATAGGCCATGTGGTCTCTTTTTTTTTGTTGTTGTCATATTTCTATGTTTCTAATTGTAATTACCCATTATTATTATTATTGTGTTTTTGTAACTTTTTTGTTAAGCCTCCCTAATTTCTTTGAGCATTTCATCATCCATTTGTTCATTCTGGATAGGCGGTCTGTAGTCCTGCATTCACTCCTCTACCCAACCATAGGGTATCGGGGGGGGGGGGGGGGAACTCCCGAGTTGGGCCCTTTTGGGCTCTCTAGTTTGGGAACTCAGGTCACAGTTGTGACAAAGGAAGCAAGCATCCCTGTGGAAGGAGGTGCTGTGCTCAAGAGGTTTCTGGTTCAGAGGGTTGAGGCCCTCCTTAAGAATGCCTTTAGAGCTATTGCCTTAAGCACTCATGCAGCACTGTGTGCAGACTTGTGTCAAGCCCTCTTATTATGGATTCAGCTGTTGCTGGACAGCCTGGTAGCTACAACATTGAAAGCGGATTGCCTAAGTGGCTGGCACCCTCTACAGTTCAATCAAAATATCTTCCAGGTGGTAGCTCTGCCTCTTTGCTTGGTTGGCGAATGCTGCCTCCAGGTTGTGGCTCAGCAAATTCCCCTTAAGAACTGGTTACTCTTTGGAGTAGGCTGGTGAATTGATGAAAGGCCTTGGGAAGGCTCACCTATTGAGACTCCGGAGGACAGGCCTCGAGGTGCCTCTTTTTCTCTATTCAACTTTAATTTTTTCCGGTCTCACTTCAAAAATACATTCAACAATTTTTCCATTTCCAATAGTGTTTTAGAAAGTCCCTCTCGTCCTCCACCTACCTCCATTAGACAGCCCTCTTTATTCATATTAACATCTTCCATTAGGGATTTACCAGACATCTGTCTGAATATTTCCCTTCATCTATCCTTCTGATGATACTTAGGATATCTAGGATCCTGTTCCTGTTTTAAACTCCTCTCTTCATGATCTCATAATTATCAACTTCAACCATTCTTCCCCTTTCTTCACATAATTACCCCTCTGCATGTTCATTAACTATTCCATCCTTCCCACAAATTCTAATCTGTGCTGCCTCTCCTCCAAAGTAGGCGCTTTTGTCTTTTTTTATCCTAGTGTGCAGCAATCTCTCATCTAGCAGCTGCCAGTGTCATCCTCCCCATTGTTTTTGGTAACTTATCTAGCTTTCTCAGCATCATGCTCTGTAGTAAACACTTAGGACATTGTGGTATTGTAGCCCCCATTAGTATGCCCATTTCCCCTCTAAACTTTCCAGTATTCCTTATCTTTGCATATCTCCACTAAATATGGATGAAATCCCCCTATTTCGCCACAACCCTCCAACACCTCTCCATATGTACCAGCAAGCACGCTCTGCATTCCCACTGGTGTGTAGTTCCACCTATAATATTGCATGCATTCTCCTTTATAAGGGAGATTTATGCCAAACCTTCATAAATCCTCTTCTATCCTTTTAAAGTCCATTTCTCTCCATCCTTTTCCCATTCCAACTTAAACTTATATTTCTTGTGCGTCCCCTCCTCCAATTACCTATAAAATGTCATTATGCACTTTCAATACCTTCTAAAAACTCCTATAAATCCTCCAACACCACTAACTTCTCTCATCACTCTCCACTTCCTTTTATAATGCTGGACCTGCATAACATAGAAAATCTCCTACTTCTAAAGGAAATTACCTCCCCCACATCCACAAACTCTTCTTGGGCCACGTATGAAATACCCTTTGTTCTCTCCTTCTCTCCTTCATAAATTCATAGTTCATTCTCGCTGCTGTGAATAGAAATCTTTTCCTTTCTAATCCCTTCAGTCTCAACATTGCATCTCCCACCCTTAAAAGGTGCTTGGTGAATGGCTGCTCTCCCCCCTTCCCTAACCAGATCAAATGTTTTAATCAAACCCCCTCCAACCCTCCGTTTTATCTTTACTGTTGATTTTTCTCCCATCTCCTAATCCGCTATGTGTTTTTTAAATGTGCTACTAGATAATACCTTCTACAATTTGGTACCACAACTCCCACCCTTCTTTCCTGTGACAGGCAGTACTATAAAAGATCTCATTGAAAATAGCCTTTTTAATAGTCATGTTTTCAGTCAGGAGCGTTGTAGGCCCTGTTATTACTTTTATCCTTTTTATTATAGTCTAGATTCTTTGGAATCTTATTGTAAACCACTGATAATTTTGCAAAGCAATCTAGCAAATGCTGGGAAATAAATACATAAAACAAAATAAATCTTCACTAAAAAATGTCAAAATAAGTAATTTTAGAAACCAGTGCCTTCATTTCTTTCAAGGGTTGTCTTTCAATTATATGTAAATCAGATAATCTTGCTGTCTGCTTTTCTAGCCTGGTGGGGGAAGCTGGGGGTGAAAAGGGCTTAAGCTCCTGGATGTAAAGTTTATAATACCAAAAATTATCTCAAGGTGATAGAGCCCTTTTGAAGATAAGACAAGCTGTTCTTATTTTTTGAAGAGACCAAAGAGAGGCAAAGCAGTGTCCAAAGGCAAAGGATTAGAGAAGCCATAGTATCGTATGCATCACAAAGGGTTGGTCAGTTCTATATGGGTTGCAAGCACTCTTGATGAGGATCCGGGCAGCCTAATGGGCAGAGCAGAAGAGTTTTCCAGTAGAAAATATCTGAAAGGCAGCAAAATGATTATCCCTTCACTCATTTACCAAACATTACAGGCTATATTTACAAGCTAGGGAGGATGCACCATTGGTGCACAGGTACTCGAGGCCATGCTTATTTCTCTCACCCAGCAGGTAAATAGCGTTGGTGTATACATGCATCTAGAATGTTTTATTAAGGATGTTGAGGAAGGTTCAGTTATGCTTACCTGATAATTCTAGTTAGGAGGCAAGAGAACAGGAACTTTACAGGTACTTGTGATGTGGATTGACCCCTGTTTGAAAAGGATACTGAGCTTGATGGACCTTTGGTCTGACCCAATATGGCACGTTTTATGTTCTGATGATCTTCATTTTCTTTCCTTGCCACTTAGACCAATTCAGAATCCAGCCCAAAAGACGACAAAAAGAAACAAGGGGGGAGCTGCTTCATATTCTACAATTTCCTGTTTGCTTGACCGAATTGCTCCGTTCCTGCCTGCCTAGCTCCTCATTGGGGTGCTGGACTGGCGGAGCGCCATATAAGATCGGCTCCAACGTGGGATGCATTTAGCGGGCACGTGCCCGTTGTAGCATATCTGAAGGGGCGTGTCCAAAGGGGCAGGTTCCGCCCCTTTGGTGCCCCTTCGGTGCACTAGGTGCATTGGTGTGTCCCTGTTATGGGGAAGAGGAGGAAGCATCACCCACAACCTGTGCAGTCAAAAGTGGTCAAAGTAACAGGCCCAATGGATGCCCACGTTCGAGTGGGTAATCCTCTGGCCTTGTCGGGACCTTTAATATCTGACTCGACGGATATTTCAACTGTGAGTACGGCGTCTCTGCCCACCTCTGCTGGCGCTAAGGGTTTAGCTCAGCCCAGTCAAGAATTAACTGTGTCTGGCAGTTTTGCTGTGTCCTCTCCTTCGGAAGTTAAAGGGGTGGATTGTTCCGGCCCTACATTACTTCCAGATTCGTTTTTGAAAATTGATTCTGCTTCTGTGCCTTTATCACCTCCCCTTCGGTGATTTCCTTTCCTGTTTCTGGTGAAAGAATGCTGCCTCCTGAGAATGTTTCCTTAAAGGATATTTGGTCTATAGTTTCTCAAATGGAATTGGCTTTATCTGCCTCTTTACAGAAGGTGACGGCATTTTCGAAGGAAACTGTTGGGAAGTTAGCTGACCATGAGGTTCAGCTGTCCGCTGTGGAGAAGCTTGCTGGATCTAATGAGAATTTTTCTTCTCAACAAGCTGTTTGTGTTAAGTTTACTCAGGATCTGGGGTTTTTACATCGTCAAGATGAGCTTAGGGAGAATTTTTTGCGTTCAAAAAATTTACGATTTCTAAATTTTCCTCGGACACATTATCTCTCTCCTTTGTTATTGTTACAGAAGTACTCTAAGGCAGTGTTATTATTTAAGGACGCGAAGATATTTAATTTCAAGGTTATATTATTTACCTAAAGGAAAGGTGATTAAAGATGATCATACATTTGGGGGAGTTCAATATGATCGATTGGCATCATCCACACTGGATCTATCTGGGTTTCTTGAGTCTTCTTCTGATGATATTGCTGCTAGAGATACATTGCTAGTTTCTCTCGTTCGGGAGATGGATAAAGAGAGAATTTTAAGAGCTTATTTTCAGAAGAAAACGGAAAGGTTTTGTGGTCAGAGCATCCAGATATTTCCAGATGTGGCTAAAGTTACACAGGAACATTGTAAGGCCGCCTTAGTGGTTCATCCACACGTGTTAGCCATAGGTGCATTGTTTTATCTTAAATTTCCTTGTTAATGTCAGATAACGTTTCAGGGTAAACATTATTTGTTTTTTGAAGTGGATCAATTGGTGAAATTTCTGGAAGAGAGGGAATAATTGTTATATTTTTTATAATATTGTTCTCTTGACTATGTATATTTGAGCTTCAAGTGTATTTCGGTCTATATGTTTATTGTTAGTATGAAGCTGCTCCTTGATGTGGACTTGTGATTATGCTATTTGTGTTAGTGTAATTTTTCTTTTTGTATCTGTGCTTATTATCATGGAATAAACTTTAAAAAAAAATAAGGGGGGGGGGGAGAAAAGAAGAAGAAGATTATGCTCTCTCCTCCCCTTTTGCTTTGAAACTACTTGAACAAGTGGTTCACTGCTGCTATTTTGACTTTATTTCCTCCCAAGCCCTTCTGGATCACTGCAATCTGGCTTCTGTTCTCTACATTCCACATGTAGAGAAGTGTGGAGTTGGAGGAGTGGCCTAGTGGTTGGGACAAGGTACTTCAGGCCGGAAGGTCGGGGGTTCAAATCCCACTAGAGGACAGCAACCTTGGGCCTGAAGGACTGGGGTTTCTAGTCTCAAAGGTGCTCCTTGTGGTCTCGGGCAAGCCACTTAACCCTTCACAGCCCATGTTCCCTGTAAAATAGTTCTCAAGTTATAATGCCCTGTTCAATGTAATTTCAGTTTGTTCAATGTAAACCGCACTGATGCAGAATAGCGCGGTATATAAGAGAATATAAATAAATAAATAAATAAATAAACAAACATAAACGGCTCTTGCTAAAGTCTCCAGCGACTTTTCTTTGCCAAATCCAAAGACCTCTACTCAGTTTCATCCTTCTTGACCTTTCTATTGCCTTTGACACTCTTAATCACCATTTTCTCCTCGATACCCTGTCCTTACTTGGATTTAGAGGCTGTGCTCTGTCTTGGTTTTCTTCTGATCTCTTCCCATCACACTTTTTGTGTTTGTTCTGGTGGATCCTCCTCTACTGCTATCCTGCTTTCAGTTGGTGTACTTCAGGGCTCTTTCTTGGGACCTCTCCCTTTTCTTTCTCTACACTTAGGGGTATGTTTACTAAGCAGTCTTAATGTGTGCCCGGCGTTAGTGTGCAGGATGCCATATAAGGTAGTGGGCATTCCGGTCTTAAGGTAGCATTTAGGGTTATCGTGCGATAAGGTATGTTTTCGTGCGAGAGAGAGAGCCGTGGCACGTTAATGCGCACTGACCTACAAACACAGCAACAGAGGTGTAGCACAATGGTTAATACATTGACTGATGAAGCAGGGGTCATGAGTTCGATCCCCCAGTGGGCTTGATGAGTACGGCTGTCTGAGGCATTACCCTTTACTTTAAATCAGTGCTGTCTGAGGCATTTTCTTTTTTAATTTAAATTAGTGCTGCCAGCAAACACACCCTCACAGTGCTGTAACCTAAGGTGCCGCATAAGGCACTCCAGAGGGCACATTATAAAGTGCACTGTCTGCTTAGGTACCTTATAATGTTCCCTATAGGGCACTTTATAGGGTTCCTTTTATAGGGTGCCTTAAGACTACAGCACTGTGAGGGTGTTTTTGCTGGCAGCACTAATTTGGGCCGGAAGGACTGGGGTTTCTAGTCCCACAGGTGCTCCTTGTGGTCTTGGGCAAGCCACTTAGCCCTCCATAGCCCATGTTCCCTGTAAAATAGTTATCTCCAAGTTATAATACCCTGTTCCTTATCGTCACTCCAGTCCAGTCCCTTTACTTCTGGGTTGCGCAACCCTTCCAGCAGCTTGGAGGCTGAGCCCAACCTTTTTGGAGGGGGGGCGGTATAAATACCACTGGGACCACCCACCAACTCCTGTATTCTCAGCCTCCAAGCAGCTGGAGGGTTCCGTAAGCCTAGGGCTTACTGGAGTCTTCCTAATTCTTTTTAAAAAATAATACCTTATTACTTTTATTATCTTTTATTATCTTTAATTTTACTTATCTTAATTTCCTCTGTTTTCTTTCGTTTAAAATTAAGCAGTCTCTGCCTCTTTAATTGCTCCTGCCTGCTCTCTCCTCTCCCTCCCCCCCCCCACCCCCCAGGCGGGCCGGGCATCGGAGGTGATCTGTGCTAGCAGTACCGAGGAGCGTTTAGCTGAGCTCTGCGGCTGAGATCCGGCTGTCTCCCGAGGATTTCCTTGACCGATTGGTCCTACCTCGCGCCGAAGCCCTCCCGGAGGCTGAGCGCTTGAGGCAACGCCGGGAAACAGATTCTGGACGCCGGACCCGTCCTGCAGCTAAAGGACGCGGCGGCGAGCCTCGGGCCTCCCGATCGCGGAGGGGAAGCGGATTTCGACATTTCAGCCAGGACTCGACTTCCAGTTCCCTGCGGTTCCCGGGGGGGAGAATAAGCGGCTCAGAGGACAGACTCGCGATCCCCCGTTAGGCTCCACGTGGGGAGGCCTACCACGTGTAGAGCCAACGGGCAGGGATCGCTGAGCCGGGCCCAGTCAGCACGGCAGCTGCAAACTGCAAGTATATTGCTAAAAGGAATTTATTTCATTTTAATCTAATTTAAATTTAAATTTAGTTTAGTTTGTTTGGTTTGATGTGGTTTTAATTAAATTTTTACATTATCCTTGCATCGGTTTTGGTTGGGGTTAACATTGCAAAATTAATAGAGGGCCTTTCAGCTGCTTTTCTCTCGGATCTTTAGCCCGCTGAAGGAGAGAGCACCTACACGGGCCTATCGGTGCAGTTTGCTGAGCCTTAGGCCCGTTGCTCAGGCCCCTTAGGAGTTAGGGCCTTGATAACTGGAATCAAGAGTATGGCGGCCAAACCTAGATGTCCTTCCTGCGGCACGCGCAGGGGCACTTCCTCGGAGGCAGGAGTCTGCAGGGCTTGTGCTGCAGTAGCTGCCTCCGTGGAACAAGAAATGAACTTGGCCATAATCCAGCCCTCTCAGGGGTCTGCAGACTCCTTAGAAGGGGAGGGGGGGTCCCAATTTCCTCCCTCAATGTCTTCGGATTTACCCACCCCTCCTCCTCCCCCTTCGCCACCCCCATCTGGGACAGGGGGCGCCGGGGATTTTTTCTCCCCAGACTTCATTCTTTTGCTCCATAAGGCTTATTGCCTGCGGAAGCAGGGCTCAGGGACAGGAGAAGCGGGTCTAGCGGCAGAAGCCAAGCCCAAGAGGGCTTGCAATCCAGACCCGGACATTCCACCTAAACGTCCCCGTCTGGGCCTTGAAGACTCCCTAGCGTCCCTCTCCCAGGGCACCCCGGAGGAGGATGGCTCTGACAAGGACTGGGATGAAGAAGAGGAAGAGCTGGAAGAAGGAGAGATCCCTGAAGAAGATCATTCACGGATAATTCGAGTCTTTCGTCGGGAGGAGCTTCCAGCACTAATTAATGAATCCCTAAAAGTCCTCAATGTGGCCTCAGACACACCAGCAGAGGAGGAGGCGCTGGAGGATCCATTAATCCAGGCCATTAGGAGATCTCAGAAAGTTTTCCCTGTCCACAGAGTAGTGCGTCAGATGATCCAAGAAGAATGGGATCAACCTGAGTCCAGTTTAAGGGGAGTCCGATCCATGTCTCGCCTATACCCACTTCCAGAGGCAGACAAAGAGCTGCTGAAGTCTCCCAGGGTGGATGCAGCGGTATCAGCAGTCACCAAGAAGACTACTATCCCAGTGGAGGGCAGCACTGCCCTTAGAGATTCTCAAGACAGAAAGCTAGATACCCTCCTTAAGCAAGCCTTTGATGTGAGTGCCCTTGCCCTGCAGGCCTCGGTGTCGGGAGCCTGGGTGGCAAGAGCCTGCTTAAGGTGGTCACAACAACTTCAGGCAGCAGAGGGACAAACAGGCGAGGCTCAGGCCCACTCTGCGAGGTTGGAATCCGGAGCAGCCTACCTGGCGGATAGTCAGTATGACCTCATCAGAAGCCTAGCCAAAAACATGGCCTCGGTGGTGGCGGCTAGGCGCTATCTGTGGCTACGGAATTGGGCGGCGGACGCCTCCTCGAAGGCACGCCTGAGCCGTCTTCCCTTTAAGGGGAAACTGTTATTCGGAGAAGATTTGGAGAAGTTGGTTAAGGACCTGGGCGAGTCCAAGGGGGGCAGGCTGCCTGAGGATAGACCAAAGCAAGGACGGCCCCTAGCCCCAGTGCGTACCCAGCCCAGGGACTCCCGAAGGTTCCGTCCAGCCAGGTCAAACTCCTTTTCCAGGGGCCGGTTTCCCTCGAGGGGACAAGGTTTTAGGGGGTTTCGAGGAGCAGGCCGAGGCTTCGGGGGGTCCTCCTCCTTCTCCTCCTCCCAGGGTAATAGAAAACAATGAGGTGACGGGGGGCCAGGGGGAAGAACCATCGGTGGGCGGTCGCCTAAGGCGCTTTCTTCCCGCCTGGTCCCGGGTCACGTCCGATCAATGGGTCCTAGAGGTTATCAAAGACGGCTATGCTCTCGAATTTGCGAAACAAATACACCCAGCCTTTGTTCAATCTCCCTGCGGTTCTTCAGCAAAGAGGGCGGCGGTAGAGTCTACTCTCTCCCGTCTAATAACGCTCGGGGCCGTGGTCCCGGTACCACCAGACCAGTGCGGTTCTGGTCGGTACTCGATTTACTTCGTAGTGCCAAAGAAGGGAGAGTCCTTTCGCCCGATCCTGGATCTAAAACAAGTCAATCGCTGCCTCAGGGTCCCACATTTCCGGATGGAGACCCTACGCTCAGTCATAGCAGCCGTAAGGGGCGGGGAGTTCCTAACGTCCCTCGATCTGACAGAAGCCTACCTGCACATCCCGGTCAGGGCCTCCCATCAGCAATTTCTGAGATTCGCAGTGCCAAGGGGCCACTTTCAATTCCAGGCCCTGCCTTTCGGCCTAGCTACGGCTCCAAGAACGTTCACCAAAGTGATGGTGGTAGTGGCGGCCTCCCTACGAAAAGAGGGAATACTGGTGCACCCCTACTTGGACGATTGGCTAATCCGGGCCAAGTCGGAGGAGGAAAGCCACTCCATGACGGCAAGAGTGATCCAAGTCTTAGAAGAATTGGGCTGGGTCATCAATCGAGCAAAGAGCAAGTTGACTCCCTCCCAGGAACTCGAGTACCTCGGGGCAAGGTTCGACACCAGCAAGGGCAGGGTATTTCTGTCTCGGTCAAGATCAAGAGACCTGAGACTGCTAGTCACGCAGTTCCTGGCAAGACGAATCCCCACGGCGTGGCATTATCTTCAGGTCCTGGGAACAATGGCAGCGGCGATAGAGGTGGTGCCATGGGCCCGAGCCCACATGCGGCCATTGCAGAGGGCTCTATTGCGTCGATGGTCGCCCCAGCACCACCCCTTGACAATGCAGTTACCTTGCGCTCCGCGGACCAAACAGACTCTACGCTGGTGGCAGTGCCCAAGGAACCTGGATTGCGGGATGCCTCTCGAGCCCCATCAGTGGCTATTATTGACGACGGATGCCAGCCTAGTAGGCTGGGGAGCTCACTGCAAGGACCAGTTTGTCCAGGGCAACTGGACTCCGCTGGAAGCACAATGGCCCATCAACAGACTAGAATTGCGGGCAGTCGGCTTAGCGCTCAGGGCTCTCGAGGCCTTAGTGCAAAAGAGAGCAGTTCGCGTTCTCTCCGACAATGTCACCGCGGTGGCTTACATCAACCACCAGGGCGGCACCAGCAGCCCCGCCTTAGAAAAGGAGGCGGGCACTCTGTTCCAGTGGGCGGAGACTCGGTTGGAAGCCCTGTCAGCCCAGCACGTAGCGGGAACGGACAACGTCACCGCAGATTATCTCAGCAGGTGCAAGATAGACCACGGAGAGTGGGAACTGGACCAGGAGACCTTCAACCAGATAGTGACACGTTGGGGCCTCCCAGTCATGGATCTCATGGCGAGGTTCTCGTCCGCCAAGGTGGACCGATTCTTCAGCCGACGAAAGGAAAGAATGTCCGAAGGCCTGGATGCCCTGTCACAGAAGTGGCCCTCGGAGGGCCTGCTCTACGTTTTCCCTCCCTGGGTTCTGATCGGAAAGGTTCTCCAGCGCGTGGAGTCTCACCAGGGCTTCGTAATCCTCATAGCTCCGGATTGGCCTCGCCGCCCCTGGTATGCGGATCTGGTGAGATTGATCGCCGACCAACCCTGGCGGCTCCCTTGCAAGAGGGACCTCCTGAGGCAAGGCCCGGTTCGTATGCCTCACGTGGATCGATTCTCGCTTACGGCCTGGCTATTGAAAGGGCGAGGCTCCTGAAGAGGGGTTATTCAGGAGCTGTCATCTCGACCCTGTTGAACGCTAAAAAGCGCTCAACCTGCCTCTCCTATGTTAGGACTTGGCGCATCTTCGAAGCATGGTGTGCAGAACACCGACGGAAAACCCCTTTCCGCCTCTGTCCCAGAGATCCTAGAATTTCTTCAGGCAGGATTTGACAAGGGTCTAGCGCACAGCTCCTTGCGAGTCCAGCTAGCGGCAATCGCGTGCTATAGAGGTAAGGTCCGCGGCAAGGCCCTAGGGGCACACGCAGACGTCTCCAGATTCCTAAGAGCGGTGCGACGCCTGCGACCTCAACGGAGGTCGGTCATCCCCTCTTGGGACCTCAACCTAGTGCTTAACGCACTGACCAGGGAGCCCTTTGAACCAGTGAAGAGGGCCTCCTTAAAGGACTTAACCCTGAAGACAGTCTTCCTGGTCGCTATCTGCTCAGCAAGGCGAGTCTCCGAGTTGCAAGCGTTGTCCTCTCAGCCCCCCTTCCTATTGTTTCTCAAGGACAAGGTAGTGCTGCGAACGGTCCCTTCCTTCTTGCCTAAGGTCATCTCTCCCTTTCATGTGAATCAGGCAGTTAACCTCCCGGTTCTCCCCGCCGAGGGGCTTGAAGGCAGGGATAGCAAACTTCGCCTCTTGGATGTCCAGAGGACCTTGAAACGCTACCTCTCCCGCACAGCCCCCTTCCGGAAGGCCGAGCAGCTATTCGTTCAGTTCGGGGGTCCCCACAAGGGGGATGCGGCGGCCAAGGCATCCATCTCCAGATGGATCAGGGAAGCGATCGCTTCCGCCTACATACTGAAAGGGAAGCAGGTGCCTCCGGGTCTCCGAGCACACTCCACCCGGGCACAGGCTACCTCATGGGCAGAATTCGGTCTAGTTCCTCCGCTAGATATCTGTAGGGCAGCGACTTGGTCATCGCTGCATACCTTCACCAAGCATTACAGGCTCGACATTCAGAGTGCGGCGGACACTCGTTTTGGTCTGGCGGTCCTTCAGTCCGGTATTCCGGAACCCACCCAGGATTGAACTGCTCTTTTACATCCCAGAAGTAAAGGGACTGGACTGGAGTGACGATAAGGAAAAAGTAATTAGATCTTACCTGCTAATTAGTGTTCCTGAAGGAACGACAGTCCAGTCCCTGACCCACCCGGTTAGGACCTCACAGTCAGACGGAAGCTTTGAGCCGAGCGTGGGGCCAGTTCGGGGTGAAGGAATGCGGGAGAAAGTCGGATTCGGCAGCCTCAGGCATATCACCTCCTCCCATAAACATTTCTCCACTCATGCTCTCTACTCTCTATATATATAAAAAAAAAAAAAAAAAAGTTAAGACATATATAGTCTATGTGATGTTATTTAGGTTCTTATGTTATATAGGTCCTTATGTTATATAGGTCGCTAATGGAATTCCTTTAGGTCTGCTTTTTCATTCGATTACTGGAGTTGGTGGGTGGTCCCAGTGGTATTTATACCGCCCCCCCTCCAAAAAGGTTGGGCTCAGCCTCCAAGCTGCTGGAAGGGTTGCGCAACCCAGAAGTAAAGGGACTGGACTGTCGTTCCTTCAGGAACACTAATTAGCAGGTAAGATCTAATTACTTTTTCAATGTAATTTCAGTTTGTTCAATGTAAACCGCACTGATGCTGAATAGCGCGGTATATAAGAGAATGTAAATAAATAAATAAATTAAATAATTTAAATTAAAAAAGAAAATGCCTCAGACAGCCCTATCAAATAACCCCACTGTGGGATCAAACCCATGACCTCTGGCTCCACAGGCAGTGAAGTAACCAGTGGGCTACAGCTCTATAGCTACTAACAAACCCCTGGCTGGCTACAGAAGGACTGTAGGTCACCACACAAACTGTCTGCTGTGGTTACCAGGATAGGGTTAACCCACCCGTACCCATGATGCACTGCACATGCAAATCAGCAGTCTACAGATGATCACAAGATGGGGTATGCACCCCCACAGCACCTCGGCCTGGTAGGGGGAACTGACCGTGTGCACCCCCACAGCACCTCGGCCTGGTAGGGGGAACTGACTGTGTGCACCCCCACAGCACCTCAGCCTAGTAGGGGGTACTGACTGTGTGTGTTATTGGCACAGAGTAGCTACAGACCGTCACATTGTGCGGGTACTGTGCTCACCCTGAGGGTGAGGTGGGGCGCCCAGCACCAGGTCCACAGCACCTTTCATGGCTGAAATAGGCCATGCTGCAGGTCCCCATCAGTGCTAGTGTGTGTGATATGTAGTTCCTGCAGACACACCTAGGATACATCTGTATTCCTCAGTCATGTCTAGCCCTTATGGGCTATGATGCACCCAGAATAGTGCATATCCTGTGTTGGTGCCATGGTCACATGATGTAGGTGAAGGGGGGGGGGTGTTTGGACCCATAGCTGGATTACGTACCACCACCCAACCCACCCTCTGTGGCTCATTGTGGGAAACAGGATCTCCCACCAACAGATCCACATTCTACCTCCCTGCAATGGTGGCAGTAGAGGGGACCATCAACCCCAGTCCTGCTGGGGAACAGACACCCTACAGGGCAGTCAATGCAGATCTGTACACATCCATAAGGCAAGGCAGACAGACAGTAGGCCTGGAAATGCTCAGCTGCCCCCCACCACTATCTGACATTCTCCAGCAGCGAGCCTCCAGCCACTGCACCCTGCAAGGTGTTCCAGCCAGACACATACTAACTGCAGACAGTCTGCTAGCTAGTCCATAGTGCATGTTCCTGGAGGAGATGCGTGTACCCAGAACTGGGATGTCAGCAATTGGGCCCCAAAAGAGAACCCATAAATATCACATGAGAGAAATACTATATAGCACTTCGTATGGGGGAACCTAGCCATGCCGTGGTCACTGCTCAGTCAGGGTGAGAGTGACCTCCCAGCAGGACATGCTGTGGCCACCCTGTCCGTGCAGGTGGTGGCCGGGCACTACAATGTCTGAGCCATTGCCCTATGCCCTGTGCAGATGCATCCTGGCCAGGCCACCCTGTCCGGGCTATACCCATGGTACCTTGCTCCTCATTATGCACATTGGCAGGCTGACACTGGTAACGGTGCAAGCAGTGTGGGCTGAGGAAGGTGTTGGCAGCCACCACACACTGGGTAGACAGACACATACTCCCACACATATGCCAGCATTGTGCAACTATAGAGGCTTTTGGCAGCCCTGGCCACCGCACCAGTCCTGGGCACAGTGCAGGCATGGCTATGGTACGCAATACTGTTGGGGTCACTCCCCAGGGTGGTAAACACTGTCAGACACCAGAGAGGTTGCTATGATACAGCTCAATGAGCAGATTGTGCTTAATCTAGGGATTGCTATCTGCCAGTAATCATAGCAACCTTTTGATATATGTGTACCGTATTCCCAGGTTTAGGGTGGCAGTGATATGGTATGCAAGTGCTAGTATTGAGAGATGGTGCTGCACGCAGGGCCCAACATCCTGCCTTTACAGTAGGCTTTGGATAATGGCGCCTGTGGGTGCGTGTGTTTCTGCCCCTGTTGGCCACTGCTCTAGGGCAGAGGTTCCCAACTCCAGTCCTGGTGGGCCAAACACTGTTTGGGTTTTCATGCTGTCCCTAATGAATATGCATGAATACATCTGCATACCATGGGGCGGCCCATAGAAATGCAGCACAGGCATCTTTATTAGAGACAGCATGATGCCTGAATGGAGTTTGTCCCTCCAGGACTGCATTTGGGAAACTCTGCTCTAGGTATTGCACATGTCTATGGTGTCTGTGCTCTGTAGGGTAAAATATAGGCATTTCAGGCATGTTTATGTTATCTGCAATAAAGGTTCCCTCTTTATTACCATGGTTTAGTACTGGGTAAAATATGGGGACTGGGTTGGTGGGAGCCACAGCTGGGACTTAAACCTGTGACCACCTGCTCCTGAACACACTGGCTGTGCATACTGCACCACACTGTTCCATAGGGACAGTTCATTCCCTGGGGATACCATGACTGTTCGTCAGACAGGGCCTGTCTGTTGCAGTGCATGGCACCCACCTAAACAGGGCTAGGCCATGGTCTACTGTGGGCAGCTGCCACTGCCCCCTCCACCACCAGTACCCCTCTGTCGCCATGCTGACATGCCTGTCTGCTGGTGGTGCGCAGTCTCAGGCCATCCAGTGTGCCGGTAGGCGGCTGCCTATGGTGTAGGTTCTGGGGTAGGGGTGCCTGCATAGACATCCACGCTTCCCCCCAGCACCGCCTGCCAATGTTCTGTGCCCTTGGGGGTACCTGCTGGGTACTATCCCCTGTGACACTGTGGGAAACACACTCGTGCCCATGTTGGGCCCTCATCAGTTGCTGTCTGGCGGCTCTACTGTTTAAGCATTCCTATGGGCCACCTAGGCATCACCCTAGTCCGCACTGTGCCCCAGCTGCACCACAGCATGTGCCGCCTGCAGCTCTCTGTATCCCCTTTTCCAGCATCTGTCCAGTTTCCCATTCCGACATGCCCACCCTGCTGTTGCGGGACATGTGCACGCCATAGGAAACCTGTCCAATAGAAAGGGAAAAGCCTGATCAGCGCTATCTCACTGTGGGATCATTCACCTTGTATGGGGACAGAGCATAGACCTTTCCAAAATTAATATCTCTTTTTTGGAGCTTTCTTGGTAGTGTTTTTTGATGTTTCCCATTAATATCACTATTGCCCAGCTTGGTTATGTGTGTTTTCCAGTTTGTTCAGGTCATTTTCAATATTTATTTGCCCTTTTGTTCCGTGCACATGTATCACACTTATCACTTTTTGTAGGCTTCCCTGACTTTGCTGTACATTGCTGACAGAAATGGTTTCTCTTCCCTTTAAATCTGCTCTAACGCCAGGGTTTCACTGGCGTTAGTTGTCAGACCCGGAATCCACGGCGTTAGTGTGCAGGGAGCCTCTCCCCTCCCACTCTCCACCCATTGACCCTCTCTCTCCACCCCTGGGGAGCCTTCCTCCGCCCTCCGGGAGCCTTTCTCCACCTTCAGCGCTCGTTTGCGCCGCTGTGCGCGTTATCGCACGCTAAGGTACCTTATCGCTCGGTAAAGCGCCATTATCGCACGATAAGGTGCCTTATCGCCCGATAACGTGATAGCAGCGCAAATAGCGCCCTTTAGTAAACATACCCCTTAGTCCCTTGGTGCACTTATTTACTCCCATGGTTTTCAGTGCCATCTTTATGCTGACAACTCTCAAATCTACCTTTCTGTGCCTGAAATCTCTCCAGTACTCCAGGCCTGGATCTCTGCCTGCTTATCTGACATTTTGGACCTAGTCCTTGGTGGAACACAGGATTTGGTGCAAGAGATGAGGGTTTGGGGCCACTTGGTAATAGCGATCATAGCATGATCACATTTGATGTAATAAATGGAAGAAAGAGGGCAAGAAAATCCATGGTACTAACTTTTAACTTTCAAAAGGGATACTATGATAAAATGAGGAAAATAGTTAATAAAAGGAGCATCTGCAAAGCTTAAAGCATGGGTGTTGTTTAAAAGTACTATCTTGGAAACTCAGACCAGATGTATTCCATGCTTTAAGAAAAGTGGAAGGAAGGCCAAAAAACTGCCAGCATGGTTTAAAGACGAGGTCAGAGAGGCTGCTGTTAAAGCATCCTTCAGGAAATGGAAAAAGGAGCCTAATGATGAACACTGGAAACAACATAAGCATTGGCAAGTTAGATGCAAGGCATCGATAAGGCAGACACAAAAGAATTTGAAAATAACTTGCTGTGGCAGCAAAAATGCATAATAAAACCTTTTCAAGTACATTTGTAGCGCAAAACCTGTGAGAGAGTCAGTTGGACCATTGGATGATAGCTGGGTAAAAGGGGCACTAAAGGAGGATAAGGCCATAGCGGAGGGACTGAATGAATGAATTCTTTGATTCGGTCTTTACTGAAGAAGATGTGGAGAAGTTACCCATGACTGAAATGGTATTTAAATGTAGGGAAGTTACCCATTACTGAAATTGTATTTTAAGATGATGTAGTGGAAGAATTGAAAGAAATATCGATAAACCGGGAGGATGTATTACAACTGTTTGATAAACTGAAGAGTAGCGAATCACCTGGACCAGGTGGTTTACATCTAAGGATGTTGAAAGAACTGAAATATGAGATTGCATATCTACTATTAATCTCTGAACTAACATTAAAATTATCTGTAGTATCTGAGGATTGGAGAGTGGCCAATGTAACTCCAATTTTTAAAAAGGATTCCAGGGTTGATCCAGGAAACTGCAGACTGATGAGCAAAATGATGGGAAAAATGTTAGAAAACATTATAAAGAATACAATTAATGAACAGTTAGCCATGGTTTAATGGGAGAAAGCTAACATGGATTTAGCGAAGGAAAATCTTGTTTTACTAATCTGTTATATTTTTGGAAGTTGTGAATAAATAGGTAGACAAGGGTGCTATGGTGTGTCTGGACTTCCAGAAAGCCTTTGACAAGGTCCCTCATGAGAGACTCTTGGCCAAATTAAAAAGTCATGGGATCGGAGGCAGTGTAGTATTGTGGATCAGGAACTGGTTAAAAGATTAAAAAGCAGAGAGTAGGGCTAAATGGACAATTTTCTCAATGGAGAAAGGTGAATGGTGGAGTACTCCAGGGATTTATGATCGTCTTGCTGCGTTTTAACATATTTATAAATAACCTGAAAATAGGAATAACGAGTGAGGTGATAAATTGGCAGAGTACATAAAATTATTCAAATTTGTTAAAATCCAAGAGGACATCCAAATGGCAAATGAAATTTAATGTGGACAAGTGCAAAGTTTTATGCACTTAGGAGAAAGAACAACCCAAACTGTGGTTACATGATGTAAGGTACCACCTTAGAAACTACCACCCAGGAAAAAGATTTAAGCATCATCGTGGATAATATGTTGAAACCCTTCACCCAGTGTGCAGCGGCAGCCAAGAAAGCAAATAGAATGCTAGGAATCATAAGGAAAAGAATGGAGAATAAAACAAAGGATGATATAATACCTCTGTATCGCATCACTCCCAAAAAGTTGGATCAGTGCGGTTTACAATATTTCAGATAAAAACAAAGAATAAAAAATAAACTAAAAATCAGTGTTAAGAAAGTTTTCAATCTCCTAAATAAAACAATTAATGATGCATATTTCAAAGATGGGCTAAAAACCCACCTTTTTGAGGCTGCTTTTGGATCCTGATGCCACTAGCTCTCTTGTTCACTACTTATATGTATCTTACCGTACTCTGGTCTCCAGTTTTGTGATGTTTTTTCATCTTGATTAGATTATAAGCTTTGATGATCAGGGACTGTGTCTTATCTGTTTGTATACAGCGCTGTGTACGCCTTGTATTTATTTATTTGCTTTTATATATCGCACTATTTAATATCAGCGTGGTTTGCATAGAACGTGAACAATCAAGCAACTTTACATAGAACAGGCATTTAACATAGAATCTAGTTTACATAGAACAAGTAATGAATAGAAACAAGTGGTTACATTAACATCCTGTTCTTCCTCTAATAGTTTCTGCTTCTATTTCCTTGCATGTGTCATTGTTGTACGTTTCCTTGTCCTGTCTTGCTCCACGTTGGAAATCTCTGAGGTCTGCGATTGCCTCTCTTTCTCCTCTGGCTTTAGCTTCTCTGCGTTTCTGGGCAATTTTTCAGAGTTTGTTCAGTCATCCATTTTGGCCGTTTTTGCTTTTTCACATTTTGCAGAGATTTCTCACTTTCTTCCAACACAGCCTTCCTGATGTCATCCCATAACTCTTCCGGAGCTCTGTCATTTGTATCTAAAGCAGCAAATCAGTTTTGCAGGCAGTCTTTAAATTCCGGTTGTATATTCTCAAGGTCATATTTTGCTACATTCATGAATGGTTTGCTCTTTTTCAACTTAGCTTGAGTTTGCATACTAGTAAGAACATAATATAAGATATGCCATACTGGGTCAGACCAAGGTCCATCAAGCCCAGTATTCTGTTTCCAACAGTGGCCAATCTAGGTCATATGTACCTAGCAGTTTCCCCAAGAGACACAAGTTCCACAATGCTTGTACTGGGTCAAGTATTGATATCTTCAGTCACTTCTTAATAATGGTTTATGGACCTTTCCTCCAGGAACTTGTCCAAACCTTTTTTAAACCCAGCTACACTAACAGCCTTTACTACATCCTCCGGTAACAAATTCCAGAGTTTGATTACACGTTGAGTGAAAAAATATTTTCTTTTATTAGTCTTAAATAGTTTACCCTGTAGCTTCATTGCATGTCCCCTAGTCTTTCTATATTCCGATGACGTAAACAATCGATCTACGTTTACCCGTTCCACTCCGTTCATTAATTTATAGACTTCTATCATATCTCCCCTCAGCCGTCTCTTTTCCAGGTTAAAGAGCCCTAACCTTTTTAGCCTTTCTTCATAGGAGTATCCTTCCATCCCCTTTACCATTTTGGTGGCTCTTCTCTGTACCTTTTCTAAAATCGCTATATCCTTTTTAAGATACGGCGACCAGACTTGCACACAATATTCAAGGTGCGGTCTCACCATGGAACGATATAGAGGCATTATAATATCTTTTGTTTTATTTTCCATTCCTTTCCTTATCATACCTAGCATTCTATTTGCTCTCTTGGCTGCCGCTGCACACTGGGCCGAGGGTTTTAACATGGTATCCACAATGACGCCTAAATCTTTTTCCTGGGTGGTGGTTCCTAATGTGGAACCTTGCATCTTGTAACCATAGTTTGGGTTGTTCTTCCCTAGGTGCATAACCTTGCACTTGTCCACATTAAATTTCATCTGCCATTTTGATGCCCAGTCTTCCAATTTATCAAGATCCTCTTGCAATAATTCACAATCCTGTTGGGTTTTAACAACTTTAAATAGTTTTGTGTCATATGCAAATTTGATAACCTCACTCGTTATTCCACTTTCCAGGTCATTTATGAATATGTCAAAAAGCAGCGGACCCAGCACAGATCCCTGGGGTACACCACTATTCACCTTTCTCCATTGGGAAAATTGGCCATTTAGCCCTACCCTCTGCTTTCTATCTTTTAACCAGTTCCTGATCCACAATAGTACACTGCCTCCTATCCCATGACTCTTTAGTTTTGCCAAATGTCTCTGATGAGGGACCTTGTCAAAGGCTTTCTGAAAGTCCAGATACACAATATCAACCGACTCACCTTTGTCTACCTGTTTATTCACTCCTTCAAAAAAACATAACAGATTAGTAAGACAAGATCTTCCTTGTCTAAAGCCATGTTGGCTGTCTCCCATTAGGTTGTGACTATCTACATGCTGAGTAATTTTATTCTTTATGATGGTTTCTACCATTTTTCCCAGTATTGACGTCAGGCTCACCGGTCTGTAGTTTCCTGGATCACCCCTGGAGCCCTTTTTAAAAATTGGTGTTACATTGGCGATCCTCCAATCTTCAGGTATTAGAGATGATTTTGATGATAGTTCACAGATTACTGATAGCAGGTCTGCAATCTCATATTTCAGTTCTTTCAACACCCTTGGATGTATACCATCCGGCCCAGGTGATTTGCTACTCTTCAGTTTATCTAATAGTTGTAAGACATCTTCCCGATGTATCGATATTTCCTTCAATTCTTCCGCACCTCTAAATACCACTTCAGTCATGGGTAACATCCCTACATCTTCCTCAGTAAAGACCGAAGCAAAGAATTCATTCAGTCTCTCCGCTATCGCTAGTAGTTGGTGATTTGTACCACAGTCAGCTCCAGGATTTGTATTTGTTGATGTTATAGAGCTTTTCTATCGTTGACTTCCACAGGTTTAGTCAATTTGATTCTTGTACAATCCATTGGGTAAAGTCCATGTGTACAATTGCCACTTGTGTTGCTGGAAGAACGTGTTTGAGATGAATAGATCATTGGTCTTGTAGAATTCTATCTGTCTTTCTCCATCTTCATTTCTTTTGCCAAGTCCATATTTTCCACCCACTTTGCCGCCTTCTTTGTTGCCAGCTTTTTTTTCTTTGTCATCCATGACTATCAGGATATCCTGTTTGCACGTTCTGTCAATTTCAGCTTATACTTGTTCATAGAACTCATCAACTTCATTCTCTTCTGCTGTTGTTGGGCCATATACTGAACTATAGTTGTGTTGATGAGCGTCCAACAGAATGCCCATCAACACAACTATAATTTAGTATAATAGAATTTTTTTTGTTTGTTTTAAAGTGCTGTCTCCTGGCTACCCAGCAGCCCCTGAGTTTTTTTTGGCAAGTAGATTGTTAGGCCTTTTGTTCCGAGGCAGTGGAGGATAATATGACTTACCCACGGTCACAAGGAGTGCCAGTGGGAAATAAACCCTGATCTCTTGGGTACTAGGCTTTTGCTCTAACTGATAGGCTACTTAATGAATATGTGGTAAATGCAGAAAGAAACTTGATAAATGAAGACATTAATATCCTTGGGCAAGTCACTTAACCCTCTATTGCCTCAGAAGCTTCCAAGTTATCAATGTCACTGTTTTAATATACATTACCATGTTTAAGTCACAATGTAAACTGCTTTGACTAAAATGATAAAGCGGTATAAAAAAACCTGTTAAATAATAAAATACTTTAAGATTTGTAAATGATAAATTAACAGCAAGACTTTTAGAAAGGCGTGGATTTTTTTTTATACATTTCACTATTTTTTTTCCAAAGTAATCAAAGAAGTTGTTGCTATGGGAACTGGCACAAAATGTATTGGTCAATCAAAAATGAGCAGAATGGGTAAGTAAAAGTGATGCGTTTAACCTTTTTTGAGTAAAATGTATAGCATTGCTTCTGTCCCTTTCTTCCTGACAGTTTTCAGCCCTTTTGAGACACATTTAGTTTTATTAATTTATTATATATCTGTGCCACCTTTCAGAGAAGTGTAATATCTCACAATGGGTCAGAATAAAACATAGCATTATAACAAAGCTGCAACCTTACAACTGCACTGTCAAGATTCCAGTGTTGAATGGATGGCACGTGGCACTGTGTATCCAATAGCACATTCGAGAAGAGCACTTACCAACAGGTGATGTAGGCAGGTGCTTATGGATAGCTTCTTTTTTGGGGGAGGGGAAGGCAGCCACCCTCACTATGAGCTGCTTGTTTTACATCCTTGGCTGCTATGCTGTGCTGCTACAACTGTTCTTCCTTGATGCTTTCTAAACATCATGTGCGTAAGTTGTGTATATGTGTGGTATTGGAGGATGGCCAACGTAACACTAGTTTTTAAAAAGGGTTCCAGGGGTGATCCGGGAAACTACAGACCGGTGAGCCTCACGTCAGTACCAGGAAAAATGGTAGAAACCATCATAAAGAATAAAATTACTCCGCATGTAGATAGTCATGGCCTAATGGGAGACAGCCAACATGGCTTTAGACAAGGAAGATCTTGTCTTACTAATCTGTTATGTTTTTTTGAAGGTGTGAATAGACAGGTAGACAAAGGTGAGTCAGTTGATTATAGTGTTTCTGGACTTTCAGAAAGCCTTTGACAAGGTCCCTCATCAGAGTTTTGTCAAAACTAAAGAGTCATGGGATAGGAGGCAGTGTACTACTGTGGATCAGGAACTGGTTAAAAGATAGAAAGCAGAGGGTAGGGCTAAATGTCCAATTTTCCCAATGGAGAAAGGTGAATAGTGGAGTACCCCAGGGTTCTGTGGTGGGTCTGCTGCTTATTGACATATTCATAAATGACCTGGAAAAGGGATTAACGAGTGAGGTTATCAAATTTGCAGATGACACAAAACCTTTTTTTTTTTTTTTTTTGTAACTTGAATTTTTATTTGGCACTTAAACAATTAACCAATACAAAATAAATCTTTACAGCACTTTGATTTCAATGGGGCCGCGGCTCCAATAACGATCAGCTTTGTAAACAAGCCCCTTTGTCTCCACCGGCATAAGATATATTGTAGCAGCAGAGCGCAGACAAACCAATGACACCAGGAGTCTGTTCAGAAGGTCCAAATCATTTATTTGTGCACAAGACTCAAGCAGAATCAAATTCAAAATGGCTGAGCAATGGTTTCTAGCAAAACAACAACTTTTATACCGTTCTTCTCCATTCTAGACATAGGCAAACTTTTCATTGGTCCCAGTAACCCCTCTCACCCATCTATTGGTCCCGGTACCACTTCGTAGCTATCCAATGAGGACCTTGATCTGGGTTCAGCACCTGGTTGCCCCCCTTTCAGTCCTCATTACAATGGACAGTTCTTAGACTTTTGATACTTCTCTCCTCCAAGGTCACTGGCTTGCTAGAATATGAGTGAGAGCGGGGCACTGTAACCTTGCTTTCTGCAGAGTTAATTAATTCCATAGAAGCTGTGCTCTCTTATCAGTACCAATTAGACTTGTTTTTCTATATTTTCTAAGTTTCGATTCTGCTTAGCTATACTAAATTGTGTTCAGTTAAGTTTCAATTCTACGGTGTCATCATTCAGGGGGGTTTTCATTCCTCTGGGCCTAACTACAGGCTTCATTTACAGGTCAAGCTGCTTAGGCCTGTCTGTTTAGTTCAATTAGCATGGATCATAGGCCTTCGCCTACCACAATATCATCCCTTACATTTCACTATCAGTAATCTCCAAATCACCGACTGTATCTCCTCCCACTACTTATGCATAGAACCAAACTCGTATCAATAACTTCCCCTTATTCCCCCCTCCCCCCTTTACTTACCCATTAAACATTGAAACCCCTGAACTTTTAAACATGAAAACATATTATTACCCTTTCTCCTAGGACAAGCAGGATATGTGTCAGCCACACCTGGTGACGTCATCCGACGGCGCCGTGCGGAAGTGCTCTCTAGAGCTCAGATTTCTCTGAGCATGAGTAGGAGGTCCCACCTCCCCGGCCCGCCCCCAGCCAGATCAGTCTTTTTTCTTCCGCCTCTGCCTCAAGACGGAATTGCTAGCTCTCTAACAACAATAATGCCCAAACCGGGTTTTAAAAAGTGCTTGCAATGCAAAAGGAAGATGAACGTTGCAGACACTCACCAGTCCTGCCTCCGATGCCTCGGGGCAAGCCACAACGTCCAGGACTGCCCCAGTTGTGCACGGATGTCTCTCAGAGCGAGGGAGTTCAGGGGGCATTCATTGAAGGATTTCCTATCCTCCTCGGAGCCCGCGCCTGCAGTAGCCTCCTCACCGGCAGTACCCAGCTCTTCAAAAGACCTTCGGGGCTCAGCGGCACGGGATGTGCTCTGTAGAGCCTCCATCCCCGGCCATGCTGCACAGGTCTCTGGCGCATCTCCCGGACACCGGACTGACGCCACTGCGAACATCCCTTCTAATCCGGTGAGCTCTCCTTCTTCCGAATCACCCGGGGTAGCTTCTGGGCCATGCGGTCTCCCATGCGGTCCCTCCGGCTCCTTTCAAGATGGCGCCGTCCACGTTGTGCTCCATGGTGCTGCCTCTGACTCCGCCCCCAGACACGCCTCCTCCTCTCGGATTGGCCGAGACCCGGCCTGCCTCAGCCGCGCCGACGCTCCCCCCCCCCGGGGCAGGGAATCCCCACATCGCGCTGATCTTCGGGCCACGGAAACCCCCCACCGCGCCGAGCTTCCTTGAGCCTAAAGCAGCCCCAGCACAGATCATCGGCGCGGGAGAGAAAAACAGCGCGATCGCACGAAGGAGGCAAGCGGCAAGCACAGCAGTAAAGGAAGCACCTGGACAGGAGGGACAGTCCTTATGACCGCGGACACGGCAAACGCAAGCGGTCCAGCTGCAGCAGGGGAACCTCGTGTGGCAGTGCCTCCCAGGGTCATAGAAGAAGCAGGCACCGCTCTCGCTCCAGCTCTCTTTCCTCACGGAGGCACAGGAGCAGCCGCTCTTCTGAGAACAGCACCTCGGCCGCGGTCTTACAGCTGCTGGCACGCCTGGTGGACCAGACAGCGCCAGCCCAGCTCCGTGAGAGGTCCGCCTCCAGGGAAGCCTTACCAGCAGCCCAGACCAGCCCGGTGAGGCCCAGGACTCCACAGGCACCCTCCTGCACGCCTCACAGGTCCCCCTCACCAGAACAAGTCTTGACCTCTGGTGAGAGCGATGAGGAGGGAGAGGCCCCCGACTCTCCCATCTCCAAGACGATGCCAGAGGATACAGAAGAAACTCAGCGTCCGTTGCCACCGGAGGACCTCACCTATCCCAAATTCCTGAGGAAGGTGATGAGCAAGCTCGGCCTTCTAACGGAGGACGCTGCGGGCGAAAAGGATCCAGAGGTCATGAAGTACCTCAGTGACCCCAGACCGGCTCTAGCCCTACCGCTTCACCGAAAGCTCCAGGACAAACAGTCAACGCTGTGGCAGTCACCGGCCTCCGGCCATGCCTGCTCCAGGAAGCTGGACAACAAATACCTCCTCCACCTGGCTCCGGGATTCAGTAAACCCCAACTCCCGCACCAGTCGATTGTGGTGTCGTCTGCACTAAAGAAAGTGAAATCCTCGCGCACACAGGCTAATCACCCACCAGGCCGGGACCCAAAGTTCCTCGACGAAGTGGGCAGGAAGACCTACCAAGGAGCGATGCTCAGCGCCAAAGTGGCAGCGCATCAGTTCCAACACATCCTATTCCAGGATGCTCTCCTAGCCGAACTCAAGAGTCATCTCGCGGCACTACCCAAGGACGCGCAACTGACAGCCTCGGCTACATTACAGGACCTAACCGAATGCAGCAAACATCTGATGAGCACGGCCTTTGACGCCTTCGACACCGCCATCAGGACGGCTGGCACGGCCATTTCAACCCGCCGCTGGGCATGGCTGCGAGCGTCTGGCCTCAGGGAAGACACCCATGATAAAATCGCGGATGCGCCCTGCTCGGGCGAATCGCTCTTTGGCGACAAGGTGGCGGACACTGTGAATGGCCTTAAAGAGGATTGTACCACCTTGCAAACACTGGCGGCGGACGGACTTGAATGCCACCCCTCATCACAAAAAGGGAGTTATTACCGCAAACCATTTTCTTCCTCCAAGAAATTTTACAACTCTAACCGGAGATGGCAAGCACCTAAATACAAACAACCCTACTACCCCGCCTCCTCCTCCTTTCAGAGGCAGCAGCCTAGGGAGCGCAACAAACTGAAAAGGCAAAACCCCCAGCAGTCGGGAAAAAACACCACCTCCTTCTGACAACTCGCCTCAGCCGGGGCCCCTTCCTGCAACCCCAGCATCTCTGCCAGTGGGGGGCCGCCTATCCCGGTTCATGCAGGCTTGGCAGGCGATCACCACGGACAAGTGGGTCCTTCAGATCATTCAATCGGGCTACCGCCTACGCTTCTCCTCCACACCGTGGCAACGCTCACAGCCTATCAGCCAGACCCCGCCACACCTAACAGCACCACTGTCGGAGCTTCTGCTACACCTCCTCTCTGCTCATGTGATAGAGGGAGTGCCCCCCGGGGAGATTAACACTGGTTTCTATTCCCGGTACTTCCTTATCCCCAAGAAGTCCGGTGGTCTCCGCACGATTCTGGACCTCCGCAAACTGAACATCTTCATCACGAAGGAGAGGTTCCGGATGTACTCCCTCAACGCCATCCTCCCTCTTCTAAAGGCTGGAGACTGGATGGCGACTCTGGACCTACAGGATGCATACTCCCACATTCCAGTCCACAAATCGCACAGGAAGTTCCTGCGCTTCATAGCGCTGGGAGTTCACTACCAGTATCGTGTTCTCCCCTTCGGACTCTCTCCAGCGCCCAGGATCTTCACAAAGTGTGTAGCGGTTGCCGCATCGCACCTACGCAAGCAAGGCATCGCCATCTTTCCCTACCTGGACGACTGGCTGCTCTCGGCACCCTCGGCCTCCGAACTGAAGAAGGCCGTGCGGTCAACGACAGATCTTCTACGTCGGCTGGGCTTCCTCCTCAACAAAGAAAAGTCCCGCCTCGACCCCGCACAGAGAATAGAATTTATCGGGGCGATAATCGACACCTGTGCCTTGAAAGCTTTCCTACCCGAGCAACGGGTAGAGGTAATCACGTCCCTAGCCCAGCAGATGTCCATGTCCAAAATGACCACAGCGCGCTCCATCCTATGCCTACTGGGACACATGGCAGCGACGACCTCAGTTCTGCCTCTGGCGAGACTACATATGCGCATTCTCCAATGGCATCTCCGGTCCCACTGGAAACAACTCTCCCAGCCGCTCAGTACCCGCGTCCCCATCAATGCCAAGGTCGTGGAAGACCTCCGCTGGTGGACAAAACGGAGCAACCTCTCAGCGGGCAGGGATCTCCAGCCGCGCAACTACCAACTCGTCCTCACCACAGACGCGTCTCCTACGGGATGGTGAGCCTACCTCTCGCAACTCAGCACTCAGGGAGCCTGGTCCAGAGCAGAACGATCGTTACACATCAACCGGCTCGAATTACGGGCGGTCAGATATGCCTTGCAGACCTTCAAGGCCCAACTGGCCGGAAAGTCCGTCCTGATACAGACAGACAACCAGGTGACTATGTTCTACATCAACAAACAAGGGGTCACGGGGTCACGTCCCTTATGCAAAGAAGCCCTCCTGACGTGGTACATAGCCCTGGCCAACAACTGTGTCCTACAAGCGACTTATCTCCCAGGCGATCAGAACGCCCTAGCGGACAAGCTGAGCAGGCAGCTTCGACCTCACGAATGGACACTTCACACGGAGGTAGCGGCCAGCCTCTTCCGGCGTTGGGGGACTCCCCAGGTCGACCTCTTCGCAGCAGAGATCAACACGAAATGCTGGGCGTTCTGCTCCAAACACCCATCACCAAAGAGAATGGCCGTGGATGCTTTCACGCTGCCATGGGGAAAGTGGACGCTGGTTTACGCCTTTCCCCCAACTCCTCTTCTTGCTGCAGCGATACAGCGCATTGTCAGGAACAGAGCGCACGCCATACTGATCGCCCCCTACTGGCCACGCCAAATGTGGTTCTCCCTTCTACTTCGGCTGGCCCAGGAGCCGCCGATCCGGTTACCAATGCGAACAGACCTGCTCACCCAGAACGACGGCTACACCCTGCACCCGAACCTGCAAATTCTGGCCTTGACAGCCTGGAGATTGAGAGGATGAATCTCGACTCCCTCCGACTACCTTTGGAAGTGCAACAGATCATCCTAGCTGCCAGGAGACCCTCCACAAGAAAATCATATAGCCTGAAATGGAAGCGGTTCAGTATTTGGTGCACTAACCAAGGCCTCAACCCAGTCTCTTGCCCTGTACCTAAGGTCCTGCAGTACCTCTCAACCCTTTTCAGCATGGGTTTAAAACCACAATCCATCAAGGTCCACCTCACAGCGATTGCATCTCTACACGAGCAGCGGTGTGGTTCCTCCAAGGGTTCCCTCGCGGCATTGCCCATCGTGGCGCGGTTCATGAAAGGCCTCGTGAACCTGCAACCCCCGGTCCAAAAACCGGTACCTTCTTGGGATCTCAATGTTGTCCTGCAGCAGTTGATGCAGGAACCCTTCGAGCCACTTCACACCGCGGATGGGAAATTCATGTCCTGGAAGACACTCTTCCTCATCGCCATCACCTCGGCCAGGAGGGTCAGCGAGCTGCAGGCACTTGTAGCACATCCACCGTACACTAAGCTCCTCCATAACCGAGCGTCTCTGCGGACCCATCCGAAGTTTGTCCCCAAGGTAGTCTCTGCCTTTCACGTAAACCAAGCGGTTGAACTTCCCACGTTCTTCCCGGCTCCACATTCCTCTCCGGAGGAGCAACGGCTTCATTCACTGGATTGTGTCCGAGCCCTACGCATCTACATCGACAGAACAGCCACTGTCAGGCTGGGGACCCAACCTTTTGTGTCATTTGACCCTAACGGGCCTGAGCGGCCTGTCACCAAGCGCACGCTCTCCCGTTGGATATCGGACTGCGTGGCTTTTTGCCTTCATAAGGCGGGGTCCCTCCCAGCGAGCAGGGCGGTGGCGCACCAGCTCCGCGCCCTAGCAACCACGCTCGCCAACCTGCATGAGATTCCGGTTATCGACATCTGCAAGGCCGCCACCTGGTCTGCACAGTCTACCTTCCAGAAGCACTACTGCCTCGACCTCCAGGCTGAGGCTGACAGCTCCTTTTGGTAGGGTTGTCCTGGCTACGGCTACCTGAGGTCGGGTCGCCCCGGCCCAGCTGACTGTATTCCTGTGGTCTAGACTACAGTTCTAGTCTACACGGTGACTATCTGTTGACTAATACAAATTACTGGTTTTTGCATAGTTTTGCTATCGTGTTGATATTATTGCTACGTTGCACACCGCCTCATGGTGGATCAATGTTGTCCTACTCACGTTGGTTGTGTTTGGTATGCCCTGTTTGCACTTGCACTATGGCACCTTGCTGTTTTCGTATATATTGTTACTAAAGTTTTTTGCACATGTTTGCACTAATTCTGCTGTTGCACTTTCGTATATATTGTTACTAAAGTTTTTGCACATGTTTGCACTAATTCTGCTGTTTGCACTAATTCTGCTGTTTGCACCTTCAACAATAAATACCTGTTGCCTCAGGGCGAATATGAGGTCCCCCACGCTGTCTTTGTTCATGCCTCTCTCATACCCCACAGCGCATCTGCTTGCTTGGGAGGCACCAGGTGTGGCTGACACATATCCTGCTTGTCCTAGGAGAAAACGGAGTTACTTACCTGTAACAGGAGTTCTCCGTGGACAGCAGGATAGGTCAGCCACACGATCCCACCCTCCTCCCCTGTATGAGGGTGGCCTGCACCGGCCTGTGCCCTAGCCAGTAAGGCATAGCTAATCACTCACTGATCTGGCTGGGGGCGGGCCGGGGAGGTGGGACCTCCTACTCATGCTCAGAGAAATCTGAGCTCTAGAGAGCACTTCCGCACGGTGCCGTCGGATGACGTCACCAGGTGTGGCTGACCTATCCTGCTGTCCACGGAGAACTCCTGTTACAGGTAAGTAACTCCGTTTTACTCCCCCCTTCTACTGCACCTCCACCCATACACCCCCCTGTCCCGGTCTTCCACTCCCCCATGCAGAACCATTTCCACACTCCCACCCACTGTCTCTCCACCTTCTCCACTTTTACCTTTCTTTATCCCAGTTAACCTATGCATTTGATACAGTTCCGACAAGCGGCGAGCATAGTTTTCTAAGGGCGGTAATACACTATTCCTCCAATGTAATGCAATTTCACATCTTGCCGCTATTATACATTGCCACACTATGCTCCAATTTCCTTCCCCCCTCATCACTCTTCTTAAGTAAGAGACATAACTCTGGCGTCAGTGTTAATCTTGAACCTTGTAAACGGGGGTGCTTGTTGTGAAAGTTCCACAATCTCGGCAAAGACAGGAATTTACTTGACTTGCAAAGGATTGTGGGTGTTGTAGTACAATCACACAAAACTAGCCGTTTAACAAGAAAAAAGAATTGTAGTTGCTCGAGTGTAAAGCAGAAAACAGATTTTATTTATGGGGTGTTATTCCTTCGCACAGATATGCTTGGTAACATCAACAGGATAATTTCTTCAGGAATTGTATTCAGGAAACAAAACAAAATAAGGCAACTGAATTACTTATGCAACAACTTAGTAAAGACCTTGATGAAAAAGAAAAGGTCTTTCTTCTAGCCCCTGCTAATAAACTTTCTTAGCAGTGCTGGAATGAAAAATTAAACCCAAAAGGAGAATTCTTTATATCAAAAAAACAACTTTCTTCCTTTCACACAGTGAAGAAGTATCTCCAGGAGCAAGCAGGAATGAGTCTTCACATATGGGTACGTCGGTACCGACGGAGTCCGCGCGGGAACGCTTCCCAGCGTCCAATCAGAAAGCTTTTGGAAGCATCCCAACACGCCTGCGCGCTGCCTTCCCAACTGCCTCTCCTCAGTTTTCGTTTTTCCACGGAGCCGGCAGGACATCCTCCTGTCACCGCAGAAAATTCTTCTTTTATTTTTTAGTTTTCTTGTGGTCGCGGCTGCCTTCCCCGACGCCATCGGTACTGCCGGTGTTTCTTTTTTCTTTTCTTGTAAAATTTTTCCCTTTAAGGAATATATTTTTCTTTGTTAGTGTCTCACGGTTCTCAGGCCTTCTAGGCCTCTCCATTTTTCCTCATGGAACCGCCAGCCACTTTCCCCAAGAAATGTACAAACTGTGGCGGTACAACTTTATTTTTAGACACTCACAATTGGTGTCTAACCTGCTTGGGTCCTGACCATTTTCCTCCGGAGCCCTCGGGCACCAGTACGGTGAGAAGAAGTTTTCAACATCGAGTTCCCCTCGACACACGGTCCCCCTCCATCTTCTGGGCACCGACCATATCTTCTTCTGCACAGGATCAGGTAACCCAAAAACAGTCTGTTAAGACTAGCCAGTCCTCGAGCGGCACTTCTCATGCACAGCATAGAGATGCCTATGGCTTTGTCCTCGAGAATCCACTGGCTTCAAAACCCCGGTGGGAGTCTTCGGCCTCCAAAGCCTGTGTGCGGTTTCAGGTTGTTCCTGAGGTTCACCCCTCACAGAACATACCTGAGCCATGCCTGGTGGTGGCATCCGCTTCGAGCGGTACCGATACCCTGGCATCGGCACTGGTGTTGGATGAAACATTCCTCACCAAGGTTCGTCGTCTGGTGTCCTCGGTACCTACGGGCCCGGTGGATACGCTTCAGACCGACTTTCCAGTATCGGTATCGACACCGATACTAGTACCGACGTCGGTACCCTCCATACGTGCATCGATAGACTCGCTTCCTTCGATGCCGAGTCTGGAATCGATCTCCAGTCTGGAGGACTGGGTACCGACTCGCCTTGGTACCGACGGCTCGGTTCCGGTACTTCGGATCCGCAACTCTCAGTTCCTCCGACACCGTTAGAGTTGCCACCGGCTGGTATTCTTCCGCCGGTATCAGATATGGTACCGAGATCGGTACCGATATCCACAGTACCATTACTGTCGGTACCTTCCATGCTTCTCTCTTCAGGCTCGCTTCCCTCGATGCCGAGTCTGGAATCGATCCCTAGCATGGACGATCTGTTACCGACTGTCGCTGATTCTGACCTGCAGTACCAGCGACCACCATCTAAGGATCCCATACTGCACCATTCAGGATCTTCTATTCCTATATACTGGAATAGATCCCTCGATGCCAACGCTAGTTC
This sequence comes from Ichthyophis bannanicus, assembly GCA_033557465.1. NCBI lineage: Eukaryota > Metazoa > Chordata > Amphibia > Gymnophiona > Ichthyophiidae > Ichthyophis > Ichthyophis bannanicus. The sequence goes on from CM066034.1 coordinate 13,504,850, forward strand.
TTCATCAGATCTAGCCTGTCCAAGGGAAGTTCCCTCTGGGGATCCTTCTTTCCAGACTTTCCTCCTGGATATGGCAAAATCACTTGCCACCTATTCCTGGACAAGATCCTACACAAGGGAATACAGAATACCTCTCTGTTCCTAACGAAGCAAAGGAGAACATAATGCTTCCTTTGCATCATTCTTTGCAGGATCTCCTTCTACGAATGTGGGAAGCTCCTTTAAGGGTACCCCCACTTTCCAGAGCAACTGATCTCCTATATCAGGTGCCCCCCTCTCCAGGGTTTCAAAGGACTCAACTTCCTCATCATTCCATTGTAGTGGAATCAGCATTGAGGCGAGTAAAGAGTAATAAAAAGCACTCTTCTTGTCCGCCAGGTCGTGAGTCTAAGACTCAGAGATGGAGGCGATCACGATCAACGGAAAATCTGGAAGCCTACAACCTCCAACTCACAAGACACCGCGAGGCTATAACCGAGAAAATGAGACAAGCCCACACAGACACACTAATGCGATCTCTCTGAAAACCTCATGACCTATTTAATCTTGTTCGCAACCTAACGAAAGAACCAGGCCCTGAGCAAATACCTCAGATCTCCGCCCAAGACTATGCCGATTTCCTCCAATCAAAATTATGCCAAACCGACAAGACTCACCCACCATGCACCATCACAGATCTATCAAACACAACAACAATGTCAATATTCACCACTCCATCCAACAAGCAAATCATTGACACCATCTCTACAATCAACACCACTACAGCACAGACCGACCCTTGCCCAGCCTTCTGGATAAAGGAACTCCGGTCAGAATTCTGCCCATTCATAGCCAAACTCATGGACGCTTCCTTCACTTCAGGCACCTTCCCGCTAAATCTCAAACACATATCAGTCAGACCCCTGCTAAAGAACAGTAAGCTGGACCCCCAGAAAGTGGAATCATACAGACCAATTGCTAGCATTCCACTATTGGCAAAGATAATTGAGAAAGAAGTCCTTCTCCAGATTCAACAACACATCAACAGTACTTCACCTCTTGACCACTGCCAACACGGATTCAGAGAATCCCATGGCGTGGAGACATTACTTACCACCCTCTTCAACAATATTCTCAGCGCAGTAGATAACATACATCATGGAGTCGCCCTTATATTCCTCGACATAGCGGCGGCCTTTGACTCAGTGTGCCACGAAACCCTTCTAAAGCGACTCAAAGAAAAGGGTATCTGCGACCTAGCACTATCCTGGTGCAAATCTTACCTTACAGATAGGTGGCAACATGTACAAACAGAGACCTCCACCTCCAAACCGTTCCACCAGAAACAAGGTGTCCCGCAAGGTTCCTCCCTATCAGCCTTACTGTTCAACATTTATATGCAGCCTATCTGCAAGCTCATACGATCATTCAACGTTGAATGCATGATCTATGCTGATGACGTCCTACTTTACACACCATTTCAAATTGACAAGATTAACCTCTCATCTCTAATCAACTGTTTTAGCGCAGTGGAAAAATGGCTCCAAAACCAGAACCTCAGGATACAACACAAAAAGACTGAAGTACTATTCATCTCCAGAAACACCAACTTCTCCCCGCCAGCCTGCCTAAAAATCGGAGAGAATGAACTGCAATCCAAACCCTCTATTCGATACCTAGGCATTACAATGGACCAGAAACTTGACATGAAGACACACATCAGCAACATGGTAAAATCAACTTACCATAAAATTAAGTCCCTCAGACACCTACGTCCCCTCCTTCAGCCAAACGACTTTAGAACAATCTTTCAAGCACTAACCATCTCTCATCTTGACTATGCAAATGTAATCCTCCAAGGACTCCCTCAATCCACCCTGAGTCCACTCCAACTGGCCATGAACTCAGCAGCAAGAATTCTAAATGGGACCCCAAGATGGGACCATATAACGCCTATCCTCAAAATGCTTCACTGGCTCCCAATTCATTACAGGATCACATTCAAGATTCTACTGCTAACATTCAAATCCATTAATGGACTCGCTCCCTCATCTCTCGCTGCTCTCACGCACGTCACCCCCCCAAACAGAACCAGACGATCCACTGCAATAAACACCCTGACTATCCCCAAAGCAGTGACCCACTGTACACAAGCAACCATAAACAGGGCCTTCAGTCTCTGTGCACCCAGATGCTGGAATGCTCTCCCACCACACATACGAGCAATCACTGACCTGACCAAATTCAGGAAAACACTAAAACACTACTTCTTCATCAAGTGCTACCCAGAAGATGGCAAAACAACCCCCCCACCCACAACAGTCCCTCACAGACACATGTAACCACCATCAATGTATCATATATGCATACAAATACCTTCTGTTAGCCATTCAGATGTAAATAGTTAACACTGTTATCCAAGTTATTATACCTGTTCTATGTAATTACGGTGTAACCCCCACTGTAAACTCTCCTTGTTTCATGTAAACCGCACTGATATCAAAGAGCGCGGTATACAAGAAAAATAAATAAATAAATAAATAAAATAAGACACTAGATGCCTTTGGACGTCAAACCTTCCAGACATCCATGCTTTCAGCAAGAATTCTCTCATATATTTTTTATATGGGTCTATCTCTTGAGGAGGTCACAAGGAAATTACATCTTTTGACTCCTTGTCTTCAAGAGCCCAAACAAGCAGACTATTCCTTACTGGTTAGTCATGCTCATAATATCTCTAGGTTTCTTACTCGTGCTTCCCTAGACTCCTTTGAGTCTGTTAGCAGGACTTCTGCTATAGCTATAGGGGCACGACGTAGAGCCTGGCTCCAAGCTTCAGACTTGGACAAATGGGCACAAGAAAGACTGGGAAATACTCCTTGCACTGGAGAAAATCTCTTCACCAAGGAGTCTTTACTCCAGGTTACTCAGTTATCCACTGACTTTCCTGTTTCCAGGGGCTATTCTACGCCGCCTTCTTTCCCAGTAGGTAGGAAATGTCCTACCAAACTTTCTTCCCCTAGGGGGAGAAGGTTTTGTCCATCATCGGCCCATCATACAGATGTTGCCAAACAGGGGAAACATCGCCCTGGTCTGAAGAATTTACAAACTCAACAGGGTCAACAAACCCAGCAGTCACAGGGTTTCAAATAGATCTTTGTCCCTCTTGGTTGCTGGTTAGGGTAGCAGTCTGCTTCTTTTCACTTGCAGTATCTGCACTAAATTTATCCTAACCTACCTAAATATCTCTTCTTGAGACATCTTTTCTCTAAGAGTCTTTATGATGATCATGCCCATACTTAACAGATTTCCTCTTCCTCTAGGAGGAAAGAGAGGTAACAACTATCAATAGACAGTAGTTTTCCCTGTATTGGCATGTATCATCTCACCTGTCGGAGACTTCCTTCATAGTTGGTCTCTTGCAACTCTGTCTTACCTCCCTCTTACTACAACATTTAGTTTGTAAGAGTGACTTTTTTACACAGGTAAGCCCTTATGGTCTTCTACCTGTTCTACCGGGGGATTCTCCCTTCTGGAGTTGTCTTGCCCCTTGTTACCTTAGGGCAGCTCCTCAGACAATGGGAAGTCCTACCATGTCTGTTTCTTTTTCCCAATCTAAAAAGAGGAGGGAAAAGAAATTCTCCATGCTGCCCTGATAGTCCTGCAAATGCAGCAATTCCTAGTGGTTAAACCACTGGTTTTTGTTCACTACACAACCAGGGTTTCCCCTCCACTAGCAATCCTCCTAGCCTCAGTGCTAAGTCCCAAACAGGATATCAACCTCTTTTGGGAAACCCTATTATCACAGTTTGGTTGGTTAACTTCTATTCTTCGCCCCTTGCCCTTGGCAGAATAGCTGGTTACCTGCTGGCTTTCCACAGCCAGTTTTTTCTTCTGACCAACCTGCAGCATGCTCTCTGCAACTCTACAGAGTAGCTTTGCACTATGGGCCCTTTAGTATCTTGCCTAGCAGATAAAACAGAGTTACTTACCTGTAACGGAGTTCTCCGTGGACAGCAGGATAAGTCAGCCACACCTGGTGACGTCATCCGACGGCGCCATGACGGAAGTGCTCTCTTGCTCAGAAGCTTCTGAGCATGTGGGAGGTCCCACCTCCCCCGGCCCGCCCCTAGCCGACCAGTAAGTGACTAGCTATGCCTTTGCGGCTAGGTGCGGGCGCGCAGGCCACCCTCATGCAGGGGAGGCGGGTGGGAATGTGTGGCTGACTTATCCTGCTGTCCACGGAGAACTCCGTTACAGGTAAGTAACTCTGTTTTCTCCTAGGACAAGCAGGATGTGTCAGCCACACCTGGTGTCTCCCAAGCTATGCATTTACGCTGAGGAGAATGAGGGAGGCATGCGTAGAGCAGCAATTGTGTTTATTAAATAACGTAACAACAATAAAGTGCAACACCCTGGCGAAGTGCCAGGTAACCATAGACTAACTTGTGCAAACAGTAAGAGGTAGACTGTGCAATAACGTCAGTGCATATCCACGATGCAACTGTGGAGTAGCATATGTGTGCAATCAATTCAATGCGATACACATTTGTGCAATAAATTCAACAAAGTGACCTAACAACAGTGCAATAACAACAGTGCAATCAATTCAACAATGTGACACTTCAAACAACGGTACGACAAGTCCGTAGGGCCTGGTAGTGACTGGGATGAGTGGTCTCTGGTCCTTCCACTCAGCCTTGGTCTGGCTCCTTAGGGCCCCCAATTGAGGGTGTCGTAGCGGCAGATAGGACTGCTCGGCCAAAGGAGCCGTCGTTCTCCGCGTGGATGTCCAGGCAGTAGTGCTTCTGGAAAGTCAGTTGAGAGGACCAGGTAGCAGCTCTGCAGATTTCGCTCACCGGCACCTCCTGCGCGCAGGCCAGAGAAGCGGCTAAAGTGCGGAGCTGATGTGCACTCGCCTTGTTTGATGGGAGCGCGCCCGCTTTCTGCAGGCAATAGGCAACGCAGGCTGAGATCCAACAGGAGAGTGTGCGTTTGGAGACAGGTCTCCCAGGCCTGTTCGGGTCAAAGGAGACGAAGAGCTGGGTCCCCAGTCGAATTGCGGACGTCCTGTCGAGGTAGATGCGTAGGGCGCGTATGCAATCCAGTGAGTGAAGACGTTGCTCTTCAGGAGAAGAGTGTGGGGCTGGGAAGAATGATGGCAGCTCCACCGTCTGGTTGACGTGAAAAGCGGAGGCTACCTTAGGCACAAACTTGGGATGAGTCCGCAGGGATGCCCGGTTGTGGTAGAGCTTCGTGTAAGGCGGGTGTGCCACCAGAGCCTGCAGCTCGCTGACCCTCCGAGCTGAGGTGATGGCGACAAGGAAAAGAGTCTTCCAGGAGAGAAATTTTCCGGGCGCTGTGGTCAATGGTTCGAACGGCTCCTGCATGAGTTGTTGCAGGATGACGTTAAGGTCCCATGAAGGTACCGGCTTCTGTACCGGAGGTTGCAGATTCCGAAGGCCTCTCATGAAACGCGTCACAATGGGAAGGGTGGCTATGCAGCCTGAACTTGGGTACTCCGGGCTTCCGTGTAGAGAGGCAATGGCCGCGAGATGCACTTTGATGGATTGTGGTTTCAAGCCGGAGCTGAAGAGGAAGGCGAGATATTGCAGGACAATGGGTATCGGGCAAGAGGCTGGTTGAACTCCTAGGTCCTTGCACCATATACTGAAGCGTTTCCACTTCAGACTGTAGGCTTTTCTGGTTGACGGCCTCCGGGAAGCTAGAACAATCTGCTGTACCTCCGAGGGTAGGCCGGAATCGTTGAGGGTTGCCTCTTCAGCCGTCAGGCCGTCAAGGCTCGAAATGTTGGAGGTCATCCTTTCAGCCTCCAGGCTGTCAAGGCTAGCGTCTGGAGGTTGGGGTGCCAGGTGGTACCACCATTTTGGGTTACCAGGTCTGGTCTCAGAGGAAGCCGAATTGGAGGCTCTTGGGCGAGCTGCAGCAGTAGGGAGAACCACATCTGTCTGGGCCAGTAGGGGACGATCAAGATCACATGCGCTTTCTCTTTGATGATGCGCTGTAACGTGGCTGTCACGAGAGGTGTTGGAGGAAATGCGTACGCCAAGTCCCAGGTCCTCCACGGGATTGCAAACGCATCGGAGGCCACCCTCTGCTGAGACGGGTGCTTGGAGCAGAACAAGGTGCATCTGGTGTTCGCTTCGGTGGCAAAGAGGTCAATCTGGGGCACTCCCCAGCGCCGGAAGAGGTTGCGGGCCACTTCCATGTGAAGCATCCACTCGTGAGGTTGAAGCTGTCTGCTGAGCCTGTCCGCCAGGGCGTTCTGGTCCCCTGGGAGGTAAGTCGCCTGCAGAATGCAGTTGTTGGTTAGCGCTTCGGCCCATGTCTCGAGAGCTTCCTTGCATAGTGTACGGGATCCCGTGCCCCCTTGTTTGTTTATATAGAACATGGTGACTTGGTTGTCCGTTTGCACCAAGATTGCTTTCCCAGTCAGGTGTGGCCTGAATGTCCGGAGGGCATATTTGACGGCCCGCAATTCGAGAACATTGATGTGAAGGGCACGTTCCTCTCTGGTCCAGGCTCCTTGGGTGCTGAGCAATGTTCCCTCTAATTTTCTATAGGCTGTGTGCACATAAAATATCAGCTGTGCAGCTTTTGAAGGAAGGTTAAATTTTTGTGCGCCACATAACGACACTCGGAGTTATATACTTTAAAATTTGACTACACATACAGAATACAGTATGTACACCACATTGATTGCACTAGAAAACATTGTAGAACTTGTGAAAACCGTAAATACATAACAACTTTTAAATTTTAAGATGTCTGTGTTGTTTTCTATCAGAATCAGAACCGTAATTTTTGTGCGCTCTGTTGTAAGGTATGTGCGCTCGCTCGGCGAGGTGTGTGCGCGCGCACACGCGCACAGCTTAGAGGGAACAGTGGTGCTGAGATGCAGTAGATGAGCCCCCCATCCCGTTGAGGATGCATCCGTGGTGAGGATGCGTTGATGGGAGAGGGGTTGCAGATGCTTGCCTACTGAAAGGTTGTTTGTGTTCATCCACCAACGGAGGCTCCGGACAACGTTGGCGGAGATCGGTATGCGCGTATTGAGTGGCTGGGATAGTTGCTTCCAGTGACTCCGCAGGTGCCATTGGAGGGTGCGCATATGGAGTCTCGCCAGGGGAAGGACCGATGTCGTCGCCGCCATGTGGCCTAGCAGGCGCATGATCCCGCGGGCCGAGGTGTGCTTCTCTGCCGACACTCTCTTGGCCAGCTGCACGATGGTACTGATCCGGGGCTCGGGCAGGAAGGCCTTGCAGGTCTTGGTATCGATTATCGCCCCGATGAACTCCGTCCGCTGCACAGGCTCGAATCGGGACTTTTCTTTGTTGAGCAGGAATCCCAGCCGGAGTAGCAAGTGTGCCGTTTGGCGGACTGCCCTGCGGAGTTCGGGGGCAGAGCTCGCCGACAGGAGCCAGTCGTCCAGGTAGGGAAAGATGGCGATGCCTTGTTTGCGGAGGTGTGCAGCGGCGACCGCCACGCATTTCGTGAATACCCTGGGCGCTGGGGATAGGCCAAAGGGCAGAACCCGATACTGGTAATGGCAACCCAGTGCGATGAATCTGAGAAATTTCCTGTGAGAAGCGTGGACAGGAATGTGGGAGTACGCATCCTGTAAGTCCAGCGTGGCCATCCAATAGCCCGCTCTGATGAGAGGAAGGATGGAGTTGAGCGAATACATCCTGAACTTCTCCTTCCTGATGAAGTAGTTCAGCTTTCGGAGGTCCAGGATGGGACGGAGGCCCCCTGACTTCTTGGGAATAAGGAAGTACCGGGAGTAGAATCCAGTGTTGATTTCGTCCGGAGGCACCTTCTCTATTGTCCGTGCCAGGAGAAGTTGTTGGAGGAGGTCTGAGAGAGGTTGTTTCTGATGAAGTGGAGGCTGGCTGGTGGGTGGCTTTCTTTGCCGTGGAAGGGAGGAGAAGCGCAAGCGGTAGCCCGTCTTTATTATCTGAAGCACCCACTTGTCCGAGGTGATCTCTTGCCAGGCCGAGTGGAAATGAGCCAGGCGACCCCCGACTGGGGGGTCCCGGGATCCAGTGAAGGGCCCAGCCAGGCCGGATAGTCAGAAGGAAGAGGTGTCTTTCCCGGAGTGGGACGGGTTGGTTTGTTTTTGTTTGCGTTGTCGCTGTTGTTGCCTCTGAAAGGGCGGCTTGTGATAGTTCTGCTTGAACCTGGGCGTCTGCCACTGGCGGTTGGAGCCATAATATTGCTTTGACGAGGAAAAAGGCTTGCGGGAATAGCCCCCTTTCCGTGTCCAGGAGGGGCGTTCGAGTCCGTCTGCAGCCAGAGTCTTCAGAGTGGTGCAGTCTTCTTTCAGACCGTGCACCGTGTCGGCGACTTTGTCCCCAAAGAGGGAGTCGCCAGAGCAGGGTGTATCCGCGATCCGGTCATGGGTACTATCGGAGAGTCCTGACGCACGGAGCCATGCCCAGCGACGGGCAGATATGGCCATGCCCGCTGTGCGTACGGCCGTGTCAAAGGCGTCAAAGGCTGTACTCATCAGGTGCTTGCTGCATTCCGCTATTTCCTGCATGGAGGTAGCGGCAGAAGTACGTGAGTCCTTGGGGAGATCCTGCAGCTGGCGTTTGAGGTCAGCCAGGAGGGCGTCCTGGAACAGGACATGTTGAAATTGATGCGCTGCTATCTTGGCGCTGAGCATTGCGCCTTGGAACACTTTCCTCCCCACGTCATCCAGACGCTTGGGGTCCCGGCCTGGTGGGTGCACGGCTTGGGAACGTGTGGACTTGGCTCTTTTGAGTGCTGATGCCACCACTATTGACTGGTGGGTTAACTGAGGCTTGTCGAATCCAGGTGCCATGTGGATGATGTATTTCGTGTCCAGGCGTCTGGAGCAAGCATGGCCAGATGCTGGGGATTGCCAGAGGGTCAACTGTTTCTCCTTCAACTTTCGGTGAAGGGGAAGAGCCATGGCTGGTCTTGGGCCGCTGAGGTACTTCATGACCTCTGGTTCCTTCCCCTCTGGCGTGTCCTCTGTGGCCAGCCCCAGCTTGGACACCACCTTTCGGAGAAATTTTGGATATGTTAGGTCCTCCAGCACTGGTGTCGGTGGATCCTCCATGGCATCTGCTTGGCTCTTGGAGGCGTCAGAACCTCGTCCCAAGTCCTCCCCGTCGCTCCCCTTGGAGTCCAGCTGCGCCGGGGAAGGTGTCCTCGGTGTAACATAGAAACATAGAAACATGATGACAGAAAAAGACCACAAGGCCCATCTAGTCTGTCCTTCCAGTCTGTGTAGAGGGTGCTGGGGAGAGAGTCCGCGCTGGGGAGGGAGTCCGTGCCCTGGATGGTGACAGGCTAGGGAGTGATTGCTCCGAGACAGGTCGTGCCACCGATGGAACAAGCGCCTGATCCTGGTCCAGCCGATGGGGGGCAGTTTGTTCAACAAGGCGGTTAAGGAGCTGAAGAATGGCAGAGGAGGTGGAGTCAGAGGACCGGCTGCTTCTATGTCTTCTGCTGCCGTGAGAGCTGGATCTCCTGCTCCTCTTATGGCTCCGGTGGGACTCCCCGTGGGAAGCTTTATCCCTCGATGGGGATCGATGCCTGTGTTTGGCTGCCTTCTTCCTGCTCTTTTCCCCGACCTGCTGTGTGCTGCTGGAGCGGTTCTCAGGGTTCCCCACGTTGCTGTTGGAGCGGTGTCTGCTTCTGCCGCGCCGGCTTTCAGTGTCGGCGCGATTTGCATACTCTGCAGCGTTTCTGTGCTCCGCGCCGTCCAGGAACTCCACTGCCACAGGGGATGTCTGTCGGCGCCGATCGCCAGCGGCATGATTTTCCGCGCCGCTCCGAATCTCCTCTGCAGCCTGAGCAGACGTGCTGGGCAGGGGGGAGGGCTGTCGGCGCCGATCACCAGCGGCACGATTTCTGCTCCGTAGCTCCTCTGCCGCTTGAGCAGACGTGCTGGGCAGAGGGGAAGGCTGTCGGCGCTGACCGCTGGAGCAGGAACTGCTGCGCCCAATAGAAGGAGAGGGGGCGTGTCCGGAGGAGGAGCCTGGCGGGTCCACGATGGCGGCGCCATTTTCAAAGGCTTCGGGAGGGCCGCATGGCCGAGGAAAATGGGCCAGAGCACCGCTTTCCGCAGGGGGGCTTACCCGAAGGGTAGAGGCCTCTCCGGAAGCAGGTGAATTCGAGGAGGAAGCAGCGCTTGATCCCCGTTGCGTGGGGGCCCTCCCTTCCTCAGTTCTATGAGGCTTTTCGGCACGGGAACGCTCAGCAGGCCTGGAAGGCTGAATCTCCTTACTTTTGCGATGCTCCGGGTTCCGTTTAGCAGTGGATCTGCTTGCTGCCGCCGCGGAGGAGAGCAATTCTTTCAGAGATTGTTCCCGGTGTTTTCTTGCCCTGGGGGACATCTGGGCACAGCTGGCACAGTTTTTCACCTGATGTGAGGACCCCAGGCATCCGATACAATGTTGGTGAGTGTCCGAGAGGTTCATTTTTCTATTGCAGAGCGGACACTTCTTGAACCCCGGTTTAGGCATGAAGTTGAGGTTTGTAGTAGGTTTATTACAGGAGAGCTGTATATTCCGTCCTGAGGCAAGGCGGAAGAAAGGAAAACTGGTCGGCTAGGGGCGGGCCGGGGGAGGTGGGACCTCCCACATGCTCAGAAGCTTCTGAGCTAGAGAGCATTTCCGTCATGGCGCCGTCGGATGACGTCACCAGGTGTGGCTGACACATCCTGCTTGTCCTAGGAGAACCCCAGATGGTTAAAAGGGGTTCCCCCAGTCATGTTCATGCCTGGCAGGTATTTTCTACCCTTTCCATCTTATCTTAAAAATCTTTTGAGGCATAAGCCTCAGGCCTTTCATTACGTGAAAGCCTAAAGAAGGGCCAATTCCCTGGCTTGGCTCATATCTCTTGGGGTCTCCCGTCAGAGATAAATTCTTCACTGGCAGCTAGAGGATACCTAATACCCATCTTGCCCTCATAGGCGGATCACTAGGATATCTTCCTCCTGAGGCCTCCTCTATCCAATCTCCATACTACAATTCTGGCGATATCTGGAGTTCCTGTCTGCAGACTGCTGTTATCCTCTGCCATTTTCACGTAGGCCATCCTGGTTACTCAAGAGCTCAAATTCTGCAAAGAATTAAGCCGCCTTCTTGTCAGGGACACCTTTCCTCTGACTATGCCAGTCATAACCAGGAGAAGAGGAGTTTTTCTATTTTATCTATTCAAGCAGGTATCAACCTTCTTGCTATTAGATAAATTTCTCTCTCTCCCTATAAGGGGGGGGGGGATGGGGTTCTCTGGACATTTCTCCATCCATATACCTGGAGACATGTCTCTATATGCCTGCCTATTCATCTAGGTATGTGTGTATATATATATGTGTGTGTGTATGTATATATATATATGTATGTGTGTGTGTATATATATATAATCTGTGTGTCTTCTGCCCATATATATATCTCGTTATAGATATATGCATATATACCCAATATGTGTATATATTTAAATATATATATATGTATATGTGTGTGTGTACATATATATTAATACATATAATGAGATATATTGTTAGATAGATCTGTATCCATCTACTTATCTATCTGGCTGTTAGGATCAGATATCCTGACATTCCTTTATGATCCTGACAGATGGGCACTAACCTTATCAATGCTGTACCAGCATACCTAGGGGACTACACCTAGAACCACTCCTGTGGTAATTAACCTTTTCAGGTTTAGGTACTCCTGAAGCTCTCCATGTACCTTTCTTTCCTAATTGACCCCATTTAGGAAAGACATTGCGGAGCTTCCGTTGCTCTAAAGCTTAGCGCTCCTGAGTCTGTCTTTACCTTTTTATCAGATACAAGGGTTTCCATACCCTTTCTCCTCTACATGGACTGATTCTAACCCCAGTCCAGTTGGGTTAGACTAAATTTTTCTCTTGGTCCTAAATTTATACTATTTTTGGACCAAAGCAGCTTAAGCTTTCCTTAATAGTACCTTCTGCGTCTCCGCTGAAGCTCTACCTCTTATACTACCCCAGTTTTCCTCTGGGGCTATTTTTTCTCACCCTAAAGGGTTTTGACCTCCACTTGTTTTTTGTTCTACTTTATTACCTCTATTTCTCAGTGAGGTACCCCTTGAGCACATTCACTGGCTCTTCTATCAGATCCATATGTAGCTCAGTGCACTTGTGCAGTGCCAACAAGGGAGGCCCAGATTACAATATCTTATTACTAAATGCCCTCGATACAGGGTCTTCCCCTTTTGAAGCCCTGTTCTAGTCAGCTGTTCCACAGCTCTTTTCTGTATTCAACTCCTACCCTCCATCCCCAGGATGCCTGAGGTCCTGAGGAATAGCATGGCGTTCTAGACTTGCAACATGCTAGGACTCCCTCCGGGCATCTGAGCTTGGGAGTCCCCATATGTGAAGACTCATTCCTGCTTGTTCCTGGAGATAGCACAGTTACTTACCTGTAACAGGTGATCTCTGGGAACAGCAGGAATAAGTCTTCACAACCCACCCACCTCTCCTAGGAGTTGCATTTCTCTTTTCTCTATCTTTCCCTTCCTTGCTCTCTCCCTCTCTTTGTCTCAGCTTTAAAACTTAACTGAGGAGAGGCAGTTGGGAAGGCGGGAAGGCAGCGCGCAGGCGTGTTGGGATGCTTCCAAAAGCTTTCTGATTGGACGCTGGGAAGCGTTCCTGCGCGGACTCCGTCGGTACCGACGTACCCATATGTGAAGACTTATTCCTGCTGTTCCCAGAGATCACCTGTTACAGGTAAGTAACTGTGCTTTACTTTCCAAAGTCCCACGTGCACTTGTGCCTTGCTCTAATCACAGGTGCTTAACCAGCTGCAAACCATTGCTGGTCCACTCTCCACGTGGCTCTAACTTTTCCCCAAAGCTTTCTCTCAAATAAACTTTTCTGGAAAGCTAAAAACACAGCACAGTTCCTTTTGGTGTTCGATGCTTAACTGAGGATTACTTTAGAATAGCAGCCTAGAAAAAGAGCAATCCATGCATTCCACTTTCTCATTTGATATTTCCCCTTGCTCTTGAAATATCATAGGATCACTTTCATACACTGGCTCAGAGGAATTCTCTAACTGTTCTCTATCAGGATAGAAACTGTTTCCCTGCTGTCTTCCTTGTGCAAAGCTAGGGAACAGATCAGAGTTCATACCTGAGATCACGTTGTCATTAGGTTTCCTCTCTGGGTATTTTGGCCAGTAGGTAGCAAAGCTTCTGTGCCCAGCTCTCCAGTCAGAATCTCTGGACTTTAGGTCACTTTTCCCATACCTCCTTAAATAGGTATCAGAGCTCCTTCTTTCTGTAGATGCAGCCGTCTCCTTTACAGGTGCTGTCTGAGGGTTCCTGGCTGTATATCTCCAAGCCTCTGGTTTCATCCAGTCCAATGAAGAATGCTTGCCACAGGAATCTCTCCCAGCATACGTACTGCCTTGGGCTCCTTTCTTAGACCTCCTGGATGTCTTGCTGTTCTTCCTTCTCTCCAGGCTCCGTCTCTCCTTCTCTTGCCGTCTTTGCCAGCCTTGCTGTTCTCTTTGCTGTTGCTCTGAAGAATTTCTTCTAGTTTTAAAGTGCCTAGATGGACACTCCACCCTAGCACAGTCCAGGTGTTTTGAATCAAGCCCTGCCCTAGGAGATGGGTGATTAGGGATTACATCATTGCTTCTCTGATTAGGCACACGTTTCCCTATTCCAGCTCTCCTAGAGGCTTTCTGTAAACCAGTGCATTCTGGGTCTGGTAGTCTTTTAGATAAACACTCTGTTTTAGTGCTTTTACCAGCCAGCACAGGTTGCTTATTCAGAGCCAATTCACCTCTTGTATTATTTCTCCCTGCACTATGATAAGCTTCCTTATCACAACCTGTAACTCTCCTTATATTGTCCCCAGTTTTCTCCCAATACTGATGTACTACCGGACATGTCCACCACATTTGCAACCAGGTTCCTTTCCACACATCCTCCAACATTCATCCGACCTACAGACCCCCGTTTTGAACAGACGCTCCGGTGTCAAATACCATCTGGACAGCACTTTCCACCCATTCTCTCGAAGGGATGTGGCTATGGATGATTTTGCTATATCCCGAGCTATCCGCTCCCACTCCTCTATCTCCCAAGACACCCCCAACTTCTTCTCCCATGCCTTCATATAGCTTAATTTCTCCTCCCCTCTCTCCATTAATCATTTATAAATTCGGGCGATAACCCCCCTTCCTCCCCAACGAACCTAGGCAGCTGCCTTCAAACCATCCCGGTTCTTTTACAATATCCTGCCAGTGCTTTCTCTGCCTGACATATGATCCAATCTGAAGGTAGTGAAATCTATCATTATCCCGCAAATGGTACAAATCACGGATACCTTCAAAATCTCTTACCCCTTCCCCGAAAATTATCTGAGACACTTGCCTTAACCCTTACTGTGCCCACCTTTGCAACACAACTACCTCTGGGCCTACCCCCTCTTTGCAGCACGCCAACAGCAACATTGTACGTGCACACCTCTTCTCCCCTATCATCCCCTTCCTGTGCTGATGCCACATATTCAGGGTATGGCCCACCATTGGATTCTCCCCCTTACTTCCCCTCCTTCCCCATACCATTCTCTCCAACTCACCTGGTCTTAATCCCGTTTCTTCCATCACTACCCAGTGTTTGTGCTGTTCCCTCAACCATGAGTACACTCCCTCAACTGCGCCGCTATATAGTACTTTCTAAAATTGGGGACCGCTATACCTCCCTCCATCCTCGACACCTGCAAGGTCCGAGCAGCCACCCTAGGTCGCTTGTTTCCCCATATAAACCCCTCAACTTGCTTTTGCAATCGTTTTAGCGCCTTTGCCGGTATCTCTATTGTTAGCACTTGAAAATAAAAAAGGAACTGGGGGAGCAACATCATTTTCATCACTGCCATTCTCCCCAGCCAAGATATGTACCCCCTGCTCCATGCCCCCAGTTGTACATCTACTTGCCCGAAAATCTTCTTATAATTCAAATCATAAAGGTCCTCCAAGTCCTGCCCCAAATGAACTCCCAAATATCGAATTGATCTTTTTGCCCACCAAAATTGGAAGTTATGTTGTAAGCTCCTTTGCAACTCTTCCCCCTCCTGTCAAATTTCGGATTTACGCCAATTAATCCTAAACCCAGCCAAGCTCCCATACTCCTGCAACTCCCTCATAATTGCAGGAACGTCATTCTTGGCCTAGTAATCATAAGTAGGATGTCATCAGCAAACATGGCCAGTCTGTATTCCCTCTGCCCCACCATCACCCCCTTAATATCTAGTCCCCTCCTTATCTTCCCCGCTAGCGGTTCCAAGGATAAAGTGAATAATAGCAGCGAAAGGGGGCACCCCTGTCTGGTTCCCCTCCCCAATGGGAAAAACCTTGAGTATCCCCCATTGACTCTCATGCTCGCTTTAGGTCCCAAGTATAACGCTTTTATCCAGTCCTACAAAACCTTTTCCAAAGCCCATGTATTCCAACACTAAGAACAAAAATTTCCACGACACTTGGTCGAACGCTTTCTCTGCATCGAGCGAGAGAAGTAGCGCCGGGTCTGACGCATGTTTCGCTGACCATATTACATTAAAACTTTTCCGGATATTATCGGACACCTGCCTCCCTGGTATAAAACCCGCTTGATCCTCATAAACTAACTTTCCTAGTATTCTGTTGAGTCTCCCCACTAATACTTTGGCCGGCAACTTCGCATCTAGGTTTATTAGCGAGATAGGCCGGTATGACGCACACTCTTGCGGATCTTTCCCTTCTTTGTGGATTAGTGTGACACCTGCCCACCCCACAGTCTCCGCTAACCGTTCCCCCTCCTTAGGTAGATTGAACAATCTCGTCAGAGGCTTCACCAGCACTCCTTTTAAATTTTTTATAAAAGCTGGCCGTCAGCCCATCTAGCCCTGGGGCCTTCCCTGGTTTCAAGCCCTTGATCGCCAGCTCCACTTCCCCGACCTGTATTTCTCTATCCAAAGCACACTTCTCCCCTTCATCCAAATCTGGGAGACCTGCGGCCTCCAAATATTCCCACATCTCCCCCTCCATCCTATCTGGTTTTGCCTCATACAGCCTCTGATAGTATTCCACAAACTCTTTTCTAATCTTCTGCTCATCTCTTTCTACCCCTCCCCTACACCTGATCTGCATTATCAGTGACACATTCCGCTTCTGCTTCAATCTCCGTGCCATGTACTTTCCCGCTCTATTTCCCCCTTCGAAGAATTCTTGTCTCAATAATTGTAACCGATATTGAATCTCTTCAGCTTCCAACACATTGAACTTGGCCCTGGTCTCCAAAATCTCCCTCCTGTATTTCACACTTCTATCTTGGGCATCTGCCTCTTCCAACCTAACCAACTGCTGTCACAGTTGAAGTTCCTTTCCCTCTTTATTCTCGCCCCCCATTTGATCAAGGTGCCTCGCACCACCGCCTTAAACGCATCCCAGACCACCCCCGCCTTCACCTCTCCATTGTCATTATTTGCAAAATATTCTGGTATCAACTCCTCCAGCTCCTGAGCTACCCTAGTATCTCCCAGCAAGGCCTCATTCAATTTCCAGTATTGTACCCCCCCTATTCTCTCCCCTACACCTCAGACACACAATCACCGGTGCATGGTCCGACCACATGATCGGCTCTATTTCTCCCCCCCCCATTCCTACCCGCTATCTCTTTCCCTACCCAGATGGTGTCAATCCTTGAATAGGGGTCGTGCACCGCTGAATAGAATGAATACTGACGCCTACCCGGGTTAAGCAACCGCCACGCATCAATCAAATCATTGTTCTTCACGAACTTCTGATATCGCCTCCTATCCGCTCCCCTCCCCCCTCCCTGTAGAATCCCTCCCCACCTCCCAGGTCATATTAAAATCCCCTTCACAAATCCTCGCTCCCTCCCCCAATAGGCTCCCTTATCCACTTCTTCCCAAAAGTCTCTTTGTGTCCCAGTGGGAGCATATACATTTATCACAAAAAACCATTCATCTGCTATCCTCATTCGTACCATTAAATATCTCCCGCCCTCTGTCTCGAATTATTGTATGCAGCTGTACTTTGTGTCCCACTTACCAACAAAACGCCACCCCACCTTTCTTCCGCTCCTTCATATTAGATGCGAACAATAATTCAGTATAGCCCTTAGGCTTCACTACAAACTCATGTCTCTGTAACAAATGTGTCTCTTGCAATAAAACAAATGAGGCTTTCTGCCTTGTTAATTCCTTTATACAATTTCTGCCTTTTAAAGGGTGAATTTAAACCTTTCACGTTTAAGGTAACAATTTTCAATTCACCTGTGCTGTCCCCCCCCCCCTTTCCTCCCCTTCTATCCATTACTTTCCCACACCTCCCTTTTCTTTCCCCTCCTCACCTCCCCTTCCCACCCACCGTCCACCCTCCCTCCCCTCCCCCTTCCTCCCTCCCTCCAAGGGAGATCCAACTTCTCTGACCGTGACTGTCGGGACTCAGCCTGACTCCTAACCTTCCATCCCGCGTCACCCGAACCTCTCCGCACCTCTACCCCCCCTACCCCTCTCAGCTTCTCCCCTCAGCTACCCCTCCCCGCCCCCCAATCCCTATTAATTACGGGCTCAAGCCTGACCCACCTCCCCTCCCCTCCTCCCCCCATCCCACCTAGGCCACTTCTACCCCTCCACCCCCATACTTAGCATTTTCAACCTAAACCCTATTCCACAATGTCCTCCATTTCATCCGGCTCCTTGCTCCGCCACTTGCACTTCATAGCCCTCTTTGTTCATTCTCGCCAGCCGTCTGCCCTCTGCTGGTACTCGATGCCATCGCGTACTGTCCCTCCTGGAGCCAGCTATGTAGTACTCATTGTCTCGGTCTGTCTTCTCCTCCCTCCTCAGGAAGATTTGTGAGTCCCAACTCCTTAAGTGCTCTCCAGGCTTCCTCGCACGACTGCACTCGTCTTGACTTTCCCTTGATTGTTACAGGAGTCCGAATGGAAACAACCACTTATATCTCATGTCTTCCCTCCGCAAATAAGCTGTTACTTCCTTGAGGTTTCTTCTGCGCTGGAGTGTTCCCAGAGAAGGAGCTTATGAGATTGAGATATGAGATTGCAGACCTGCTATTAGTAATCTGTGAACTATCATTAAAATCATCTCTAATACCTGAAGATTGGAGGATCGCCAATGTAACACCAATTTTTAAAAAGGGTTCCAGGGGTGATCCAGGAAACTACAGACCGGTGAGCCTCACGTCAGTACCGGGAAACATGGTAGAAACCATCATAAAGAATAAAATTACTCAGCATGTAGATAGTCATGGCCTAATTTGAGACAGCCAACATGGCTTTAGACAAGGAAGATCTTTTCTTACTAATCTGTTATGTTTTTTTGAAAGTGTGAATAAACAGGTGGACAAAGGTGAGTCGGCTGATATAGTGTATCTGGACTTTCAGAAAGCCTTTGATAAGGTCCCTCATCAGAGACGTTTGGCAAAACTAAAGAGTCATGGGATAGGAGGCAGTGTACTATTGTGGATCAGGAACTGGTTAAAAGATAGAAAGCAGAGGGTTGGGCTAAATGGCCAATTTTCCGAGTGGAGAAAGGTGAATAGTGGTGTACCCCAGGGATCTGTGCTGGGTCCGGTGCTTTTTGAGATATTCATAAATGACCTGGAAAGTGGAATAACGAGTGAGGTTATCAAATTTGCAGATGACACAAAACTATTTAAAGTTGTTAAAACCCAAGAGGATTGTGGAAAATTGCAAAAGGATTTTGATAAATTGGAAGACTGGGCATCAAAATGGCAGATGAAATTTAATGTGGACAAATGCAAAGTTATGCACCTAGGGAAGAACAACCCAAACTATGGTTACACGATGCAAGGTTCCACATTAGGAACCACCACCCAGGAAAAAGATTTAGGCGTCATTGTGGATAACATGTTAAAACCCTCGGCCCAGTGTGCAGCGGCAGCCAAGAGAGCAAATAGAATGCTAGGTATGATAAGGAAAGGAATGGAAAATAAAACAAAAGATATTATAATGCCTCTATACCGTTCCATGGTGAGACCGCACCTTGAATATTGTGTGCAATTCTGGTTGCCGTATCTTTAAAAGGATATAGCGTTATTAGAAAAGGTTCAGAGAAGAGCCACCAAAATGGTAAAGGGGATGGAAGGATACTCCTATGAAGAAGGGCTAAAAGGATTAGGGCTCTTTAACCTGGAAAAGAGATGGCTGAGCGGAGATATGATAGAAGTCTATAAATTAATGAATGGAGTGGAACGGGTAAATGTAGATCGATTGTTTATGTTATCAGAATATAGAAAGAGTAGGGGACATGCAATGAAGCTACAGGGTAAACTATTTAAGACTAATAAAAGAAAATATTTTTTCACTCAACGTGTAATCAAACTCTAGAATTTGTTACCAGAGGATGTAGTAAAGGCTGTTAGTGTAGCTGGGTTTAAAAAGGTTTGGACAAGTTCCTGGAGGAAAGGTCCATAAACCATTATTAAGAAGAGACCCAGGATATCAATGCTTGACCCAGTACAAGCATTGCAGAGCCTGTGTCTTTTGGGGAAACTGCTAGGTACGTATGACCTAGATCGGCCACTGTTGGAAACAGGATACTGGGCTTGATGGACCTTGGTCTGACCCAGTATGTCATATCTTATGTTCTTATCTTGAAACAATTCCAACTTGTGCTCTTCCCAAGTGAACTGTCGTGCTGCTCTGGCCGCCCTCAGCAGCTTTTCTTTAGTTTTGAATGAGCTTAAGCACACCACTATATCTCGTGGTCGGTTTTCTCTTACTGGACCCAGTCCTCTATGGGCCCGCTCGATTTGCAACTGCTCTTCTACCTCACCCACTGTTGGATCCGCAGTTAAGAGTAGAGCTCAAAATATTTTAGTGGTCACTTCCTCGCAATTCTTATATTTGGCTTCTTCTGGAAGGCTGCGTATTCGGACATTACAACGTCTGGAGCGATCCTCCAAATCCTCCACCTTCCTCTGCTGTTCTTCTTGTACTCGCTTCACTTCCTCCCAACCTTTTTGTAGTTCCTCTAGAGCTGCCTCTTGCTGCTCCAGCTGATTCTCTGTTTCTGCTACCCGAGTCCCCATTTACACAATGTCCTGTCTCAGCGATTGTATAAACTCTTTTAATTCATTTTTTACTCCATTTATCTCCATCTTAATTTCCTCTTTCATCTCTGATAGCCACGTCTTAAGCATCGTCGCCACTCCTGGGCTGCTAGCCCGCTCTATGTCCTCCTCCTGCTCCACTGGGCGGTCCATCACTGATCTTCCCTCCTGCTCGCCCTCCTTCCCTCTTCTTGGTGTAACACATGGGGATTTAAATTCCGCCAGTTTCTTCTTTGCGGCTTGTCCGCCTTTGGATTTATCCATGGGCTCTTTATGACCCCTTGGGATGAGGTACCCACTCCTCCGATAATTTCATCTTCCCAGTATTCCTTATGCTTCCTCCGGGACCACTGTCTGATTCTCCTTGTCTCACTGTCCTATGTATCTTGTCTGACCAGCTTTGTGCTGTGTTTTATAGTTATAGTTAGTGGTTTATCTGGACGGCAGCTTTCTCCCCTCTCTTCTGCTGGTCCTTGCCCTGGGTCCAGTGATCACACTCCCCTGCCCACTGCTTTTACTTGGGCCTCCGCTTCTATTTTCCCCTTGCTGTATCAGGCTCCTTCCTTTCTCTGCCTCCGTCATCTCGTTTACTTTTCAGGGCTTGACACTCTGGTAGCTCTCCTTCAGGTGCCCTCTCACCGCTGGCTCACCTCAGTGTTGCCGTGCTCCCACATGGCACCCCGTCTCTTCCGCTCCTCCTCTCCCGATTCGCTCGCTCACTGATTCTCCTTCACCACTGAGCGCTGATTCCTCTGCCTTCCCGGCACCGTCTGGCACAAGCCGCAATCTCCGGCTCCTGCCTTGCTCTGGCCTCTGTCACTCTCCGGCTCCTCACTGCCTTCTGCCACGTGGTCCTCCAACTCGGCGGCACTCAACTGTCTGCCGTATGTCACGGCGCGCCGACAAGTGCTCCGCTCCACTCCCCCCCCCCTACTAGGGGTATTCCGCCACTGCCCCCTCCAATTTGCTCCTCACCACTTGCACATTTCGGGGTGTTTTCCCCCCTTAAACAGGTCGATGGCAGCGGAACTGAACGCTACACCGCCATGCCTCCCAATGATGTCACCGGAAGGACACACAACTTTTTAAAGTTGTTAAAACTCATGACGATTGTGGAAAATTGCAGGGGGATCTTGATAAATTGGAAGACTGGGCATCCAAATGGCAGATGAAATTTAATGTGGACAAGTGCAAAGTTATACACCTAGGAAAGAACAACCCAAACTATGTTTATACGATGCAAGGTTCCACATTAGGAACCACCATCCAGGAAAAATATTTAGGCATCATCGTGGATAACATGTTAAAACCCTCTCCCCAATGTGTAGCGGCGGCCAAGAGAGCAAATAGTATGCTAGGTATCATAAAATGGTAAACGGGATGGAAGGATATCCCTATGAAGAGAGGCTAAAAAAGTTAGGGCTCTTTAACCTAGAAAAGAGATGGCTGAGGGGAGATATGATAGAGGTCTATAAATTAATGAATGGAGTGGAACAGGTAAACATAGATCAATTGTTTGTCATCACAATATAGAAAGATTAGGGGACATGCAATGAAGCTACAGGGTAAACTATTTAAGACTAATAAGAGAAAATATTTTTTCACTCGTTGTGTAATCAAACTCTGGAATTTGTTACTGGAGGATGTAGTAAAAGCTATTAGTGTAGCTGGGTTTAAAAAAGGTTTGCAGAAGTTCCTGGAGGAAAGGTCCATAAACCATTATTAAAAGGGACCCGGGATATCACTGTTTGACCCAATACAGGCATTGAGGAACCTGTGTCTTTTGGGGAGACTGCTAGGTGCTTATGACCTAGATTGGCCACGGTTGGAAACAGGATACTGGGCTTGATGGACCTTGGTCTGACCCAGTATGGCTTCTTATGTGGGCAGAAGCATTCAGTTGTCCATAAGCCTAAGGGCAGCGTGAGGTATAAATCCAATAAGTATCTTTAAACTAACACTTGCAAAAATTGTTTCTAAATTTCCAAAAAGAAATACATTTCCAAAAGAAAAGGAGGTAACGACCTCAAACTAAAAAGCAAGCAAAACATGCTCAGTATAATCAGTAAATGCATCTTTGGTTGTAAATAGCGCCGTTGAAAACAACCGATTAGGAAGCTAAACTGAAATATGTGTGTGTGTGTGTATGTATATGTATATATATATAATATATATATATATATGAATACGTAAACGTATGTTTGCATTAAAAAAAAAAATCTTGCTTCCAAAAGATCAATGAGTGCTCAAAATCGGTAGATTGGCGTCGTCTCTCAAATGAGTCCTCAATTAAGTCTCGAGAAAATCCCAGCGAGAGTCGTGTTTCACTTGAAATGGCTGCTTCAGGAGAGTTTCAAACAAAGCATCTTCATCTGTGGGGGAAAAATGTGTGTGTATACTGTGATGCAGCAAGGGGCACACAGCCCAGGGAAAATAAGATAAAAGAAAGACTTACCTCAGAGTCAGCTTTAGAAAGCAGCACTAGGCACCATGATTCACTGCAGCAAGGGAAATTCTTGCTACGTAGCAAACAAAAGTCCCATCAGGAACACCTGAGTGAGAGTCCCCAGGTCACGTGTAGAGCTAGGGATTATTTAGGGCAGGGTTCCAGTCAGTTAGAGAGGAGAGTCAGAAGCAGGATCACCACGGGAAGCAGTAGGAGAGAGAGGAGCAGGAGGTGTGTCCCAGGTCAGCTGAGCAGAAGCCCCAGGGGATTGCTGGGAGGAAATTCTTCTCACGAGGAGTCAGGAAGTGAGTCTGTCTCCAGCTCTCGAGAAGGAAGGTTCAAGGCAAGCTGCACTAAGGGAAGACCTGCTACCAGGAATAGCTTTGGAGAGAAGCCAGGATTACCCCACTATCCAAGATGCCAGCATTTGCCAGCTCAAGGCAGAGGTCACGGTGAGAGGGAAGTGTTGGGGGATGGGCACTCCATGCATGACTACAGCTTAAGAAATAGGTGTAAAGTTAGGAACAAACATATTCCTGTTCAACCAGCCCGGGAGGCTAGAAGCAAAGGCTATAGAGAGCCAAGCATAAAGACAAGCCCTGCAGAGAGAAGGAAACTTCCCTATAGTAACAAAGAGAAGTTTAAAGCTTATAACTGCAAAGGGCGGGGTTCTGATTACAGACATAAGAAGCAAGATGTTTCAGAGCTAATGTTCTGGGAGTCAAGCCCAGGCAGAACCAGCTACAGAGAGAGATATAGACCCAAAGGGGGAAAAGCCTCCAGTGACTGTTATAGTGAAGTGTCACAAGACGCTATAGCTGAATACCATTCTCAAGAAGGGTCTGATACCAGCAGTGTGAGTAGTGCTGGGGAAATGATATGGGAAGACGCTGCTAGTCTGCAAGAGGATATTCCTATGGATTGCAGTGTCTGTGTTAAATGCAACCGTATGATGTAAATACTGGATGAAGGGAACTCTGTGAATATAACAAGAGAAAATACGTGTGTCACCACTTTTGTTGCTAAGCTTATCTGATTTAAAGTTTCTGTTTCCTTTGACAATGTCCGAGCGGGACGGGGAATAAAACCCACTTTTCATTTCAAGTTGCTCTGAAAGACTTTTTATTTACAAGGCCAGAGCAATTACTTGTGCATACGCCCTAGGCAACCGCCTATGTAGGGCTAAACAGGCCTCTAACCACAGGCCCCATCACAATACATATGATACTGTATATATAAGTAAATGTCAATGAAATTCCACAAAAGAACATTTTAGATTTAAATAGTGTTGCCTGATCTTCACAAGTGGCCTGTGCAGTCTTGAAAAGTGGTAAGAGTCTTACAGCTCTTTAAAGGAAGGTGATGCAAAGGTGATGCAATGTCTGCGCCTATCAGCTGATTAGGGAACAGATGTCTTTAGTATTACTATTCTGACCATTTGGTTTTTGAAGTATTCAATCAAAAAGCCTATTTTAGATCAGGCGGCCTAGATAAAACAAAAGATCCCCTCCCCCTCGATTTATTGGCTTCCATGATCAGTGATTACATATCCTAAAGATTAAAACTAATGGTTGAAAGTTAAATATGAAACACCAACGAGGCATCCTCAGATGACTTATATTCACTGATACAGGCCCTCAAAAGTCTGCCTTTTGCTCCTGCATATAACATTTTGCATGCACACATTAGAGTGTAGATAATAAATGTAAAAATCAGGAGGTCAGATGTGGTGGGGGGGGGGGGGGAGTCTTTCTTTTTTTTTTTTTTTAATTATATAATTTCTCCAGAGACAAGCAGGGGGATGCAGGCACACTCAAAGGGGAAGTCTCCGGACTGAGCCTTGTGCTTGGTCTCCCACAGCTCAAAGAAGCTTTGTTGCTTCACTGAGCATGCGTGCCAGCTTCTTGCCTGCCTATCCTCGGAGAATCTGTTTTTTTTTTCTCTCGCCGCACAGCAGCTTGCATGGGTCTCCCATTTTCTTCATTTTTGCCTGCTTTTTAAATTTTTTTCATGGTTTTTCACAGTTCCGTTGCTCTGTTCACACACTGCGTCTCTTCCGCTGCCCATTTCCTTCAGCCATGCGAAACCAGAATCGATTGACAGCAAAAAAAGATAAACTTGCCTGCCTGTACCTCACCATGCAACTGATAGCATTAAAGATAAACTTGCCTGCCTGCCTTCACTTCACCACGCGACTGCAGGCGAGTGATTTTTGAACTCGGGCTGTGCTGCGTCTTCATTGGTTGACGGGAGAAAAAAAATATAAACAAAGAGCTGTTTCTTTTCACTATACTAGAGTCGGGCCTTGCTCGGTGTTTACTGCTTCTGCGGGGCCATCTCTCATGTCGGACTCCTCCTCTGTCCCATCAAGCCAAGCAGAGGATTGGAGGGGGGGGGGGGGGTGTATGTCTCTAAAGGCAGCCTCAGCACCGATCTTGTCACTTCCGGGTACAGCTGTGAGGTCTGGTCACCCCCTCGGGTAGTATCCCTCCCCCTCCTGATCTCACTCCAAGTAAGTTGGCTTCCTCCTCTTCCGCCGGGGGTCATGCCTGCATCGGCTCAAAAGGCCAAGTATAAGCATCAGCTCCTTCCATCAGCGCACTCATCTGGTAAGCATCATACAAAGCGCAAACCCCTGCCCTCCTCGCCTGACAGCCCTCCCTTTTCTTGAGAGAACCCACAGTCTTACCACCTCTCTTTCCTCCAAAGGTTTCCAGGATAACTCTGCTCTTTTGCAGGCTTCCCCCCAAGGGGCTCCATATGCAACCCAGCACGCCTCAGATTCCTGGATACCCCCCACCCGGGAGATCTCGGGATCCCCCTCCACTCACTCGCTGACTGGCACATACCTTCGCCTCTTGACGATGACATTCGTTCGCTCTCATCTTATTCTTGGGAGCTGTGTGAGTCCTACATGTAGGATCCCATTCTGATTTTGCCTGAGGATTTTCCTATCTGAAGTTCCTCCAGAAACTCTCCTGTGCTCTGGCTCTCAGTGACTCGTAGTCCCCAACAAACAAGTGGGATTTTCACTCCATTTTGAAAGCTTGCAATACTCATAAGGAAGTCCCTGTACTCCATTCCTCAGATTCTTCAGGATCTTCAATCTCCCATCTTGAAGACCCCATCTTCATGTAGTGTTGCACCATGACGCATTGACCTTAAGTACAAAGTCCTTCTGGCTCCAGGATTCTATCACCCTCAGCTCTCTCATCAGTATCTGAGGCAGTCCTTAAAAAATCCAAGAGTATTAAGCCATAATCCCAGATGTTTCCAGGGAAAGAGCAGCAGACCTTAGACTCCGTAGGGCATAAGTCTTACCAGAGCAGTACTCTTGCCATGCGCATATTTAGCTCATCAGCTACACATGTTGCATTATCATCATGACTTGCTGCTACAGCTGGATGATCCCTCCTCAACAGATCCAGCTCCTTTTGGCTGTGGACTTGCATGAATACCTCTACCATATTATTCTTGCCATGTATGACATTTACGACTCCATGGCCCATGGCAGCTATGGCTATTTCGGGCAGACGCACTACCTGGCTTCACGTGTCTGGTCTCTGTGAGGACCTTCATGACTGCTTGGCCAAGGTGACAGCCTCTTTTGGATCCAAGGTTCAGGAGGTGGTCTCAGAAGTCAAGGACCATTTTACCATGGTCCGAGAGCTCTGCTCAGCTGGCAGAGGCAGCTTCCTCCACCCAGTTATCTTTCCTGCCATCTTATCACTGTCCTTTCCATTATAATTATTTTCAGCAATTTCACCCATAATGGTGCTGCCAGCCCTACTTGCGGCAGCCCCCCTCTCACCCTTAGAGCCAGCCATACCAGGCTTACCCCTAGTTGGGTCGCCCTGAGAGTCTGTGGGAATGCCTGAGTTTTCCTCTATCTTCCCAAAACCTCCCCCTGTTTTTTGACTACTTGCTGGTGTGAGGATGCATCCAGCACTTTGCAGGGGCCTGGCAGTCCATCACCACAGACCGCTGGGTTCTGGCCATTGTTCAGTCAGGATACAAGCTTTGCTTCAATGTACCACTACTATCTCAGCCCCCGCCCTGACTGGCCATTCCCCGAAGCAGCATGTGCCCCAACTAACAAAGATGATAGCTTCTCCTCAACAATGCCATCAAGCTTGTCCTGCTTCCCAAAACAGGTCAAGGATTTTACTCCGTGTTTTTCTTGATCCCCAAGAAATCCGGGGGCCTTCGGCCCATCCTCGTCTTTCGTCATCTCAATCTTTTCATTAAGTGGGGAAAAGTTCAAAAAGCATTCTTTGAGCATAATCCTTCCCCTGCTCAGTCCTCGGGATTGGCTTGCCTCGCTGGACCTCAAGGATGCCTACACCTATATCCCCCATCCACCCTTGTCACTGGAAGTTCCTTTGCTTCACCTTCTTTGACCACCACTATCAATACAAAGTTCTTCCTTTCAAGCTCTTCTCCACCCCTCCCATATTCACCAAGTATCTCGTGGTTGTGCAACCCACCTTTGGCGCTAGAACTACTGCGTTTACTCCTGCCTAGACGGTTGGTTGATCTCAGATATCTCTCAAGACATAGCAGCTCGAACTGTGCGGTACACCACAGTTACTTTGCAGACCTTCGGCTTCATCCTCAACGCAGAGAAATCCAAGCCCATCCCTCAGCAACATCTAGATTTCGTTGGAGCATCTCTAGACACTCTGCAATCAAAGCTTTCCTTCCCAGCTAGAGGGTCCAACCCTTAGGGTTCCTTAGCAGCACTATTGCCACACACCCATCCCCTCTGGGCCAGGATTTCCCTCGAAGGCCCGTAGCGAACAGTCCTCCTTGACAACCTTAGGTGGTGGGCGACTCTGGCAAACCCCTTAATGGTGTGTCCCTTCCAGATGCCGCCTCGTATAGTTATCACCACCGATGCATCCACGTATGACTGGGGAGCCCCTCTCCTCAGCCTTTCCACACAAGGCACATGGTCTCCTCAGGGATATCATCAACATGCTCGAACTCTGAGCGGTCTACTATGCCCTCATGATTTTTGCTGACTGGGTGAGTCACAAGAATTGTCCTGGTTTGCACCAGCAACCAAATTTCCATGTTCTACATCAACAAGCAGGGCTCTCTTTGACTCTGGACTTTTGCCCTTTCAATAGATGGAACGCTGCAAGCAGCCCACCTTCTAGTGGCTCACAACTAGCTGGGCAACAAATTGAGCTGCCAGCTGGACTATCAAGAATGGTCCCTCAATCCTGCCATCCTTCAGAATATGTTTGCTCTTTGGGCAGAGCCAGAGTTGGGCCTCTTCACCTCTGCAGACAATGCCAAGTATCCTGTCTTCTGCTCAGTCCAACCATGCCTACAGAGTCGAGTGCCTGATGTCTTTGCTCTCGACTAGTCTCTCGGTCTTATGTATGCGGGTCCTGCTCAAGATGAAGCAAGACAAAGCATCTGACATTCTGATAGCACCGCGATGGCTCCGCCAGCATTGGTTTCCTCATCTGCTGGTGCTGCTACAGGATTCTCCTATAGCCCTGGGGACTCAGCCAGGCCTGCTGTCGCAGCATCAGGGCTGCCTTCTGCATGCCAGCCTTCAGTCCTTATCCCCCATGGCATAGCAGCTTCAGGACACCAAGTATTGATTTATTCACAACCACAGGCTGTCCTGTCTGTTCTCGCTGCTTCTTGAAGACTCTCTACACAGCATTCATATCAGCACAAGTGGGCCTGTTTTGCCCACTGGGCTGCATCGTATAGACAGGATCCCGTTCACTGCTCGGTGGGCCAGCTTTTTGTCTTATCTCCTTCACCTGTCCCGCTCAGGCCTACAGACTAAGAACATAAGAGATGCCATACTGGGTCAGACCAAGGTCCATCAAGCCCGATATCCTGTTTCCAACAGTGGCCAGTCTAGGTCATAAGTACCTAGCAGTCTCCCCAAAAGACACAGTATCCTCATTGCTTGTATCGGGTCAAGCAGTGATATCCTGGGTCCCTTTTAATAATGGTTTATGGACCTTTCCTCCAGGAACTTGTCCAAACCTTTTTTTAAACCCAGCTACACTAACAGCTTTTCCTAATCCTCCGATAACAAATTCCAGAGTTTGATTACACGTTGAGTGCGAAAAATATTTTCTCTTATTAATCCTCCCTGTTGAGGGTAAAGGCCAAGGCAGAGAGGCTCGCATCCTGGAGATGAACGCATGGCTCCGTGGATGGTGTCATCGATAGCGTTTTGGTTTCCTAGACCATGGGATGCTGTTCCAGGGGTTGCAGAGCAGAGATGGCATCCATCTGTCCAAGAAAGGTCAACACATCTTCGGTAGTAGACTGGCTAATCTACTGAAGAGGGCTTTAAACTAGATTCGTTGGGGATGGGTGAAGAAAGCCCCCAGGTAGGTGATACATTAAATACCTTTATGGAAATGGGTAAGAGGGGTAACATATGGAAAGCAGTGTGTATAAATGCCCGTAGTATGGGAAATAAGATCCCTGATGTTGAAGCTTTGATGGGAGTGGCTGACTTGGATTTAGTGGCAGTTACAGAAACATGGTTCACAGAAAACCATGATTGGGATGTAACTATACCTGGCTATACTTTATTCAGAAAGGACAGGGTAGGAAGAAGGGGAGGAGGAGTGGCACTATATGTAAAAACTACTATTAAAGCTTTGGAATTACAGAGCTTAAAAGGGAGAGAGGAGGCATTGTGGGTTAAACTAGAAAGAGGGAAAGAGAAATCTATTTGCATTGGTGTTATATACAGACCTCCCTCACAAGAGGAAGAGGTGGACCGAGAGTTAATTTGAAGACATACGCAGCATTGCTAGGAAAGGGGAAGTGCTACTGATAGGAGATTTCAATATGCCAGATGTTGATTGGCACATTCCTGCTGCAGTATCATCTAGAAGTAAGGAGATCTTGGATTCTCTACAGGGAGAACTAGTCAAGCAATTGGTAACAGATCCCACACGTGAAGGGGCCATACTGGACTTGCTGCTTACCAATGGTGAAAGTGTTTCTGATGTTGTAGTGGGAGATCATTTTGCATCCAGTGATCACCAGATGGTGTGGTTCAGTATTAGGACTAGGGCTGTTAGAATCCATTGTCACCCAGCGAGGATCCCCACAGGTTAAAAGCAGGGTATTACACTGGGGCCTTATCTTTAACCAGCCAGGAAGTGGTGCAGAGAGCCTTGCAATGCCCTCTGGGTATTGTAGTTTTCACAGGCTAGCCAAGAAATGAGTTGCAGTCGGGTGGTAAGGCTTTAAGACAGGATTTTTATTCCCCTTCTGGGTGGATTCTTTTATAGCAATGAAAACAAAGGCAAACAGACCATCTTCTGGTACAAAATAAGAGAAACAAATATGAACCAAAATTGCTTCTATCTTCAGCTTCTTTACCCAAATAAAAAGGTATCTTAAACAGTCCTTTTCCAAGCAAACCGAAAAACCTTTCTCCTTCACTTCAGTGACTAGAAAGTTTCCACAGCCTTTTTAACATAAAGATATCATCGGCAATAATCAGTGTACAGTCCATGCATTCATCTGAGGGCTGTTCCCCCTTGAATATCATAGTAACATAGTAGTTGACGGCAGATAAAGACCAGCATGGTCCATCCAGTCTGCCCAGCAAGATGGCAAGAGTAGGTGCACCTGTCGCTCCGCGCAGGCCACCCCTCCCCATATCCTTGTTCAGGGGTAAACCCACCACTCCATGTAGGACACCCCTATTTGTTGAGACGTTATATGGATCAGAAGTTAGATGGTACCGTTTATTTTGTTTTTATCCTATTTCTGTAAAGGGATCCTCTGTGTTTGTCCCATGCCTTTTTGAATTCCGTCACCGTGTTCGCCCCTACCACTTCCATCGGGAGGGCATTCCAAGCATCCACCACCCTTTCAGTGAAAAAATATTTCCTGACATTGCCTTTCAATTTACCCCCTTGCAGTTTCATGTTATGCCCTCTAGTTTTACAGGTTCCCCGTCTTTGGAAGAGGTTTGTTTGTTCATAATTTCTCTTTAAGTATTTAAAGGTCTGAATCATATCTCCCCTGTCCCTCCTTTCCTCCAACGTGTACATATTTAGGTCTTCAAGTCTCTTCTCATAAGGCTTCTGACGCAGGCACCAAATCATTTTGGTCGCCTTCTTCTGAACAGTCTCCAGTCTTTTTACATCCTTTGCAAGATATGGTCTCCAAAACTGAACACAGTTTCCAAGTGAGGCCTCGCCAGTGACCTATACAGTGGCATAAGTACCTCTTCTTTTCTGCTGGTAATCCCTCTTTGTATGCAACCCAACATCCTCCTGGCTTTTGCCACCGCCTTGTCGCACTGTTTTGCCACCTTGAGATCAGCAGAGATAATCACACCAAGGTCTTTCTCCTGAACTGTGCATACCAACCTTTCTCCCCCTATCGCGTACATTTCTCTTGGATTTCTGCTACCCAAGTGCATGACACTGCACTTTTTTGCATTAAATCGTAATTGCCAAGCATTAGACCAGTCTTCCAGCTTTTGTAGATCTTTCTTCATGTTAACCACTCCCTCGGGGGAGTCCACACTGCATTTCTTCACTTTCTCCTTCAAACTGTCTTTCCTTCAGATAGCCAGAAGTATTATTGTTTAGCAGTCTCTCTCCATTGCATAGAGACTTCCTTTCTTCCTCCGTGAAAGTGTGTGAGGGAAAATTACCACATTCACTGGAGTTTCTTTCTTGAGAGCCCCACCAATTTTGACAATTACATGGAAAGTTACTGCATTCAGCTTTCCCTCTATTAGAGCTAATCAGCTTACCTTCTTGCTCCCTCAAACTGGGGTTTCTCGGTACAGCTGAGATCACAGAAGTGGAACAGGACGGAAGCTTCCTACGGCCTTTTCCCTTTAGCTTTTCTCCAGATATAAAAATATCCTCAGGCCAGAACTCCTTTTCCCTTCTGTGCCTGTTGCTTGGGTAATTAGCTTTCTCAGCCTTTCTAAGCCTGGCTTCCAAACTGTATCCTCTGTTACCTTCGGGATAAACGTCACTGAGCTTAGACGTGTCTGTGCACTGCTCTCTGAAGCAGTCTCCTGGGTTGTCTCTTTCAGCTCTGGAACTAAACCTCTCAGCTTTTCCAGCTCTCTCGGTAGTTCTCTCTCCGGCTCTCACGCTGGCTGAACTCCAACCTCCACTCCAACCCGAACTTCCACCTGAACTTCCCAAACTCCCTCTAACTTCAGGTGAGTTAGGTTTATGTGTGTGTGCCTCAACTCCGCCCCCTCTCAGCTGCTCTTCATTACTTAATGAACCCTGAGCCTTCCTGCTGCTTGGGCGTGTTCTCACACCTTGTGACCTAGTTTGTGTGTGTTGCCTATAGCAATTCTGGGCCATGTGTTTCTCTGAGTTGTCAGTGTCCGATCCACTTTCTGCATTTCTACCTATTTCCATAGGCTCTGCTAGATCCACACTGTGACAGATCCCTCCCCCCTTAAAATATTACGGGCTGCCGTGCTTTCAAACGGACAGCACGTAATTCTGGAGAGAGCATCTGCATTCCCATGTAGTTTTCCGGCCCTATGCTGTACAATAAAATTAAAGGATTGCAGCGCCAGATACCATCTAGTCAGTCGTGCGTTACTGTTCTTCATCTGGTTAAGCCACTTTAGAGGAGCGTGGTCCGTAACTAAAAGAAATTTCCTCCCTGTAAGATAAAATTGTAAGGCCTCGACGGCCCATTTTATTGCAAGGCACTCCTTTTCAATTGTAGCATAATTTCTTTCTGCTTTCGAAAGTTTCCTGCTGTCCGCCAGGGTGCTCGGACAAATCTCCCCTGGGGTGGATACAATAATCAATCAGGCGACACTCTGCTTATTCCATAATAAAATAATTTATTTGGGCAAAAACAAAAAGTAAGGAAGTTACAAGCAAAGCTATAAACAGTCTGCTTGATGCGGACAGAGTTCTCTGGCTCTGAATAATAGTGAAAGAGAAGGCTGTCCGCCCACACTCGGCCGTTACCTCTGTTATATACTCCTCTGCAGCAAATAGTTCCAGAACATTCTGCATATATTTGCAGGCTCTACCCTGGGACCCTCCCCATTATCAGGTTTCTGTCTTGAGGCCCTTCACTCAGTATCATATAACTAAATGTGCTGTGCTTCTTATCAGGTAGGCCGTTCCCTGCTGGGCTGCTCGGTCTGGGCTGCTCGGTCCCCGCCCTGCATCTTCTTCTTTGTTTCACTGTAGTTTCGCTTGGGTGATTTTCGCTTCAAGCACAAGTTAGAATCTTCAAGGCTCAGTTCTGCAAACTTTTTCATCAACCTTATATTAGGCTGGCATCTGCTCCATTCTGTAAGTCCATTCTCTGCACACTCCTGTCCAGAGTCTGGTATCCTACATGTTTCAGCAGGGATTATACATGTTGTCAATCACAGCCCACATGCAGTTCTTCTGTGCCATTTAGAAGTTAGTCAGCTCTTTGGGATAGGATCATAACTTTCAACATCATTATCAAAGTAAGCCAAATTAAGTAAGCCAAATTAGTCCTTAACCCCGTCCTTAACCCCTACATTCCCCACTTTTTATTTTTTTTTTCTGTCAGGTTGGAAAGATGGAGGGCATCCAGTGAAATTTGGCTACGGGGCATGAATTACGATTTGTGACAGAGGGTACATCAAGAAGCAACAGCTCATACTGATCTCTAGAGATGGTATACATGGTTTTAGTGGACTGCAGCAGCATTGTCTTACAACAAGCTAATAAGAGAGAGAACACGCAGCAGACAATAATAGCAAAAATTGCAATGGTTAACAAAGATATGAAAAGAGCCTTGAGGCCACCATAACCCTCCTGTCTCTGCCTGCGTTATTCTGCATAAATTCTTAGGTCATTTTCAGGCTTTCTGCAAAGCCCTTTCTAGGGGCCTCCTATGTTTATGCAGCTGGATCTGCTTATTAAGGCTTGCCTATCTATGCAATCAATCATAATCAATCATAGCCCCCTGCCTCTTCCTGTGTTGTTCCATCCGCAAGCACTAATTGAAACCTTCAGGGCTAGAGTATTAGTTGAATTCCTGGCTTGACCTGTTTGACCCTAGGCTTATATCCTTGGACACTTCACTTCTGTCCAGGGTATAGCTTTAGGCTTTATAACAGTAAGCCACATTGAATTCTTCCTTGCTGCCCACATGTTTTGTGCCCACCATATGTTGCTATGTTTGCTTCAAACACACAAGAGTGCAGTTATAAGGCAGATATATATATATGCATTCATAAGGCAAACATATTAAGCAGATCTGAGCCGCTTATCTTCATTCCCCACTGAGGGATCATTAAGGGGCAGCTTCTGGTACTGTTTTCGAAATACAACATACATGGTATTGGTGCTTTGCATTATCATTTTCTTACAGCATCCTAATAAAACAGAAAAATACAGCATGCAATAATACTGAACACATCAAATATTCAACAAAGTAATGCAGAAAGCTTTGAAAATGTCACAGCAAAACTTGAACTGGTGTGGGTATTGCAATTGCTGTAGCCCAAATGGCTTGTAGATTTCAGTTATTTTCTAAGAAGATGATAATAAAAGGATAACAACACAATCAGTCCCAAAAGCTCCCAATCAGTCTAATAGTACTTTTCCTATTTTCAAATAATTTGGTCTTCACTTTTCACTGAAGTTTAAGTGTAAGTTCGTTTTTTTCTCAAAAGTAGAATCTCTCATTCTCATAGGTGGATATCTTGGCCCTTTTTCAATGTGACACACTGATGCAGATAGGGACTCCCTCACACATTTCTGTGGTGTGTAGTTCGGATTTCTCGGGATGGTCTGCTCCATCTGGACTCTGGCCAATCTCCTCTGCTGGAATCTCTGGATTTCAATTGGTGACATGGTTCCAGGTCCCATTCAGAAGAGCAGCATCCAATATTAAATGAAAAGACTAAATATTCTAGATTAGATTTTACAATGAGACAATGCAATGTGACAAACATAATTTCATCCACATTTACTTAAGATCAAAACTATCTCATATGGTATCAACTGTGTCTCTCAGTTTGATAAACTTCTTATCTCTCCATCACTGAAGATTCATTTGCTGGCAGGAAATATTCCACCATACTCTTAACTGATCTTTACATATTAATAGATTAGACAAGTTGCACACACATATTCTGCAAGTTTGGCAAGTTTCAGAATTACTCCAATTTTTATTTGTGAAAATTTGTCATTAAATCATCCCTCTTTTTTTACCCCTGCATGTCTGGCCAGTACATACAAAGGCAAAATGAGGCAAAAAGTATTTGGAAGTACCACATGGCCAGTGTGGGTGTTCCAAAGCATATCAGGGTGCAAAATGCACCTAGCCTGTCTCCAGGTGTCTATTTCCAATTGTTGAATATGTGTCGGGGCTTAAATGACTTCCTGAATTAAAGATTCTGGAGACAGCATAGTTGAATAAAATTTGCTTACATGTTCAGTAGACAGATATGTCACTTTAAATAACCTTCATCAGTTTAATGTCCATCAGAGTACCACCTCTTAATTGGCATGCTAAGAATATCAAACAATTGTTAGAAAAACTTAGTATTATGGTAAACAAATAGTATATAGAAAATATAAACTTGGATTCTTCTTAATGAATATAACAACATGAGTAAACAGTGTCTTTTTTTTTTTTCTCACCAACTTAATTGGTATGGTTTTTAACAAGACAGCCACATGTCTATATCAAACGTATGACTAGAATCTATTGTATATACTGTTCTCAGTGAGAGTGCTGAACAAGGCAAAGTAATTATCCTGAGTCTTTCATTACACTGATACTGTTGCATGTCAGGGGGAGACTTCAAGTCAGTGTTCGGGCTAGCTTCACCTTACCGACATGCTATCTTAAGAAATGCAAATGGACAACAGAACTAGACAGACATTCTTTCTTTTTTTTTTTTGTTAAACAAACTTCTGTATCACTAATTAGTGACTTCCTGCAGTCCTAGAGCAAGAGATGCACTGCAAATCATTTTCTGAAATATTAAACTCTTTGGATCTTGTTTAGTTGGAAAGTTCAATTATTGCTGCTATGTGCATTACTTATATAAAATCCCTATTAACTTTTAATTTTCTTGATAGCATAGATAATGAAA
The DNA here is from genome assembly GCA_033557465.1 of Ichthyophis bannanicus. Taxonomy (NCBI): domain Eukaryota; kingdom Metazoa; phylum Chordata; class Amphibia; order Gymnophiona; family Ichthyophiidae; genus Ichthyophis; species Ichthyophis bannanicus. Next base: position 13,540,526 of record CM066034.1, read on the forward strand.
ACAGTAAACTAAAACATTTAGCAGCCTTTTCTGAGTACTTGTAACTATAAACTATTTTTTCTTGTTTTTCTACCAGTCAGATCACTGCACACAATAGCTAGCAGTTCAGAATAAAACACTGTCAGTTATCTGTGCGGTCTGTTTCTAAGATTCTCACTTCAGTGTACAATACATTTCGATCCCAATCCATTGGCTCCGAAAATCCATTCCATATTACAATACAAACTCATACAGACAGGAAGGGAAAAACTAGCTGTCTCAGCACATCAATAGCTACAGCAGACCCTGGAAGATTTTTCGTTGTTTTCAATGTTCTATAGAAGACAGGAAAGACTTGGAAGAATAGAGACAGATAAACAAACACCGCTTGTCACTTGCGTTCCAGGGACTCCGGGCCAACGGTTTTACCCTCTCCAGAGACTGGGGCATCTTACAAACACATGAATATTGTGGAAGAAAATAAAAGCAAACAGTTACGCTCCCCAGGAATTTCCCACAGGAGTATCCCACTTTTCACATTCTGGTTCACAAAGAATTCTAATCAGTTCAGCTCCAGGGACCAAATGAGTGGGACAATTTTTTTTTTTTCAGGCTTACAGTATCCTGCAGTCCTGGAAATATAAAGACCTAATGTCTGGACAAACTTTCTCTTTCCCTAATGTTACAACTAAATACAGAGACACTCTAACAGTTTTTTCTACACATCAAAGCAACATTAATAACATAAAAATACATGTGCAATCAAACCTGGGTAAATCTTCTGTTCTTGTTTGTAGTCTTTGCGCGATATCCAAATCTCTCTCTCGTTCCTACCAGAACGGCATCCAACTTCATTCATTTCAGAACGGTATCCTCATCCCCTATATGTAATTTTTTATATATATATATATAGATATAGGAGGTATACTCATCCCTGATATAAAGCCAAAATCAGGTATCCCAAGACAATTTAGAAAGTTTTAGGAGTCTCATCCAAACTTTTTTTTCTCTCGTTCATCTCAGAACGGTATCCAAATCTCTCTCTCTTCTCTCACAACAAAATTCTCATCCCCTGAACCGGCAGGAGGTATCCCCTCCTCTATTTAATTAGTGAAGCAATAGGGGGTATCCTCATCCCTGATGTACAGCCAATATCAGAGGAATACGGGACAATTTAGAATAAAAGTTTTAGGAGTATTAAATACTTGGAGTATTAAACACTCAGGTCCCTGTTCGGGCGCCAATTGTCCGCCAGGGTGCTCGGACAAATCTCCCCTGGGGTGGATACAATAATCAATCAGGCGACACTCTGCTTATTCCATAATAAAATAATTTATTTGGGCAAAAACAAAAAGTAAGGAAGTTACAAGCAAAGCTATAAACAGTCTGCCTGATGCGGACAGAGTTCTCTGGCTCTGAATAATAGTGAAAGAAAAGGCTGTCCCGCCCACACTCGGCCGTTACCTCTGTTATATACTCCTCTGCAGCAAATAGTTCCAGAACATTCTGCATATATTTGCAGGCTCTACCCTGGGACCCTCCCCATTATCAGGTTTCTGTCTTGAGGCCCTTCACTCAGTATCATATAACTAAATGTGCTGTGCTTCTTATCAGGTAGGCCGTTCCCTGCTGGGCTGCTCGGTCCCCGCCCTGCATCTTCTTCTTTGTTTCACTGTAGTTTCGCTTGGGTGATTTTCGCTTCAAGCACAAGTTAGAATCTTCAAGGCTCAGTTCTGCAAACTTTTTCATCAACCTTATATTAGGCTGGCATCTGCTCCATTATGTAAATCCATTCTCTGCACACTCCTGTCCAGAGTCTGGTATCCTACATGTTTCAGCAGGGATTATACATGTTGTCAATCACAGCCCACATGCAGTTCTTCTGTGCCATTTAGAAGTTAGTCAGCTCTTTGGGATAGGATCATAACTTTCAACATCATTATCAAAGTAAGCCAAATTAAGTAAGCCAAATTAGTCCTTAACCCCGTCCTTAACCCCTACACTGCTGAGGTATGTAACAGGGTATTCCACTCCCTCAAACCCCTGGGACATCACCGCCCCCAACCCTGTCTCTGAAGCATCAGTTTGTATTATGAAGGGCAAACTGAAATCTATCCCTCACAGCACAGGGGCACTGCAGAGTTTCTCTTTAAGGGAAACAAACGCCTCCTCAGCCTCAGGGGTCCATCTCACATTGTTAGGTGCATTCTTTTTTAGCATTTCTGTGAAGAGGACACACTCTGCAGCGAATCGGGGTATAAACCTACGGTAATATCCTATTAACCCCAAGAAGCTTCGTATCTGCTTTTTAGTTACTGGTCGGGGAAAATCCCTGACACTCTCTACCTTACTTGCCAAAGGTTTTACGAGTCCCCTCCCGACCATTTGGCCTAAATATTTAGCCTCTTCACTGGCAAATAAACATTTTTCCGGATTGAGTGTTAAGCCAGCCCTACGCAGCGCTCTGAGTACTGTGATAAGGAAGCTTATCATAGCTCAGGAAGGAGCTATAGTAAAGGTGAAGTGACTCTGAACAAGCAACCTGTCAGTTCTGGTAGAAATAAGAAAACAGAATTTTTCCATAAAAGACTATCAGTCCCAGAATGCACCAGGTTTCCAACAGCCATTAGAGGAGCTGAAGTGGGGAAACGTGTGTTCAATCAGGAGGGCTATGAGGTAATCCCCAAGCACTCATCTCAAAGGGCAGGGCCTGATTCAGCACAGCTGCGCTGTGCTAAGGTGGAGCACTCATCTAAGCAGAATAAAGGTTGTCAGACGGCTGCCTGGGTGAGAATCTTCACAGTCTTGGCAAGTGCATATATCTATATGATTTGCAAGGTATTGTGGGCAATGTAGTTCATTCACACCAGACACAGCTGCTGACAATAATTTAGTTGTGCTCTTGGGTAAAGCCAATAAGATATTTATTTATGGGGTTATTTCTCCCAACACAGATATGCTTGGTAGCACATAAATCAGGTAACTTGCTTTCAGTGTTAACTTGGAAAAACAAAGTCAAAATCAGGAAAACAACAAATGAAAAGCCACAAAACAAGAAACAAACTGTTCTTTTCAGGTTAACTTCTGATTACTTCCCACATAGATTCATAAGTGATTCTCTCCTAGCTCACAAGCAATTAGGTAAGGCTTAATTGCTAGCAGTTATCCAGCTGAAACCCCTTAGCTGGCTTGCTTTCTACTGTGTGGGTCAAATCCTGCTTCAGGAGCTTTTTTTGAGTAGATTAAAGAACAAATTTGTATTTCTTTGTGATGGTTGCTGTACTTTATAACAGAACGTTACCAACGGAGTTTAGATAGAGAACAGTCCATATAAACAGGATCTTCATCTGCTATTATTCCCCCTTGTTCAACAAGCATGGGTTCAATATCATGGATTGGCACAGATGAATCTCTCAATGGAGCACTTTCAGAAGAATACTTGTTTCCCTGCTGTCTTTCAAGGTTATAGCTAGGGCATAGATCAGTGTTCATACCTGAGCTTCCATTGCTGTTAGAGTTTCTCTCTATATAGCCTGGCCAGTATGTAGTCCAGTTCTTATGTCCAGCCTTCCAATCCAGATCCCTGGACACTGGATCTCTCTTCACATACCTTCTGGCACGGGTCTTAGGGTCCCTTCCACGTGCAGCCGTCTCCCTCACAGGTAGCGTCTGGAGATTCCTAGCTTTGCAGCACCATTCCTCTGGCTTTCCCCAGTCCAATGGTGTATGCTGGCCCTTGGAATACCTCCCAGTATACGTACTGCTTTGGACTCTTCTAGACCTCTCAAAGGCTTTTCTCCTCTTTCTTCCAGAGGGTCTCTTTCCCTCTCTGTCCGTCTGGTTTGGCTTCTGCTTCTGATAATCCTTCAGATGAAACTGAGGATAATTCTCTGGATATCCAAGGTGATCATGAAGATGGTCATCTGTAGAATAAACTCTACTCTTATTCTGCTTAGATGAGTGCTCCTCCCTAACACAGCGCAGCTGTGCTGAATCAGGCCCTGCCCTTTGAGATGAGTGCTTAGGGATTACCTCATAGCCCTCCTGATTGAACACACGTTTCCCCACTTCAGCTCCTCTAATGGCTGTTGGAAACCTGGTGCATTCTGGGACTGGTAGTCTTTTATGGGAAAATTCTGTTTTCTTATTTCTACCAGAACTGACAGGTTGCTTGTTCAGTCACTTCACCTTTCCTATAGCTCCTTCCTGAGCTATGATAAGCTTCCTTATCACAAGGTAGAGTTTATTCTACAGATCCTCAGTTTCATCTGGGAGATCCTCAGTTTCATCATCTTCATGATCTTGGACAGCTTCATCATCGGGAGGATCATCAGAAGCAGAAGCCAGAGCGGACGGACAGAGAGGGCAAGAAACCCTTTGGAAGAAAGAAGAGAAAAGCATTTGGGAGGTCTAAAGGAGTCCAGAGCAGTACGTATACTGGGAGACATTCAAAAGGCCAGCATACACCATTGGACTGGGGAAAACCAGAGGAGTGGTGCTGCAGAGCTAGGAATCTCCAGACGGTACCTGTGAGGGAGACGGCTGCGCTTGGAAGGGACCCTAGGACCCGTGCCAGAAGGTATGTGAAGAGAGATCCAGTGTCCAGGGTTCTGGATTGGAAGGCTGGACATAAGAACTGGACTACATACTGGCCAGGCTATTTAGAGAGGAACTCTAACAGCAATGGAAGCTCAGGTATGAACACTGATCTATGCCCTAGCTATACCCTTGAAAGACAGCAGGGAAACAAGTATTCTCCTGAAAGTGCTCCATTGAGAAATTCCTCTGAGCCAATCCATGATTTTGAACCCATGATTGTTGAAGGGGGAGAGGTGGTAGATACAGGCTGTGAATACATGGATTGCTCTCTGTCTAAACTCCTTTGGTAATTTGCTGTTACAAAGTACAACAACCATCACAAAGAAATACAAACTTGTTCTTTAATCTACTCAGAAAAGCTCCTGAGTAGGATTTAAGCCACGCAGCAGAAAGTAAGCCAGCTAAAGGGTTTCAGCTGGGTAACTGCTAGCAATTGAGCCTTACCTAATTGCTTGTGAGCTCTGAGGAAATCACTTCTGAGTCTATGTGTGAAGATATAAGAAGTTAACCTGAAAAGAACAGTTTTTCCCTACTTTGTGGGTTTTGTTTGTTGATTAAAGCTCTGCTAAGAAAATATTAGCTAGAACCTACAGAAAAGACCATTCTGTTACCATCCTGGTCTTTATTCTTTTGATTTGATTGCCTGACAAGTTCAGCTGTTGTTTTCCTGATTTTGTTTTTCTAAGTTTAACACTGAAAGCAAGTATCCTGTTTTATGTGCTACCAAGCATATCTGTGTTGGGAGAAATAACCCCATAAATAAATATCTTATTGGCTTTACACTCAAGCACAACTAATTATTGTGAGCGGCTGTGTCTGGTGTGAATGGACTGCATTTCCCACAATCCCTTGCAAATCATATTGATTTATGCCTTTGCCAAGACTGTGAACATTCTCACCCAGGCACCCGTCTGACAGTACCGCTTCTACTCTAGAGAGGTGTTGCGCCCATGTTGTGCTGTATACAACGACGTCATCCATGTATGCTAATGCATATTCATGGTGTGGCCTTAACACCTGATCTACTAAACGCTGGCATGTGGCAGCTGCCCCGTGCAGCCCAAACGGCATTCGCCGGAATTGGAACAATCCTATTGGCGTACTAAATGCCGTTTTGGGTTTTGAATCCCGTGTCAATGGTATTTGCCAATACCCTTTATTTAAGTCTAAGGTGGTCAAATATTTCGCTTGCCCCAAGCGGTCTAATAGATCATCAATGCGGGGCATGGGGTAGGCGTCAAATTGCGAGATACCATTGACCTGACGGAAGTCAATACAGAACCTGAGGGTTCCGTCCGGTTTGGGCACCAGTACTATCGGGCTTGACCAGGGGCTCCGTGACTCCTCTACTATACCTGTCGCTACCATTTCCTTAACCTGCTCAATTACTCCTTTTTCTTGGCCTCAGGCATCCGATATGGGCGCTGCCTAATTACCTGCCCAGGTACAGTAATTATCTCGTGAGCGACTAGGTGGGTTTCACCCGGCCTGGTTGTTAACACGTCCGAAAATTTATCTAACATCTGGGTTAATTCTTGCTGTTGCTGTAGTGACAGCCCGGTGCCTATCCTGGGCTTGGCATTCCCCGCGGATTCCGAGGAGGAGCCTCGAGCTGAAGAGCTCGAGGCCCTCCAGTATGACTCTCTCCCAAAGGAGGCCTTTACTGTACTGGTTCCTCTGATGCTGGAATGGCTGCTCTTCCGCATGTGGGAGATGCCGGCCTCGACGCCGGTTTTGAACAAGCAGGTCGATTCCATCTGTCGAGTCCGCAAGAGCCCTGGGTTCCAAAAGGCACAATTACCGCACCACTCCATGGTTGTGGAATCGGTAATGCATCCCATTGGTACTCCTTGTGGCCATAGGCAAGTCACTTAACCCCCTCCACTGTCTCGGGTACAAATTTAAATTGTAGGCCCTCCAGGGATAGTGAGATACCTACTGTAGCTGAATGTAACTCACCGTAAACTACTACTGGAAAGCTGTGAGCTAAATACTACTAATGAAAATGCAACAGGTACTCGGCAGGAGCAGTCTGTTATGAAAGCCTCTCCTCCTCTGAGCTCGCTGTACATCTGTGAGCACCAGAGAAGACCTGCACACAACGAAAGCCAGAAGATGCACTCCTTGGTGCCTCCCGGCCGGGAGGCCCGGAACCTGGATGCCCTCGGTAAGAAGTGCTTCCAGGGCTCTATGCTTGCTTGCCGTGTCCAGACATACCAGCTGTACGTGGGCATGTACCTTTGAGACCTGGCAAAGGAGATTGCCGGGTTCTCTGCTGGGTCTCTCCGAGGAACCTTTGCAGAGGTTCAATGCCCTGTCCACGGGTATTAGAGAGTGCTCGAAGTTTATCTCTCGAGCAGCCTATGATGGCTTTGAGGCTTTGGCCCGAGTAGCCAGGGCCAGCATCGGTGCCTGCCGACAGGCTTGGCTACAGTCATCGGACCTCGAGCCATGGGTGCAGGACAAGTTGGTCGATGTCCCCTGCCGAGGTGAAAAGCTCTTTGGCAAGCCCATGGCTGAAAAGGCTGCAGAACTCGAGACCGAGACTCTGACCCGGACTAGGCTGTCAAGAAAAACCTCTGCCCTTTCTCAGAAGAAGGGCTCGGGAAAAAAGACCTTTTACCCGAGGAAGTCGTCTGCCTATAAACAATACCCTCCTTATCAGGCCTCTGCAGCTCCCCAACAGGGTCAGCAGGCCAAGGGGCAGGGTCATGGGCCCCGTAGGCAGAAGGCCCCCAAGCCACCAACACCGGCTCCTGTACAGCAGGGAGGGGGTTTTTGACTCCAAAAGCATAGCCTCTCCTCCTCAGCTGGCTCACATCAGCACAGGAGGCCGGCTGACCCTGTTTGCCCATAGGTGGACAGCCGTCACAAGGGATACCTGGGTACTCCATATAGTCCAGAGGGGCTATCTTCTCCATTTTCACCAGGTACCTCCCTCCTATTTTCCAGGGGAGCCTCCAAGACTCCCTCTGCACAGGGACTTACTCCTGCAGGAGTTGGCAAGTCTGGTAAAGGAACAGGTTGTGGAACCGGTGCCCCACCACCTGAGTGGTCAAGGCTTCTATTCCAGGTACTTCCTAGTACCAAAAAGAACAGGAGGCCTCAGACCCATCCTAGACTTGCGAAACCTCAACAGGTTCCTGGAGAGGGAAAAGTTCAAGATGCTCACCCTTGGAATTCTGCTGCCCTACCTCCAGCAGGGAGACTGGCTATGCTCCTTAGACCTAAAGGATGCGTATACTCACATCCTCATTCATCTAGACCACAGACAATATCTCAGGTTTATCGTGGGAGGAAACCACTATCAGTACAGAATGCTGCCCCTTGGCCTAACCTCCGCCCCCAGGGTGTTCACAATGTGCCTGGGCGGTGGTGGCGGCCTACCTAAGGCTTCAAGGCCTCTTTGTGTTTCCATACCTGGACGACTGGCTCATAAGGGGTCAGTCTTCACAGGAGGCCAGTCAAGCTGCCCTTCGCACTATCGCTCTACTTCAGCACTTGGGGTTTGTTATAAACTTCGCAAAGTCCACTTTGCACCCTTCCCAGAACATGGAGTTCATAGGAGCAAGGCTGGACACTCTTAAGGCGAAAGCCTTTCTACCCGTGGACAGAGCCCACAGATTGATGGATATAGCCAGGCAGTTCCGCAGCAATTCCCTGGTCTCCGCCAGGAAATTCCTGCGGCTTCTAGGCCATATGGCTTCCACAGTTCATGTAACCCCAAATGCCCGCCTGCACATGAGGCCAGCTCAGTGGGGTCTCAGAACTCAGTGGTACCAAGCCACGGGAAGCCTTGCGGACAAAGTGAGAGTGTGTCCACAATACTTGCCTCCTCTCTGCGATGGTGGCTTCATCTTCCAAATCTAGTACAAGGGGTGTTTTTTCAGACACCTCCACACTCTCAAGTGCTGACAACTGATGCTTCTCTTCAGGGTAGGGGTGCACATTGCCAAGGGGCATGTACTCAAGGTCTCTGGACCCCTTGGGAAGCTGCACAGCAGATCAATCTCTTGGAGCTAAGAGCTATCCGCTTAGCTCTGAGAGCCTTCTCCCATCTCACTTCTCACCAGTCTGTATTGGTCCAGACGGACAATCAAGTTGCTATGTTCTAGGTGAACGAGCAAGGAGGCACAGGATCCCTCCTTCTATGTCAGGAAGCGCAGAGGCTGTGCTCCTGGGCAGTCGATCACGGCATCCTTCTCAAAGCAGTCTACCTCCCAGGCCAGGAGAATTACCTGGCGGACTGACTAAGCAGGATCTTGCAGCCACACGAATGGAGATTGAATCCAGTAGTGGTTCAGCAGATATTTCTGAGATGGGGCCTTCCGACCATGGATCTTTTTGCCAGTCCTCTGAACCGTCAACTTCCAAGGTTCTGTTCCAGACAACTGCATCCTCTCAGAGTAGCAGCGGATGCGTTTCTCATTCCACAGTCCACGGGCCTACTATATGCGTTTCCTCCCACGCCTCTAGTATCCAGAACAGTGTTCAAAGTGCTCAAGGACGGGGCCTCAATGATTCTGGTAGCCCCCAGGTGGCCGAGGCAACCGTGGTTCCCACTTCTGCTCCAACTGGCGGTGGACACGCCTATTCCTCTGGGGATACAACACGATCTCCTGTCTCAGGAACAGGGATCTCTCTTACACCCCAATCTCCAGTCCCTCCATTGGATGGCCTGGCTGCTGAAAGGGTAGTTCTAGCTCCTCTCCTACTGCCTAAGGAGGTGGAAGACGTGGTCTTGGCCTCTAGGAGGCAGTCCACCAGAAAGTCGTATGCTTTTAAGTGGCATAGATTCTCTACCTGGTGTACTCAACACGACCAGAATCCTTTCTCATGCCTGGTACATAAGAACATAAGATATGCCATATTGGGTCAGACCAAGGTCTATCAAGCCCAGTATCCTGTTTCCAACAGTGGCCAATCTAGGTCATATGTACCTAGCAGTTTCCCCAAAAGACACAGGTTCCGCAATGCTTGTACTGGGTCAAGCATTGATATCCTGGGTCCCTTCTTAATAATGGTTTATGGACCTTTCCTCCAGGAACTTGTCCAAATCTTTTTTAAACCCAGCTACACTAACAGCTTTTACTACATCCTCCGGTAACAAATTCCAGAGTTTGATTGCACGTTGAGTGAAAAAATATTTTCTTTTATTAGTCTTAAATAGTTTACCCTATAGCTTCATTGCATGTCCCCTAGTCTTTCTATATTCTGATAACGTAAACAATCGATCTACGTTTACCCGTTCCACTCCGTTCATTAATTTATAGACTTCTATCATATCTCCCCTCAGCCGTCTCTTTTCCAGGTTAAAGAGCCCTAACCTTTTTAGCCTTTCTTCATAGGAGTATCCTTCCATCCCCTTTACCATTTTGGTGGCTCTTCTCTGAACCTTTTCTAATAACGCTATATCCTTTTTAAGATACGGCGACCAGAATTGCACACAATATTCAAGGTGCGGTCTCACCATGGAACGATATAGAGGCATTATAATATCTTTTGTTTTATTTTCCATTCCTTTCCTTATCATACCTAGCATTCTATTTGCTCTCTTGGCTGCCGCTGCACACTGGGCCGAGGGTTTTAACATGCTATCCACAATGACGCCTAAATCTTTTTCCTGGGTGGTGGTTCCTAATGTGGAACCTTGCATCGTGTAACCATAGTTTGGGTTGTTCTTCCCTAGGTGCATAACTTCGCACTTGTCCACATTAAATTTCATCTGACATTTTGATGCCCAGTCTTCCAGTTTGTGAAGATCCTCTTGCAATTTTCCACAATCCTCTTGGGTTTTAACAACTTTAAATAGTTTTGTGTCATCTGCAAATTTGATAACCTCACTCGTTATTCCACTTTCCAGGTCAGTTATGAATATGTCAAAAAGCAGCGGACCCAGCACAGATCCCTGGGGTACACCACTATTCACTTTTCTCCATTGGGAAAATTGGCCATTTAGCCCAACCCTCTGCTTTCTATCTTTTAACCAGTTCTTGATCCACAGTAGTACACTGCCTCCTATCTCATGACTCTTTAGATTTGCCAAAAGTCTCTGATGAGGGACCTTGTCAAAGACTTTCTGAAAGTCCAGATACACTATATCAACCGACTCACCTTTGTCCACCCGTTCATTCACACGTTCAAAAAAACATAATAGATTAGTAAGACAAGATCTTCCTTGTCTAAAACCATGTTGGCTGTCTCCCATTAGGCCATGACTATCTACATGCTGAGTAATTTTATTCTTTATGATGGTTTCTACCATTTTACCCGGTACTGAAGTGAGGCTCACCGGTCTGTAGTTTCCCGGATCACCCCTGGAACCCTTTTTAAAAATTGGTGTTACATTGGCGATCCTCCAATCTTCAGGTATTACAGATGATTTTAATGAAAATTCACAGATTACTAAGAGCAGGTCTGCAATCTCATATTTCAGTTCTTTCAACATCCTTGGATGTATATCATCCGGCCCAGGTGATTTGCTACTCTTCAGTTTATCTAATAGTTGTAATACATCTTCCCGATGTATCGATATTTTGTTCAATTCTTCTGCACCTTGTCAGACGGCTGCCTGGGTGAGAATCTTCACAGTCTTGGCAAGTGCATATATCTATATGATTTGCAAGGGATTGTGTGCAATGCAGTTCATTCACACCAGACACAGCTGCTGACAATTATTTAGTTGTGCTCAAGTGTTAAAGCCAATAAGATATTTATTTATTTATGGGGTTATTTCTCCCAACACAGATATGCTTGGTAGCACATAAATCAGGTTACTTGCTTCCAGTGTTTAACTTGGAAAAACAAAATCAAAATCAGGAAAACAACATCCACACTTGTCAGGCATTAGCTAATGTTTTCTTAGCATATATCAAACAACAAGCGAAAAACCACAAAGAAAGAAAAAAACTGTTCTTTCCAGGTTAACCTCTGATAACGTCCCACATAGATTCAGAAGTGATTCTCTCCTAGCTCACAAGCAATTAGGTAAGGCTCAATTGCTATCAGTTATCCAGCTGAAACCCCTTAGCTGGCTTGCTTTCTACTGTGTGGGTCAAATCCTGCTTCAGGAGCTTTTCTGAGTAGATTAAAGAGCAAGTTTGTATTTCTTTGTGATGGTTGCTGTACTTTATAACAGAAAATCACCAAAGGAGTTTGGACAGAGAGCAGTCCATATAAACACATTCTTCATCTGCAATCATTCCCCCTTCTTCAACAAGCATGGGCTCAATATCATGGATTGGCACAGATGAATCTCTCAATGGAGCACTTTCAGGAGAATACTTGTTTCCCTGCTGTCTTTCAAGGTTATAGCTAGGGCATAGATCAGTGTTCATACCTGAGCTTCCATTGCTGTTAGAGTTCCTCTCTATATAGCCTGGCCAGTATGTAGTCCAGTTCTTATGTCCAGCCTTCCAATCCAGATCCCTGGACACTGGATCTCTCTTCACATACCTTCTGGCACGGGTCTTAGGGTCCCTTCCACGTGCAGCCGTCTCTCTCACAGATATCGTCTGGAGATTCCTAGCTCTGCAGCACCATTCCTCTGGCTTTCCCCAGTCCAATGGTGTATGCTGGCCCTTGAAATGCCTCCCAGTATACGTACTGCTCTGGACTCTTCTAGACCTCTCAAAGACTTTTCTCTTCCTTCTTCCAAAGGGTTTCTTTCCCTCTCTGTCCGTCCGGTTTGGCTTCTGCTTCCGATGATCCTTCAGATGAAACTGATGATCAAGCTCAAGCTGATTCTCAGGATAAGGATGATTCTCTGTAGAATAAACTCTAGCTTTATTCTGCTTAGATGAGTGCTCCTCCCTAACACAGCACAGCTGTGCTGAATCAGGCCCTGCCCTTTGAGATGAGTGCTTAGGGATTACCTCATAGCCCTCCTGATTGAACACACGTTTCCCCACTTCAGCTCCTCTAATGGCTGTTCGAAACCTGGTGCATTCTGGGACTGGTAGTCTTTTATGGGAAAATTCTGTTTTCTTATTTCTACCAGAACTGACCGGTTGCTTGTTCAGAGTCACTTCACCTTTTCTATAGCTCCTTCCTGAGCTATGATAAGCTTCCTTATCACAACCTTTAAGTACCACTTCAGTCATGGGTAACATCCCTACATCTTCCTCAGTAAAGACCGAAGCAAAGAATTCATTCAGTCTCTCCGCTATCGCCTTGTCGCCTCTTAGTGCCCCTTTAACTCTTCTGTCATCTAATGGACCAACTGACTCTCTCACAGGTTTTTTGCTACGAATGTACTTGAAAAAATCTTTATTTTGCGTTTTTGCTTCCGCAGCAAGCTTCTTCTCAAATTCTCCCTTTGCCTGCTTTATCAATGTTTGTATTTGACTTGCCAGTGCTTGTGCTGTTTCCAGGTTTCGTCGTTTGGCTCTTTTTTCCATTTCCTGAAAGATGCTTTTTTGGCAACAACAGCCTCTCTGACCTCCCCTTTAAACCATGCTGGCAGTTTTTTGGACTTCCTTCCACTTTTCTTAAAGCGTGGAATACAGCTGGTCTGGGCTTCCAAGATAGTATTTTTCAACAACACCCAAGCTTAATGTAAGTCTTTAACCTTTGCAACTGCTCCTTTTAGTTTTTTCTTAACTATTTTCCTCATTTTATCATAGTCTCCCTTTCGAAAGTTAAAAGGTAGTACTGTGGATTTCCTTACTATCCCTCCTCCACTAATTAAATCAAAGGTGATCATGCTATGATCACTATGCCAAGTGGCCCCAACACCCTTATCTCTTGCACTAGATCTGCTGTTCCACTAAGGACTAGGTCTAATATGGCTTCCTCTCTGGTCGGTTCATGGACCATCTGCTCCAAGAAGCAGTCATTTATGTAATCTAGGAACTTTATCTCCCTAGCATGTCCTGCCGTGACACTGACCCAGTCGATACCGGGGAAATTGAAATCACCCATTATTATTACTGCGCTATAACTTTTGTTAGCTTCTTTGATTTCTTTGAGCATTTCATCATCCATTTGCTCATTCTGGCCAGGCGGTTGATAGTACGCCTTCCCCTTTTTACATGGTATTTCAATCCATAGAGATTTTACAGAAAATTTTGTTTCCTGCAAAACTTTAATCCTTTCTGACTCAATGCCCTCTCTAACATAGAGCGCAACCCCTCCACCAGTTTGATCAGCTCTATCATTACAATATAGTTTGTATCCAGGTATCACAGTGTCCCACTGGTTGTCCTCCTTCCACCATGTCTCTGATATCCCAATCATATCTAACGTCTCATTTAGTGCTATATATTCTAACTCTCCCATCTTATTTTTTAGACTTCTAGCATTTGCATACAAGCATTTTAGAGACTGTATTTTATTCATATTAGTTTGGCTGTTGGTAGACATGGGTAATTTGGGATCTTTAAGCTCTGTCTGCTCCATACATACATACATGTTATCCAAGTTGTTACTCCTATTCTATGTGAAGCCAAACAATCTGTTATGGTCATTTTGTTGTATGTAAACCGCGCTGATATATAGTGCGGTATATAAGAAATTGTAATAAATAATAATAATAATAATAAATAATAAATAATACTCAAGGGCATTTGGGCTACTTTACTCTTTTTTGGATCCTCTCTGCTTTTGGTAGTATCCTTCAAGGATACATTGTTCCGAACCATCCGCTCTTGGGCGACTGTCGGCTTTCCCCTATTATCTAGTTTAAAAGCTGCTCTATCTCCTTTTTAAAGGTTAATGCCAGTAGCCTGGCTCCATCCCGGTTAAGGTGAAGCCCATCCCTTCGGAAGAGCCTCTCCTTTCCCCAGAATGTTCCCCAGTTCCTAACAAATCCAAAACCCTCATCTCTGCACCATTATCTCATCCACGCATTGAGACTCCGGAGCTCTGCCTGCCTTTTGGGTCCTGCACGTGGAACGGGAAGCATTTCGGAGAACGCTACCCTGGAAGTTCTGGATTTCAGCTTCCTACCTAAAAGCCTAAATTTAGCCTCTAGAACCTCCCTACCATATTTTCCTATGTCATTGGTACCGACATGTACCATGACAGCAGATTCCTCCCCAGCACTGTGTAAGACCTTATCTAGGTGGTGCGTGAGGTCCGCTACCTTCGCACCAGGCAGGTATGTTACCAGGCGATGCTCACGTCCACCAGCCACCCAGCTATCTACATGCCCAATGATCGAATCACCAACTATAATGGCTGTCTTAACCCTTCCCTCATGGCACATGGCCCTGGAGAAACTTCCTCGGTGCGAGGGTTTTACATCACCTGGAGGACAGGTCCTAGTTACAGGATCACTTCCTGCCACACCAGGGTGATGCTCTCCTGTCACGTGACCTCTCTTCTCCATGGCAAGAGGGAAGCTGCCAGACTTGAGGTGGGACTTCAGGACTATATCCCAGTAGGTCTCGTCTATGTACCTCTCTGTCTGTCTTATGTTTTCCAAGTCTGCTACTCTAGCCTCTAGAGAACGGACTTGTTCCCTGAGAGCAAAGAGCTCCTTGCACCTAGTGCACACGTAAGACCTCTCACCGACTGGGAGAAAATCATACATGTGACACTCAATGCAAAAGACTGGAAAGCCCCCATCTCGCTGCTGGACTGCTGTCTGCATCTTTAGTTTTAAGTTTTTGTTTAGATCTTTAAGTTCTTTACTTCCTAAGGGTTGCTGTGGATATTTATACTAATAAAACTGTACCTAATACGTTTAATATTCCTTGTTCACCTGAAGCTTAATTAATCTCAGGTCCTTAGTGTATGACTGATTTGGGTAACGAGCTGCACCTGTGAGCACCCCCTGTCTTTTAAAATGTGTAAGTACCTATAAAGCTACGATTATCCCAGGGGTGGGTGGGTGTGGGGAGGGAGGGAAATAACACTTATTAAAAGAGGGCTGCTACACAGTACCCTGTCCTGTGCTGCTGAGGTAAGCTATATTCTTATTTGATTTTAAATTTTAAATTATAGCTCTTTGCTGCTGCTAGGCTCTAACTTATTATGAAATTTAAACTACAAGCTCTTTGCTGGGTTCCAAATTAAACCAGAAAGCTCTCTTCTGTGTGTTAAATTTAAACTAAAAGTACTTTGCTGATACTTGTCACCAGCTCTCCTTAAACCCCCGAGTAGAGGTTAAGGGAGTGGGTTTTTCCCTATTGAAACAGCTATTACACAGATCCTGGAGCAATGCCCCTTGGGAAATGTAGTCTTTTCACTAAATCAATAAGGAGCAGTTGTGGAAAAAGTGGTTAAGCAACCAAAGGATTTTATTTCCCCTCCCGGGGTGGATTTTGCCATGAACAGAAAACACAATCCAGGTACTTACTGGTATTTGCACAAACAAAAGTTCCTTAACAGAAAAAGGCTTTCTTCAGCATTAACCAAGGTGAAAACAAACATTCAAACAAAGCCACGCTGTTTCCTCACAGCTCTCTGTTTCCACGTGCTATCTGTGCTGTACTCTCTTTTCAAACAGGTTTTCAACGCAATGAAATTATTCCATTGGCCAGAGATAATGTACAGTCCATTATATCTATATCTTCTCCAGTATCAATACACTCTGGTTCACAGTCCATCAATTCCTCCTGCTCATAAGGAAATGTTTGAACCGGCACTGCTGGTGCCACGCCCTTTCTTACTGCTCCAGGCTTTACACGATATGCTTGGGTCAAATACTGGCTTTCACACAGACTATCAGGCCCAGTATTCTTTTCCCAGCACCACCCTTCTGGGTACAAACAGTCACTGTAATTAAGTATATTCAAGCCTCTTGGCTTACCTTTCAGCCTTATTGGTGGAGGTTTTCTCTGGTGCTTTTGAATAGCTGTAGGCTCCCAACCTAAGCCCTGCTCATAGCATTTCACTTGCCTCCTAGGCTTTCTGTCTCTCCCGTGCTCCCCAGGATATTGCAGACAATCTCCTTTGCCCTTGTTATATCCTGTCCTCGGGGTTTCTTTCTTTCTCCTCAAGAAGGAATCTGTCTCTCCTTTCCATAGAGACTCTGGCTTACTCTGGGCATAGCTGTCTTCAGTGTAGCTCTCAATGGCTTCTCTCTCCAGCTCATATGCCTCACTTCCTGCTTCTTCAGCCAACTCTTCATTACCTCCTTCTCTGCCTAACTCCATAAGCTCCACTGAGGTTTCCTTAATAGGGTGAATTCTGGGGCCGTGCTCAAATCCACCCCATAACAGGTGTCCTGCATTACCTTGTGATTCACCCCTTGAATGATAGCACCGGCGTTTCTCTTGCCTCTGTGCCTGGTTCCCACGGTAACCCGGAGCCATGTGCTTCTGTTTACAGCTCAGCTCTACTTTTGTTCCTGGCTTTTTAGCTTCATTAAACGGGCTAGAAGGACCCACTATGTCACATACTAGGCCCTGAGTAACTATTAATTTAAACTACAAACTCTCTGCTGGGTATGATATGTAACCAGAAAGTTGTCTTCTGTGTTTTAAATTTAAACTTAAACTGCTGCTACTAGGCCCTGACTGATTTAACAAAAAATAGTGGGTTCACAGATTAATTAGTTTTAATACAAAGAATTCCTTACAGAAAATTCCCAGAAGTATATACTCACAATTGCAGATCTCTCTGCAGAAGTAACAGTCCCCTTTTGTAGTCCCGGTGGTACTGCAGTATTTGCTTTACCTATCTAACCTAGGCCTTAAGTCCAATTCTGTCAGAGTTCACCTCAGTGTTCTTTCAGCACACCACTCTCCAGTGGAAGGACAGTCTCTCTCAAGTCACCCTTCGGTGGCTCGTTTCCTCAGAGGCCTACTTTTGCTTACGTCCACCTGCCCCTGAGTAGGATTTAAACATGGTCTTACAGCGGCTTACTTGTCCACCGTTTGAACCTATGGCTACCTGTCCCCTCTACGTTTTCTCTCCTGGAAAACGTTGTTCCTGGTAGCCCTTACCTCTGCTAGACGAGTGAGCGAGCTTCAGACCCTAGTATCTGATGCCCTTTATACTAGGTACTATTGGAACAGAGTAGTCTTACGGACTCACCCTAAGTTCCTTCCTAAGATTGTCTCCTCTTTCCACCTCAATCAAGAGGTGGTTCTTCCAACTTTCTTTCCCAGGCCGCATGCCAGCCAGGCTGAGATGCTCTTGCATACCCTGGACTGTAGGAGGGCGTTATCCTTCTACCTTGACCGTACGCAGGAGCACCGAAGGGCTGTTCAGCTCTTCGTCTCTTTTGACCCCAATAAGTTGGGGTTACCTGGCTCCAAGTGTATTTTGTCCATATGGGTAGCTGACTGTATCGCCTGGGCTTACAGGGCAGCCGGCCTCTCGTTGGAGGGTCGAGTCACGGCTCATCGTGTCAGGGCGAAGGCTGCATCAGTGGCTCATCTCCGCTCTGTTCCGTTGGCAGACATCTGCCGGGCTGCTACTTGGTCTTCAAGCCAGATCTTTGTGGCCCACTACTGCCTTGAGAGGGAGTCCCGCAGGGACATTGCTTTCAGCCAGGCAGTACTCCATAATCTCACAAAGTAGTAAAGTAGCCCAAATGCCCTCAAGTCTGGAGCAGACAGAGCTTAAAGATCCCAATTTACTCATGTCTAACAATAGCCAAATTAACATGAATAAAATACATTCTCTAAAATGCTTGTATGCGAATGCTAGAAGTCTAAAGAATAAGATGGGAGAGTTAGAATATATAGCACTAAATGAAAGGTTAGATATGATTGGAATATCAGAGACATGGTGGAAGGAGGACAACCAGTGGGACACTGTGATACCTGGGTACAAACTATATTGTAATGATAGAGCTGATCAAATTGGTGGAGGGGTTGCGCTCTATGTTAGAGAGGGCATTGACTCAGAAAGGATTAAAGTTTTGCAGGAAACAAAATCTGCTGTAGAATCTATATGGATTGAAATTCCATATAAAAGGGGGAAGGCGATGGCAGTGGGGGTGTACTATCGAGCACCTGGCCAGAATGACCAAATGGATGATGAAATGCTCAAAGAAATCAAGGAAGCTAACAAAAGTTACAGCGCAGTAATAATAATGGGTGATTTCAATTACCCCGGTATCGACTGGGTCAGTGTCACGTCAGGACATGCTAGGGAGATAAAGTTCCTAGATGAAATAAATGACTGCTTCTTGGAGCAGCTGGTTCATGAACCGACCAGAGGGGAAGCCATATTAGACCTAGTCCTTAGTGGAACACCAGATCTAGTGCAAGAGATAAGGGTGTTGGGGCCACTTGGCAATAGTGATCATAGTATGATCGCCTTTGATTTAATTAGTGGAGGAGGGATAGTAAGGAAATCCACAGTACTACCTTTTAACTTTCGAAAGGGAGACTATGATAAAATGAGGAAAACAGTTAAGAAAAAACTAAAAGGAGCAGTTGCGAAGGTTAAAGACGTACATCAAGCTTGGGTGTTGTTGAAAAATACTATCTTGGAAGCCCAGACCAGCTGTATTCCACGCTTTAAGAAAAGTGGAAGGAAGTCCAAAAAACTGCCAGCATGGTTTAAAGGTGAGGTCAGAGAGGCTGTTGTTGCCAAAAAAGCATCTTTCAGGAAACACTACTTCTAGTATTATTTGACAAACTTTATAAAGGCATTGAAAACTGCAAAAAAATGTTTGTCCTAATTTTCATCGACATAACTGCAGCCTTTGATTCAGTGAATCATAAGATCCTTATTGAAAGATTAGAAACAATAGGTATAAATGGAACCCCCCTTAACTGGTTCTCGTCGTGTATATCAAACAGAATACAACAAGTTTACTTTGATAAAAACCTATCCAATACCTTCCCTCAGACACAAGGTATCCCACAGGGCTCAGCATTATCCGCTATATTATTTAACTTATATCTAAGACCAATCTGCACAATATTCCAAAAACACAAAATTGACTATCATCTCTATGCAGATGATATAATGCTTTATACTCAAATGGATATATGTAACCCAGATTACAGTCCCTTAGAAAAATGCCTTAATGAAGCACAACAATGGCTCCAACAAAATATGCTTATCAATCACAAAAAAACTGAAGTAATGTTTATCTCCAAAAACCCAGAGTTTAAACACCCCCCCACAATCATACTAAATAATACAACTTACAACACTAAACAAGAACTAAAGTACCTAGGTGTCACTCTAGATAGGACACTTAACATGGAAACCCACCTAAGAATTCTAAATAGAACCATTTTCTACAAACTAAGAACTCTACAGCCCTTACGAAACATCCTAGAACTATCGGACTTTAGATCAATAATACAAGCAATCATAATGCCACATCTG
Source organism: Ichthyophis bannanicus (assembly GCA_033557465.1). Lineage (NCBI taxonomy): Eukaryota > Metazoa > Chordata > Amphibia > Gymnophiona > Ichthyophiidae > Ichthyophis > Ichthyophis bannanicus. The sequence continues at coordinate 13,560,347 of CM066034.1, forward strand.
GATTATTGTAATGGCATATTACAAGGCCTGCCTAAAAAAACTACAAACATACTCCAGATGGCACAAAATGTAACAGCCCGAATCCTAATGTGCGTACCATTCACAGATCACATCACACCTATCCTAAGAGAACTTCACTGGCTACCTATACATGCACGCATCAGGTACAAAATAATCATCACTACATTCAAACTAATAAACAATTATGCCCCATCCTATCTTGCCACACTCATAAAATCACAAAACACCAACAGGAAAAGACGAACACCCAACCTAAATACACTACAAACCCCCCTCTCCATTTGCAAATCAAAGGCATTCACCAGTAATAGAGCATTCACTTACACTGCTCTAATACAATGGAACAAACTCCCAGACACCTTAAGAACTAACAAAGATCTCATATCATTCCGTAAGAGCCTGAAAACACATCCGTTCAAGGAATACTTCAATTTGACAGAAATAACATAAAGTAACTCCAGGATTAAATCAACTTGTCAGAGATCTCTTACACCTTTGTCAGTTAAAAATTTTCAAATCCGCGGAGAATCAAATAAAAAAAAAAACTACCTATACTACCCTTCACAAATAATGTATATAGTTAATTATATAACATGTATGTTTGACATTACTTCATGTATATAGTTTTTCTATTCATTGAGCTATCCTAATGTTCAAAAGTGTTATCTCACAGTTTTATGTATACAGTTATTATTGTTCTACTTATTGAGTTATCCTAATGTTCTAATGTTATTATACTACAGTTTTATGTAACTGCTAAACATATGCAGAGTTAATTGTTAGATGTAAACCGCTGCTGATCACTGGAAGGAGTGGTATAAAAATGTGCTCAAATAAATAAAATGGAAAAAAGAGCCAAATGACGAAACCTGGAAACAGCACAAGCACTGGCAAGTCAAATGCAAGGCATTGATAAGGCAGGCAAAGAGAGAATTTGAGAAGAAGCTTGCTGCGGAAGCAAAAATGCGAAATAAAGACCTTTTCAAGTACATTCGTAGCAAAAAACCTGTGAGAGAGTCAGTTGGTCCATTAGATGATAAAGGGGTTGCAATACAATGTGTACCTTCGAGTCAGTCCTGACTCCTGGCGACCCAGAAGCTTCTGGGTTTTCTTGGCAGTGTCACTGGAAGTAGATTGCCAGGCCTTTCTTCCGAGGCAATGGAGGGTTAAGTGACTTGCCCAAGGCCACAAGGAGTGCTAGTAGGACTTGAACCCTGGTTGCTTGGTTACCAAGCCAGTGTTCTAACCACTAGGCTACTCCTCCACTCAACACTCAATAAAGGGGTTAAAGGAGCACTAAGAGGCGACAAGGCGATAGCGGAGAGACTGAATGAATTCTTTGCTTCGGTCTTTACTGAGGAAGATATAGGGATGTTACCCATGACTGAAGTGGTATTTAAAGGTGCGGAAGAATTGAAGGAAATATCGATACATCGGGAAGATGTCTTACAACTATTAGATAAACTGAAGAGTAGCAAATCACCTGGGCCGGATGGTATACATCCAAGGGTGTTGAAAGAACTGAAATATGAGATTGCAGACCTGCTATTAGCAATCTGTGAACTATCATTAAAATCATCTCTAATACCTGAAGATTGGAGGATCGCCAATGTAACACCAATTTTTAAAAAGGGTTCCAGGGGTGATCCGGGAAACTACAGACCGGTGAGCCTGACGTCAGTACCGGGAAAAATGGTAGAAACCATCATAAAGAATAAAATTACTCAGCATGTAGATAGTCACAACCTAATGGGAGACAGCCAACATGGCTTTAGACAAGGAAGATCTTGTCTTACTAATCTGTTATGTTTTTTTGAAGGAGTGAATAAACAGGTGGACAAAGGTGAGTCGGTTGATATTGTGTATCTGGACTTTCAGAAAGCCTTTGACAAGGTTCCTCATCAGAGACTTTTGGAAAAACTAAAGAGTCATGGGATAGGAGGCAGTGTACTATTGTGGATCAGGAACTGGTTAAAAGATAGAAAGCAGAGGGTAGGGCTAAATGGCCAATTTTCCCAATGGAGAAAGGTGAATAGTGGTGTACCCCAGGGATCTGTGCTGGGTTCCCTGCTTTTTGACATATTCATAAATGACCTGGAAAGTGGAATAACGAGTGAGGTTATCAAATTTGCAGATGACACAAAACTATTTAAAGTTGTTAAAGCCCAAGAGAATTGTGAAAAATTGCAAGAGGATCTTGATAAATTGGAAGACTGGGCATCAAAATGGCTGATGAAATTTAATGTGGACAAGTGCAAGGTTATGCACCTAGGGAAGAACAACCCAAACTATGGTTACACGATGCAAGGTTCCACATTAGGAACCACCACCCAGGAAAAAGATTTAGGCGTCATTGTGGATACCATGTTAAAACCCTCGGCCCAGTGTGCAGCGGCGGCCAAGAGAGCAAATAGAATGCTAGGTATGATTAGGAAAGGAATGGAAAATAAAACAAAAGATATTATAATGCCTCTATATCGTTCCATGGTGAGACCGCACCTTGAATATTGTGTGCAATTCTGGTCGCCGTATCTTAAAAAGGATATAGCGATTTTAGAAAAGGTTCAGAGAAGAGCCACCAAAATGGTAAAGGGGATGGAAGGATACTCCTATGAAGAAAGGCTAAAAAGGTTAGGGCTCCTTAACCTTGAAAAGAGATGGCTGAGGGGAGATATGATAGAAGTCTATAAATTAATGAACGGAGTGGAACGGGTAAACGTAGATCGATTGTTTACCTTATCAGAATATAGAAAGACTAGGGGATATGCAATGAAGCTACAGGGTAAACTATTTAAGACTAATAAAAGAAAATATTTTTTCACTCAACGTGTAATCAAACTCTGTAATTTGTTACCGGAGGATGTAGTAAAGGCTGTTAGTGTAGCTGGGTTTAAAAAAGGTTTGGACAAGTTCCTGGAGGAAAGGTCCATAAACCATTATTAAGAAGTGACCGAAGATATCAATGCTTGACCCAGTACAAGCATTGCGGAACGTGTGTCTCTTGGGGAAACTGCTAGGTACATATGACCTAGATTGGCCACTGTTGGAAACAGAATACTGGGCTTGATGGACCTTGGTCTGACCCAGTATGGCATATCTTATGTTCTTATGTTCTTTAAGGTTTAGGCAACTCCTACCCTCTGGCCCTGATGTTGGGCTTCCGGTCGGGGGCGTTCTCAGAAAAGATTCCTTCCTTACGTACTGAGGCTCTAGAGGGAGCTCATTTTTTCAGCTTGGGGTCTCCGGTAGCCTTAAGCTGGGGAGTCCCATATGTGAGGACTGACTTCCTGCTTGGTCCTTGAGAAAGAGTAGTTACTCACCTGTAAGAGGTGTTCTCCAGGAGCAGCAGGAATCAGTCCTCACAACCCTCCCTCCTCCCCTTGGAGTTGCAGTCATATCATTCATTTTGTTGTTTTTTGCTGTCTTTTAGCTACGTCAGCAGACTGAGCAAGATGGCACCCTTGGGCGGGAAGGGGACCGTGCATGCGCTCTGCATTCCCAAAGGCTTTCTTAGAAAGCTGGGGAAATGCTCCGCACGGGGGCTCCGTCGGCGCCGACGTCACCCATATGTGAGGACTGATTCCTGCTGCTCCTGGAGAACACCTGTTACAGGTGAGTAACTACTCTTTTTAAGGGCAACCAATCTTTTTGTTAAAATGGTAAATAAAGGTAAAAGAAAAAGGAGATCGCTATGGTTTTCGAAAGAAGTAGCTGAAAAAGTGAAGAAAGAGGGAGGTCTTCATGAAATACAAGAGATCACAGAGAGAGGAAGACAGGCATCTGTATTTGGAAAAGAGAAGCTAGCAAAGTAGTCAAGAAGGCAAAGATTGAAAAGGAGGAGGAAATAGCCAATGCAATAAAATGGGGGGATAAGACATTTTTCAGATATATTAGTGAGAAGAGGAAGGGCAAAAGTGGTATTGTCAGACTCAAGGGTGCAGGGGAGGAATATGTAGAAGCTGATAAGGATAAAGCGGAATTGCTTAACAAATATTTTTGTTCTGTGTTCACAGATGAAGAACCAGGAGCAGGACCTCAGAAAACACCCACAAATAGGAACAGAAGCGAGGGACATCTTGAACAATTTTCAGAAGACTGTGTTCGTGAGAAACTAGCTCAACTTAAAGTAGACAAAGCGATGGGACCGGATGGGATACACCCTAGAATACTGAGGGAACTTGGGGACGTTCTAGCAACTCCACTGACTGACCTTTTTCAATGCCTCGTTGGAGTCGGGAGTAGTGCCAAAGGACTGGAGAGAGGCTCATGTGGTGCCTTTACACAAAAGCGGAAGTAAGGATGTGGTTGAAAACTACATGCCGGTTAGTTTAACTTCAGTGGTGAGTAAATTATTGGAAAACGCTGCTGAAAGAGAAAATAGTGAGGTTTCTGGAGTCCAGCGGATTACAGGATCCAAGACAGCATGGATTCACCAGAGGCAGGTCTTGTCAGACAAATCTGATTGATTTCTTTGACTGGGTGACCAGGGAGTTGGACCTAGGGAGAGCTCTAGATGTGGTGTATTTAGATTTCAGTAAAGCCTTTGACACTGTTCCTCACAGGCGACTTATAAACAAACTGAGCACCCTAGGGATGGACCCTAAAGTTACTGCTTGGGTTAGAAATTGGTTGGGTGGGAGGCGACAAAGAGTACAAGTAAATGGAGCTCACTCTGAGGAGAAGGATGTTACCAGTGGTGTGCCCCAGGGATCTGTCCTTGGTCCGATTCTTTTTAACATCTTTGTTATTGATATAGCGGAAGGGCTGTCGGGTAAGGTTCGCTTCTTTGCGGATGATACCAAAATCTGCAATACAGTAGACACCCAGGAAGGTGTAGATAACATGAGGGATCTAGCTAAGCTTGAAGAATGGTCTAGAATTTGGCAGCTGGGATTTTATGTTAAAAAATGTAAGGTCATGCATTTGGGCTGCAGCAATCCAAGGGAGCAATATAGTATAGGGGATGAAGTACTTTTGTCCACTAAAGAAGAGTGGTACCTAGGCGTGGTTGTGTCTGATGATCTTAAAGTAGCTAAACAGGTAGAAAAGGCGATGGCAAAAGCTAGAAGGATGCTTGGGTGCATACGGAGAGGAATGGCTAGCAGAAAAAAAGGAGGTGATAATGCTTCTCTGTAAGTCTTAGGTGCGACCTCATTTGGAGTATAGTGTGCAATTCTGGAGACCACACCTTCAAAAGGATGTGAACAGGATGAAGTCGGTGCAGAGGGTGGCTACTAAAATGATTAGTGGTCTTCATTATAAAGCATATGAGGACAGACTTAAGGATCTTAATATGTACACCTTAGAGGAAAGGCGGCATAGAGGTGATATGATTGAGATGTTTAAATACCTCCGTGGCATCAATGTTCAGGGAGAGAGCCTCTTTCAATTGAAAGCAAGTTCTGCTACGAGGGGACATGAGATGAGAGTGAAGGGAGATAGATTCAGGAGTGATATGCGGAAATATTTATTTACGGAAAGAGTAGTGTATCAATGGACTAGTCTCCCAGTGGAGGTGGTAGAGATGAGGACAGTAACTGAATTCAAAAAAGCATGGGACAAACACAGAGGATCTCTAAAGATAAAAAGGGGACTGTTGTAGTTGTTGATATGGAAGGACAGACTAGATAGGCCATGTGTTCTTTTTCTGTCATCATATTTCTATGTTTCTAGTCTTAAATAGTTTACCCTGTAGCTTCATTGCATGTCCACTAGTCTTTCTATATTTTGATGACGTAAACAATCAATTTATATCCTTCGTTTTATTTTCCATTCCTTTCCTTATGATACCTAGCATTCTATTTGCTCTCTTGGCCACCGCTGCACACTGGGTGAAGGGTTTTAATATGTTATCCACGATGACGCCTAAATCTTTTTCCTGGGTGGTGGTTCCTAATTATGGAACCTTGTATCGTGTAAACATAGTTTGGGTTGTTCTTTCCTAGATGCATTACTTTGCACTTGTCCACATTAAATGCCCAGTCTTCCAATTTATCAAGATCCTCTTGAAATTTTCCACAATCGTCATGAGTTTTTTAACAACTTTAAAAAGTTTTGTGTCATCTGTAAATTTGATAACCTCACTCGTTATTCCCTTATCTCCAGGAACAAGCAGGAATGTAGTCTTCACATATGGGTATCGTCGGTACCGACGGAGCCTGCGCGGTATCTAAGGCCACAGCTGATCCTGCAAGAAAGAAATCTTTCAAGAAACCTTTCTTTTCTAAAAAGAAAAGGTTTTATCCTGCTTATTCCCAGCAGGGACGTTCTGCAGGTCAACTTATCCGGAAAGGTCAGCAACCACCCAAACAAAGAAAGCCAAAGACTGCTAAGCCTTAACCGTCCCAGGAGTCTCAGCCTCCACAAGGCCTTTGACTTTCAGCTAGAGAACTTAGCCTTCCTGGCTCTCATTGGACCAGAGCCTTCCACCATTCCAGGAAGGTTATGTCACTTTGCCCCCAGATGGGGGCAAATAACAGCAGAGCATTGGACACTCTCCATCATAAAAGAGGGGTACAAGCTTCATTTTTTGAGCATGCCCCCTTCTACAATGATAAGGCAGTTCAACTCTCAGACCTCTCTCACCAACCTGTTAGATCAAGAGGTCACCATACTTCTTGCCCAAGGGGCAATAGAAGAAGTACCCATTCTTCAACAGGGTACAGGGTTTTACTCCCCCTATTTCCTTATCCCAAAGAAAACAGGGGGATACAGACCTATCTTAGACCTCTGAGAATTGAACAAATTCCTGTTCAAAGAGAAATTCAAGATGATTTCTCTGGGAACTCTGCTGCCATACCTTCAGAGTCAGGATTGGCATTGTTCTCTAGATCTTAAGGATGCGTACACCCATGTTCTCATCCATCCAACTCACAGAAAGTTCCTTCGGTTCCTTTTTCAAGGAAAGCACTACCAATACAGGGTGCTTCCTTTTGGCCTGGCCTCAGCACGAAGAGTGTTCACGAAATGCATGGCCATGGTAGCGGCATTTCTCCGCACTCTAGGAATATTCGTCTTCCCCTACTTAGACAACTGGCTCATTCGAGCCCCAACAGAGTCAGAGGCCAGTACTTCTCTATCCTGCACAATGCGTATCCTTCAGTATTTGGGTCTGGTAATAAACATCCCAAAATCCGGTCTAACTCCTACTCAGTCTTTAGAGTTCATAGGAGCTATGCTGGATACCAAAAAGGCGAGGGCCTATCTTCCCCAGGCCCTTTGCCTTCGCATAGTGCAGTTAGCTTCTCAAGCAGTGCGAAAGCCTCATCTCACTGCCCGAGAAATGCTACAATTACTAGGCCACATGGCATCTACCGTGCATGTGGTTCCCTACGCTCGCCTCCATATGAGAGCAGCCCAGTGGACTTTATCCACTCAATGGACCCAGGCGTCAGGATGCCTGTCAGACAAAATAGAAAACTCAAATCGTCTTATTTTGTCCCTCCAATGGTGGAAGTCCACTCAAGACCTGTTGCTGGGGTCCCCTTTTCAACAACCCTTACCCCAGGCAACCCTCACAACAGATGCTTCTCCGATGGGTTGGGGAGCTCATTTGCAAGACCTCTCCACCCAAGGCACCTGGACTCCACTGGAGACTCATCTACATATCAATCTCTTGGAGCTCAGAGCAATCTTCCTTGCCCTTCGAGTGTTCCACAGCCTGCTCAGCTACAAGATAGTCCTTATTCATACGGACAATCAAGTAGCCATGTTCTACGTGAAAAAGCAGAGGGGAACAGGCTCTCTGTCGCTTTGCAACGAAGCTTTGAGACTATGGGCCCTCGCCAGAGAGCATCAGATTCATCTCCTGGCAGTGTATCTTCTAGGCATACAAAACTCTTGGGCAGACAGACTAAGTCGAGTTCTGTTTCCACACATGTGGTACCTGCATGCAGACCAGGTGGCCAAGATTTTTCAAATTTGGGGAACCCCGGACATAGACCTCTTTGCAAGTCCGTTGAATGCCAAACTTCCCCGGTTCTGTTTCAGAATTCCGGCTCAGGGGGCTCAGGCCAGGGATGCTTTTCTCCTTTACTGGGGTCAAGACTTCCTGTATGCCTTTCCACCCATTCCCCTAATTCCCAAAACCCTGTTCAAGCTTCAGAGAGACAGAGGCCATATGATTCTCATAGCTCCATATTGGCCATGGCAAGTGTGGTACCCTCTGCTTCTACATCTCTCTCAAGCTCCCTCCCTGGAGTTAGGATCTACTCCAGATCTCCTATCTCAAGAGAACGGAATGTTATGGCATCCCAATCCCCAGTCCCTGCATCTGAGGGCTTGGTTGCTGAAGGCCTAGATCTCCATGATCTTAACCTCCCCCAGCAAATAAAGGATATCCTTTATGCTTCCAGGAAACCTTCCACAAGATGCTCTTAATGCTTTCAAGTGGAAAAGGTTTACCATATGGTGTTCGCAGAAGGGTCTTAACCCCATTGCCATACATCTGGAATCATTACTGGAGTATCTCCTTCATTTATCAAATGCAGGACTTAAGACTAACTCATTAAGGGTCCATTTGAGTGCTATTGCAGCTTCCTTCAAGCCCCTAAATGGACAACCTCTTTTCTCCCATCCTCTTATAGCAAGATTTATGAGAGGCCTTCTGCTGACTAAGCCTCCCATTAAGCCACCACCTGTGGCATGGGTCTTAAATTTGGTTCTTGGTCAGCTCATGAAGCCACCTTTCGAACCCTTAGCTACTACCTCCTTGAAATTCCTTTCTTGGAAGGTTATCTTTCTCATTGTAATCACATCAGCACGTCGCATCAGTGAGTTGCAAGCACTAGTGGCTGATCCTCCTTATACGAGGTTCCATCATGACAAGGTAGTCCTTAGGACTCATCCACACTTTATGCCAAAGGTGGTCTCGCCTTTTCATCTAAACCAAGCGGTCTACCTACCTGTGTTCTTTCCAAGGCCTCATGCATGAAATGCAGAAAGGAACCTTCATACTTTGGACTGTAAAAGAGCTTTAGCTTTTTACTTACAAAGAACATAGCAACATAGAAAGTTCTCTCAACTCTTTGTTGCTTTTGATCCTTCTCATTTGGGACTTCCAGTCTCCAAGAGAACACTATCTAACTGGATTGCTCAGTGTATTTCCTTTGCCTATCGGAGTAAGAATCTTCCTCTGGAGGGCCATGTCACAGCTCACAATGTGAGAGCCATGGCAGCTTCAATGGCTCATCTGCACTCTGTGTCTATCGACATCTGTCGAGCAGCCACCTGGGCCTCGGTTCATACCTTCACAGCCCATACCTCCTTGGACAAGGACTCCCGCTGGGATGCCTTGTTTGGTCAGGCTGTTCAACACCTGTTCCATACCTAATCAACTCCTACCCACCATCCCTGGTTGGATGCCAGAGATCCATGGGGGGAAGTGGAGCCCTGTTTCAGGGACACACAACTTCTGGGGTCTCTCCCTGGCATCTAAAGCTAGGGAGTCCCCATATGTGAAGACTACATTCCTGCTTGTTCCTGGAGATAGCATAGTTACTCACCTGTAACAGGTGATCTCCGGGAACAGCAGGAATTTAGTCTTCACAACCCACCCACCTCCCCTAGGAGTTGTATCTCTCTATCTATCTCATTCCCTTTCCCTCTCTCTCTCTTTGTCTCAGCTTTAAAACTCAACTGGAGAGAGGCAGTTGGGAAAGGCGGGAAGGCAGCACGCAGGCGCTGTGGGATGCTCCCAAAAGCTTTCTAATTGGACGCTGGGGAGCGTTCCCACTCAGGCTCTGTCGGTACCGACGATACCCGTATGTGAAGACTAAATTCCTGCTGTTCCCGGAGATCACCTGTTACAGGTGAGTAACTATGCTTTATCCATGATGACACCTAAATCTTTTTCCTGAGTGGTGGTTCCAATGTGGAACCTTGCATCGTGTAACCATAGTTTGGGTTGTTCTTTCCTAGGTGCATAACTTTGCACTTGTCCACATTAAATTTCATCTGCCATTTGGATGCCCAGTCTTCCAATTCATCAAGATCCTCTTGCAATTTTCCACAATTCTCATGGGTTTTAACAGCATTAAATAGTTTTGTGTTATCTGCAAATTTGATAACCTCACTCGCTATTCCCTTTTCCAGGTCATTTATGAATATGTCAAAAAGCAACGGTCCCCGCACAGATCCCTGGGGTACTCCACTATTCCCCTTTTTCGATTGGGAAAATTGGCCATTTAGCCCTATCCTCTGCTTTCTATCTTTTAACCAGTTCCTGATCCACAATAGTACACTGCCTCCTATCCCATGACTTTTTAGTTTTGCCAAAAGTCTCTGATGAGGGACCTTGTTGAAGGCTTTCTGAAAGTCCGCGCCAAGAGTCTTCACCAAATGCTTGGCTATGTGGACCGTCTATCTCCGTCTCCAAGGAGCTTTCGTCTTCGCATATTTGGGTGATTGGCTCGTAAAGGGGGACACGGCCTGTCACCCAGCGAGGGTCCCCACAGGTTAAAGCAGGGTTTTACACTGGGGCCTTATCTTTAACCAGCCAGGAAGTGGTGCAGAGAGCCTTGCAATGCCCTCTGGGTATTGTAGTTTTCACAGGCTAGCCAAGAAATGAGTTGCAGTCGGGTGGTAAGGCTTTAAGACAGGATTTTTATTCCCCTTCCGGGTGGATTCTTTTATAGCAATGAAAACAAAGGCAAACAGACCATCTTCTGGTACAAAATAAAGGAAACAAATATGAACCAAAATTGCTTCTATCTTCAGCTTCTTTACCCAAATAAAAAGGTATCTTAAACAGTCCTTTTCCAAGCAAACAGAAAAACCTTTCTCCTTCACTTCAGTGACTAGAAAGTTTCCACAGCCTCTTTAATATAAAGATGAGATATCATCGGCAATAATCAGTGTACAGTCCATATATTCATCTGAGGGCTGTTCCCCTTGAATATCACACTGCATTTCTTCACTTTCTCCTTCAAACTGTCTTTCCTTCAGATAGCCAGAAGTATTATTGTTTAGCAGTCTCTCCCCATTGCACAGAGGCTTTCTTGCTTCCTCCGTGAAAGTGTGTGAGGGACAATTACCACATTCACTGGAGTTTCTTTTTTGAAAGCCCCACCAACTTTGACAATTACATGGAAAGTTACTGCATTTAGCTTTCCCTCTATTAGAGCCTATCAGCTTACCTTCTTGCTCCCTCAAACTGGGGTTTCTCGGTACAGCTGAGATCACAGAAGTGGACCAGGACGGAAGCTTCCTACGGCCTTTTCCCTTTAGCTTTTCTCCAGATATAAAAATATCCTCAGGCCAGAACTCCTTTTCCCTTCTGTGCCTGTTGCTTGGGTAATTAGCTTTCTCAGCCTTTCTAAGCCTGGCTTCCAAACTGTATCCTTTTTTACCTTCGGGATAAACGTCACTGAGCTTAGACATGTCTGTGCACTGCTCTCTGAAGCAGTCTCCTGGGTTGTCTCTTTCAGCTCTGGAACTAAACCTCTCAGCTTTTCCAGCTCTCTCGGTAGTTCCCTCTCCGGCTCTCACGCTGGCTGAACTCCAACCTCCACTCCAACCCGAACTTCCACCTGAACTTCCCGAACTCTCTCTAACTTCAGGTGAGTTAGGTTTATGTGTGTGTGCCTCAACTCTGCCCCCTCTCAGCTGCTCTTCATTACTTAATGAACCCTGAGCCTTCCTGCTGCTTGGGCGTGTTCTCACACCTTGTGACCTAGTTTGTGTATGTTGCCTATAGCAACTCTGGGCCATGTGTTTCTCTGAGCTGTCAGTGTCAGATCCACTTTCTGCATTTCTACCTATTTCCATAGGCTCTGCTAGATCCACACCGTGACAGGCCACAGAGGTGCAAGAAGCCATGGCCCACACCATCAGTGTCCTGCAGCTTATGGATTTCATGATATATCACTCCCAAGTCTCGCCTCACTCCAACACAGAACTTGGAGTTCACAGGGGCTCGACGGGACACTCTTCAGGCCAGGGATTTTCTTCCTTTGGATAGGGCAGATCGCCTCATGACTTTAGCCATTGATGTGCAATGCCATCATGCAGTGTTGGTAGGATCCATGCTCCGCCTACTGGGCCACATGGCGTCCACAGTCCATATGGTTCCCAACACCCGCCTTCACATGCGGGCGATGCAGTGGTGTCTCTGCTCCCAGTGGACACAAGCCACAGGCAGGCTCTGGAACAAAGTGTCCCGCCAGCTAGTGGAGTCACTCGACTGGAGGCAGGCTATACAGCATCTGCAGGAAGGTATGCACTTCCAGTCCCCAAATCCCCAGAGTGTCCTCACCATGGAATTCTCCTTACTGGACTGGGGTGCCCATTGTGAGGAACTCCACACTCAGGGCAACTGGTCCCTGGCGGAGAACCAGCAGCAGATCAACCTGCTGGAGCTAAGGGCCATTTTTCTGGTGATCAAGGCCTTCCACCACCGCCTGTGGAACCTGTCGGTGTTTGTTAGTCCAAATGGACAACCAGGTCGTGATGTTCTACCTCAGGGGTGGGCAAGTCCGGTCCTGGAGAGCCGCAGACCAGTCAGGTTTTCATGATGTCCCTAATAAATATTCATGAGATCTATTTGCATCCACTGCCTTCCATTGTATGGAAATAGGTTTTCATGATGTCCCTAATGAATATTCATGGACCTGACTGGTCTGCGGCTCTCCAGGACCGGACTTGCCCACCCCTGTTCTGCCTGAACAAGCAGGGGGGCATGCGGTCTCACCACCTTTTCCAGGAGGCAGTAGCCTTCTCATACGCGATTGGTCAGGGAATGCTCCTCAGGGCGATATATCTCCCAGGCCAGAACAATGCCCTATTGGACAGACTGAGCAGGGTCTTCCAGCCGCACGAATGGAGACTAGACCCCAGGGTGGCACAGCGGTCCTTCCAACTCTGGGGCACCTTAAGTCTGGACGCTTCATCAGCTCGACCAATGATCAGCTGCCCCATTTCTGCTATCCCCAGCCTCATCCGTCCTGGGTAGCGGCAAACACCTTTCTCATCTTGTGGTCATAGGGCCTTCTGTACGCTGTCCGAGCCCTCTTCAAGGTCCTGCGGGACAAGGCTTCCATGATCCTGGTAGCCTTGCGGTGGCCCAGGCAGCCTTGGTTTCCCCTGTTGCTCTGCCTCTTGACAGAGCTCCTGGTTCCTTTGGGGAAACGCCCTGGGGCTACTGACCCAGGAGGAGGGCTTCCTTCTTCACCCCAATCTGGGGTCCCTGACGTTAACAGCATGGCTGCTGAACGGGTAGCCTTAGCACCCTTCAACCTCCCAAGGGAGGTGGAGGAAGATCTCCTGGCCTCTCGTAAGAACTCCACGAGACGGGCCTATGCCCTGAAGTGGTGCAGATCCTCAGTGTGGTGTGTAGAGCAATGAGTTGACCTGTTCTCTTGCCAGGTGCACATGGTGCTGCTCTACTTGCTTCACCTCTCGCAAACCGAACTTACCTGAGCATGCTCTCAGCACACCATCATTCTATAGAGAGTAAACCTCTTTCTGCTCAGCCCCTCATTACTTGATTTATGCGGGGCCTTCTGCTCTCTGAGCCTCCCATCCGCCGTCCCCAGTGGAATGGAACCTCAATGTTGTCTTGATGCAGCTCACCATGCCACATTTTGAGCCTCTGGCTACCAGCATTTGCATTACCTTTCCTGGAAGGTCGTCTTCCTGGTGGTGCTCATCTCTGCACACAGAGTCAGCGAGTTTCAGGCCTTGGTGGCCGAGCCACCCTATACTAGGTTCTGCAAGAACAGGGTCGTGCTTTGCACCCACCCTAAATTCCTTCCAAAGATGGTATCTGCGTTCCACCTCAACCAAGAGATAATAACATAGTAAATGACGGCAGATAAAGACCAGTATGGTCCATCTAGTCTGCCCAGTAAGAAGGCCGGAGTAAGATGGCAGGAGTAGGTGCCACTCTATGCAGACCGCCCCTCAGGCCACCTCTCCCCATGTCTTTGTTTAGGGGTGAACCCACCACTCCATGCAGGACACCCCTATTTGTTGAGAAGTTAGATGTTTAAGTTTATTTTGATTTTATTCTGTTGCTATAAATTGATCCTTTGTGTCTGTCCCATGCCATTTTGAATTCTGTCACCGTATTTGCCCCCACCACCTCCTTCAGGAGGGCATTCCAAGCATCCACCACCTTCTCAGTGAAAAAGTATTTCCTGATATTGCCTTTCAATTTTCCACCTTGCAGCTTCATGTTATGCCCTCTCGTTTTACTGCTTCCCCGTCTTTGGAAGAGGTTGTTTGTTCATTATTTCTCCTTAAGTATTTATAGGTCTGAATCATATCTCCCCTATCCCTCCTCTCCTACAAAAGTGTACATATTTAGGTCTTCAAGTCTCTTCTCATAAGGCTTCTGACGCAGGATCCAAATCATTTTGGTTGCCTTCCTCTGAACAGATTCCATTCTTTTTGCATCCTTTGCAAGATACGGTCTCCAAAACGGAAAGTATTCCAAGTGAGGCCTCACCAGTGACTTATACATTGGTATTAGAACCTCTTTCTTTCTGCTGATAATTCCTCTTCGTATGCAGCCCAACATTCTCCTGGCTTTTGCCACCGCCTTGTCGCACTGTTTTGCTACCTTGAGATCTACAGAAATAATCACACCAAGGTCTTTCTCCTGATCCGTGCACACCAACCTCTCGCCCCCTATTGTGCTACCCAAGTGCATGACTCTGCACTTCTTTGCATTAAATCTTAATTGCCAAGCATTTGACCATTCTTCCAGCTTTTGTAGATATTTTCTCATGTTAAGGACTCCCTCGGGAGTCCACTCTTGCAAATTTTTGTGTCATCTGCAAAAAGACAGACCTTTCCATTCAGTCTTTCAGCAATATCACTCACAAATACATTGAACAGTGCCGAGCCCAGAACCGAACCCTGGGGTACCCCGCTAATCATCTTCCTTTCCTCCGAGTGAGCTCCATTTACCATAACCTTGGGACCCATCCCCAAACTACTAAGTTTATTGATAAGCCTCCTATGAGGAACAGTATCAAAGGCTTTGCTGAAATCCAGGTAGATGACATCCATCGCATGCCCCTGATCTAGTTCTCTGGTCACCCAGTTTAAGAACTCAATCAGATTTGTTTGGCAAGATCGTCCTTCGGTAAAACCATGTTGCCTCGGATCTTGCAACCTGTTGGTTTTGAGAGAGTTCACTATTCGCTCCTTCAGAAGCGCCTCCATTACTTTTCCCACCACCGAGGTAAGGCTCACAGGCCTGTAGTTTGACACTTCTTCCCTGTCACCATTTTTGTGTAGAGGTACGATATCAGCCATTCTCCAGTCCTGAGGAACTACTCCTGTTTCCAAGGAACTGTTGAAAACATCCTTTAATGGCCCTGCAAGAACCTCTCTGAGCTCTTTCAGTATCCTGGGATGTATCCCATCCAGTCCCATGGCCTTGTCCACTTTCAGTTTCACAAGTTGTTCTAACACATCATCTTCTGTGAATGGTGTGGTATCTACTTCATTCCCATCTTTATATTTGGGAGTCACAGTTGGTCCTCCTCCAGGATTTTCTTTAGTAAAAACAGAGCAGAAGCATTTGTTTAGCAATTCCGCTTTTTCAATGTCCCTTTCTACGAGTCCATTCCCAGCACTTCTGAGTCCTGCAATTCCACCTCTGATCTTCTTCCTTTCCCGAATATACCTGAAGAAAGTTTTGTCGCCACACTTCACATCTTTAGCCATCTTTTCCTCTGCCTTTGATTTTGTTATCCTTATTTCTCTTTTTGTCTCTTTGAGTTTGATCCTGTATTCATTTCTGTGTTCCTCTGTTTACAAGCTCTTGAATTTTGCGAAAACTGTGTATTTTGCCTTTATTTGAGCAGCCACTTCTTTGGAAAACCAAATAGGTTTCATTCTCCTTTTGTTTTTATTTACTTTTCTTACATATTTATCTGTTGCCCCTTTTATTGCCACCTTTAGTTTAGCCCATTGCAATTCCACTTCCCTTATCTCCTTCCGCCCTGTCAACTCCTCCTTTAGGTACATGGCCATTTTATTTAAGTCAGTGTTTTTGAAGTTTAGGACTTTGAGCTTGCTATAGTTGGACTGCACCTTGGTTGTTATCTCAAACCACACCATGTGATAATTGCTGCTGCTCACAGGTGCACCCACCCAGACATTTGACACGCTATCACTGTTGGTGAGGACTAAATCCAGCGTTGAGCTTTCCTTTGTTGATTCCATCACCATTTGTCTAAGTAACGCATCTTGGAGAGCATCCATAATTTTTTTGTTTCTTTCCAGATTTGCAAAAGGAGTAATCCAATCCACATCGTGTAGATTAAAGTAACCCAATATGATCACTTCCCCCATTGTGGCTATTTTGACAATGTCTAAAATCAATTCGTTATCTAGCTCTTTGATTTTGAGTTAGAGGACTGTAGACTACAGCAGTATGGATGACAGTGCCATCTCCTCTTTCCAACACAACCCAGAGCGCTTCTTCTTTTCCCCATGCCCCTGCATTTCAGTAGCTTTAATATTGCTTTTGACATACAAGGCTACTCCTCCTCTTCCATTTTCTCTGTCTCTTCTGAATAGATTATAGCCAGCTATGGCTATATTCCAATCATGCGATTCATTAAACCATGTTTCCAGTTCATACTGCTAGACCAGTCCAGACAAACGGGTTATGCACCCCTGCCAGCAGATCTTGGAGACAGAGAATTCTACCAGAGCTCTGATAGGCTGGAGCCTGGTGATATAATCCTACCCCTAGGGGTCTCCCTCAGTTTTTCTCTGTCTCCAGCAGATCTGGATGCTTTTTTTTTTTTTTTTTTTTGCTCCTTCAAACAAAATTTAAAATGCTTTATTTCTTTGTGATTTCTCTTGGAGAGATTATGCCCTGAGTTGCCAGTGTACTTATCTGAGCACCAGGATGATTCCAGCTGAAGCTCCTGTGTCCTCTGTCACAGTAGAGATCGCTGATGTGCAGACTCCCCAGCACTAGTCATGAGGGCTATTTAGCTGGATGGTAAGCCTCCTAGAATCCAGTCCCTGGGGCTGATTTTAGTGGTGAGGCAGCTGCAGTGGTTTGAGCAGCGGTCCGTGGCTTCTCTGCACTTTCGGTACTGTAAGTACAGAAACTGTCTTTCTCCCACTGCTGTCTGCAACTCTGTGGTAACTCGATTTATTTTTCTTGATTTTTCAGCGATTTTAGGCACTTCTCTCATGCCTGCAACCCTCCCACCTTCTCCTTTGACTTTTTAAGTTAATTCCTTAGCTTTTGGGGGTTTTAATTCACTCTTTTTGTGTTTTATTTTTGCCGGCGGCCATTTTGAATAGCTAATGAGCCTCGGTTTTTGGCGGGAAGCCAGATTACTTCTCTGCTGGCTTCTAACAGCTATATTGCTGTTTAAGTTGGTTTTTTTTCCCACAACACTTGCTAGCTGTGAGTTGTGAAGGGGTTCCCTTTTCTCTGCCTATGTATTAGCATAATGAATAAAAAGTACGGAAGGCATGGATAGAGAACAGGATGCAATTCAGAGCCACAGTACAATGCTAAGTCACTGACGAATGGTGCAGGGTTCATGGGTTCCATCCCCCACTGTGCCCAACAAAGAAGGCTGGCTGAGGCATTACCTATTATAGGGAATATTGTTAAATGCCTGTTCCTGCGGGACGCAGTTATTTGTTTTTAGTTCTCACTGTGCCTTATTCAGGTTTACGCTGCATAGGCTGTCAGAAGAAACACAGGGACCTCATGAATCAGCTCTGCTCTTCCCCCCCCAGCATCTTGCTTCCCCAGATGAACTTGGGAACTCCTGAGCTTGGCTTCAGTGGAGCTCTCCATTGGCTTTACGCTGCGCTGAGTCTTTACCACGAGAGTTTGGATACCTCCAGGAAGTTCAGGTATCATTTTCTGAAAGAAAACTGTGAGTACCCTGTTTTTTTCTTACTTGCCTCAGCTGCTCTGGGATGATTTCAACTGCATCCGGACCGGCTGCCTCTGAGTTTTGAAGTTCCTACTTTAAATTTTTAGTCCACAAACTGCAGCCGGGTTACTTTGTACGTCCTACTGAATATTGTACCTGTCTTATTCAATATACCATTTGATTGGAATTTTAAGTTAGTGTTTTGGATCCTGACTGTTTTGGGCTCGGCCTAATTAAGCATGCTCACTGTAATCTTCCTACGGCTGGATTTGAGCTTCTACATCCCTCCCCAGAAACACCTTTCAGCCCCTACCATGGAGGTCTGAATGGCTGCGGAGGGATCACACTCTAATTTCCCTACTTTCAGTCACTGTAATTGCCTTACCCTGACTTTGAAAGTTTCTCTATGCCAGCACAGTGAATGACTGACAGTTCCCTTCTCAGCTCAGTGAATACCTGACAGTTTTTCGGTGCCAGCGGCCGTTTTGTTTTTCTCTTCAGTGTTTCTTTTTGGAGGAAACAGCTCTAAACAGCAGTTTCCACACATTTAAACATGCTGTGGAGGCACGTGGAGTTTCAAAATCCTTTTCTTGAAGAGTCTTGGGTTTCCCTGAGCCTACCTTGCTTTTTGTTTTAAATGCAAAAAAAAAAAAAAACCACACAAGAAGAGGAAAGGTGGTTTAAGTCTCTACAATGCTTCTTTCTCTGGCTGTATTATATGTGATATGTAATCAGCCGAAGGGGACATTAATAGATTGCTTGTTTTCCACCTGCACGCTGCATCCCGGAGACTTTCCCCATTCCCACTGCGTTGCTAGCTGGGTTCATCAGCACCTTATCTCCCCCCTCCTCAGAGCCCCTACTGCAGGATCTTCCTGCAGGAGAAGATTCAGTCAGCTCCCATGTCGCTTCCACAGCCGCTGGAGACCACAGCAGCCTTGACTGACAGTGCCTTCCTCACACTCTTCCATCTGGCATGACGCCTGTGACTTTTGGAGTCTTTTGGATTATCTCCTACACCTGCCCAGTAGCAGGCGAGCATATGGCGTGGTCTTGCAAGTGGTCCCATAAGTCCTCAGACCTTAGAGCAGTACGTCCTCCTTGGGGCGTAGAATGTGCCTTGCGGGGTACTATGGATATTCAAGAAAACTTTAAATCTTCGGAGGTCAGCCCTGACTCGTTGGAGTACGGAGATGGGGAATATTCTCCGTCTGTTTTCTTCGCTGACGGTTCTCCGCCTTTTTCGGTAAGAGGAGTTGCCGGCTCTAATCACACAGGTGATGGAGTCGCTCCCCCTAGCCGACACGCCTGCTCCTCCGGATTCTCAAATCCGGTTGCAGCCGCATCCCATTTTCCAGTGCATTCGTACGGCATGCGGTATTGGTCGATTATACCCTTGGTCTCCCTTTCACTTGGACCGTTGGCTGCAATACCCGACGGTTGATGCATTCTGACCAGGGTCATCAGGCATACCACACTTCCGGTTGAGGGCGGAGAGGCGCTCCGCGACCAGCCAGACCTGAAGAGTTGGGAGACTGCTACAGTCCGGTTTTCCTTCGCCCGCTATTTCCTTCTTGCAGGTGTGCGGAGGTCTGGCAGCTCGGGCCGCCCTTCGATGGATTCCGCAGCTTCCAGGTGTTCCCGAGTTGGTTCATTTCAAATCCATTGCTGCATTCCGGGCAGAGGCATTCTGTGATCTCTTGCAGCTGTCAGCTCGCTTCCTAGCACCGGTGTCGGTAGCTAGGAGATGGCTCAGCCTGCG
Organism: Ichthyophis bannanicus; assembly: GCA_033557465.1. NCBI lineage: Eukaryota > Metazoa > Chordata > Amphibia > Gymnophiona > Ichthyophiidae > Ichthyophis > Ichthyophis bannanicus. The sequence goes on from CM066034.1 coordinate 13,579,997, forward strand.
TCAATGGGCAGCGGATGTTGCTTCATTTAAAGGCTCCAGCGTTTAGATGCCATTCGTCCCGGTCCACCGTTGGAAGGAGGACTGGGCCGTTACTCTGTCTATTTTGGAATGCTTCAGGTCCTGGATTCTCTCGGGGCTGGGTGCGACACTCGTAGGGGACGGGTGTTTCTACCTCAGGAACGTTTTCAGAAGATCTCTCTTTAGCTCCGCCACTGCTTGGATCAAGCGGCGCCTCGGCCTTGGGGCTACCTTCAACTCTTGAGGTCCATGGCAGCAACGATAGCCCTCGTTCCGTGGGCAAGAGCGCTCTTGCGCTGCTTGCCGACGGCGCTTCTATCTCGTTGGTTGCTGGTATCGGAGAGTTATCGAATCCGGTTGCCTTTGCTTCTGCCGGTGCGCCGCAACCTCCGCTGGTGGCTTCAGGCACACAATCTTCTACGGGCGGTCCCTCTGGAGTCTCTGCGCTGGATCTTGGTGACGCCAATCGCCGACCTCTCCGGTTGGGGAGCGCCTTGCGGCTTAGCCTCGGCGCAGGGGTGTTGGTCACCTCGCGCAGCCCAAGGGTCTATCAATCCTCTCGAGACGTGGAAAGTGCGCTTCGCCCTTCTTCAGTTTCAGCCTCTAATGCGGCGGTGTGCGGTTCGGATCCTGTCCGACGCCACGACGGTTGCTTACCTAAGCCGCCTAGGCGGCACGCAATGTCCGGATGTCTCACAGGAGAGGCGTTTGCTCCTCCCGTGGGCGGGGGAACATCTTCATGCTGTCGGCACAGCACATCGCAGGCGTGAACAATGTGTAGGCCGATTTTCTCACCCGGCACTCTCTGGAGCCCGGGGCTGGGCTCTGCAGCCGGATGCGTTCCGGTCCATTGTTCACCTGTGGGGCCTACTGACCATGGATCTAATGGCTACGGCACAGACTGCCACGGCTTCGCTGTACTTCGGCCATTGGAGGGACGAGGGAACGCACGGCATAGATGCTCTCTCTCAACCGTGGCCGATTCATCTTCTCCGGTGTGTTTTCCCTCCCTGATCCGTGATATGCATGGTTCTCCAGCGGCTCCGAGACCGTCGCGACCCTGTACTCCTGCTGGCTCTGAGTCGGGCTCGCGGACCATGGTATGCGGATCTATTCCGTCTGTCTGGGGCGTCGATGCTCCGCCTCGAGGCGTTTCTCGGCCTTCTGATTCAGGGACCGGTGGAGATGGAAGACCCGGCTCCTTATTCGCTTACGGCCTGGCAATTCCACGCCGCCGGTTTGCTCGCTACGGCTATTCGCCTAGCGTGGTCGTGACGCTTCTCACGGCGCGGCAGTCTACCACGACGCTGACTTACGCTCGGGTTTGGCGTCTCTTGATGGTTGGTGTTCGCAAAATAACCTCTCACCCTGGCGTTGCGGTGTTCCGGATATCCTGTCCTTTTTACAGGCCGGAGTGGATAAGGGATTAGTGCTCGATTCCTTGCGAGTACAAGTGGTCGCCTCAACTTGTTTTCGGAGTCCTATAGCGGGGCGATCGATAGCTTCGCATTTGGACGTGTCTCGGTTCCTCCGCGGAGTTAGGCCTTCCGGCCTCCTCTGCGTTCGCCTGTGCAGGCGTGAGCTCTCGTGCTTGTCCTCTGTGCCCTCGTTGCTCCTCCCTTTGAGCCTCTGAGGGCATGTTCTCTTCTAGATTTGACTCTGAAGGCAGTCTTCTTGGTGGCCATAACTTCGGCACGCCGTCTTTCTGAGCTCCAGGCTCTCTCGTGTCGACATCCCTATCTCTCGTTTTCCTCCAAAGGCGTTTCTCTGAGAACCGTCCCTTCCTTTGTTGCCCAAAGTGCTGACGCCGTTCGCTGTTGACCAGCCTCTTTTCTTTCCGTCTTTAACAAAGGCGCAGTGTGACAGTGGTCGGTCTCCATTGCGGGCGGTGGACCTTAAGAAGGTTCTTTTTCGGTATCTGGGGGTCGCGGGACCCTTCCATTTGACTGTTGCTCTTTTGTCTTGTTTGCGGGTTCTCGTCGGGGATCCGCAGCCTCCGAATCTACCATTTTTAGATGGGTTACGGAAGCCATTGAGGTGGCGTACCTTCTTCTGGGAGAGCCAGCTCCACCGGGACTCGGTGCTCACTCCTCTCGGGCGCAAGCAACTTTATAGGCCGGGAGGTCTCATGTAGTTCCTCTCGATATTTGCCGGGCGGCGACTTGGTCGTCGCTGTCCACCTTTGTTGGTCATTATAGGTTGGACGTTCATGCCCGTCAGGAGGTCCGTTTTGGAGTTGCTGAGCTGTCGGTGGCCTTGCCCCCCCTTGAACGTAGGTAGCTTGGGTACTGCCTGTTTGTCTGGACTGGTCTAGCAGTATGAACTGGAAGGAGAAATTTCACTTACCGTTAATTCCTTATCGCTTCTCCGGGCCAGTCCAGGGAAAGGTAGGTAGGGTTGTCAATCCCCCATAGTGACTGAGGACTGAAGACTTCAAGCTTTTCTTGTGATGTGAAGCCACTCCCCCTGAGGTTAATCAAGCAGTCTTTCAGTCCTCAGTGACTAGAGAGGATCGAACTTACCTTCTCCCTCAAAGTACACCTGTAGTGGCTTCAATTTCCCTTTTTTTTTTCTTTCTTAAATTTTTGATTGGCTCTAGCAGAGCTAATCTTCTATAGTCCTTTCAACTTTTCTTTTAAAATACGCTGTCACTTTAAGACCGCAGGAGACGTGGGGGACTTAGTTATTACAGTGTGAGGTAGAGCCTGCCTCTATCACTGTTCCGTCTCCCGGTGCAGAGTGATACTGGGGGCCCCAGATTTCTCCTCTGTCTTACCCGCGGTGAGTTTGCCGGTGGTCCCGCTAAACTGTGCACCATTCAGCCGGGCAAAGTTTTACTTCTGCAGTGAGTTTTTATTCTATTTTCTCTTCAGTGTTGATTTTCGGCGATCGGGCCCGCGGGCTCCGGGGCAGTTTGCTTTCGTGTTTACCAACCTTTTTTTCTTTTAATCGAGCTTACTGGTTTTTTTTGGCGATCCCGGAGTTTTTTTTGAACAATGGCTGAGAAGCCTTTGATTAGTTCACCGGAGCCTTCTCCTCACGCCGAAAAGGCGGGAAAGTCCGCCATTTTACCGGCGTCAGGCAGTGCTCTGGCAGAGCCTCAAAAGCCTCATAAACGGAAAGCGAAGTCCTCTAGAGCGGCGGTTTTACCTGATTTACCCTCCCCAGCTCCAACTTTGCCTCAGGAGGACATGGGCTCATTTTTTTCGCCAACTTTTATTCTGGCTATGCACAAAGCATTTCTTATGCGATCTGCTGAGCCTCCGCGGCTTTCTTCTCTTTCTGATCCTGTGTCAGTGCCTCTTTCCCTACCACTGCCTGATGATCCCGGAGAGGGATCCTCTCATATTCAAGATATGGTTCAGGATTCCTTAGATCCCTTGTTGTCTCAGGCCCCGCTGTTACAGGAGCAGGGGGATTCAGAGTCTTTTACAGGACATCCTGGGGAGTGGGACACAGAAGAGTTGGAAGAAGGGGAGATAGCTCCAGGAGAGGATCCTAATGTTTTCAGGGTTTTCCGTAAGGAAGAACTCACAGCCCTCATATCCCAGTCTTTGGCAGCGCTCCATCTCTCCCTTCCCGCGTCTTCTCAGGAACCCTTAGAGGATCCCTTGCTGCAGGGTGTTAAAACTGAACAAAAGTGTTTTCCCTTACACAGAGTGATCAAACAGATGATTGACTCGGAATGGGAGTGTCCGGAGTCTTCCTTACGTGGAAGCCGAGCGTTGGCTTGCCTGTACCCACTTCCTCAGGACGTAAAAGACTTATTTCGCATGCCGAAAGTGGATGCAATTATATCCGCAGTGACTAAAAAGACTACTATTCCTGTGGAAGGGGCTGCAGCTCTAAAGGATCTTCAAGATAGAAAATTGGAGATTCTACTCAAACAGGCTTTTGAGTCTAGTGCCCTGGCTCTGCAATCGGCCGTTTGTGGGGCTTATGTCTCTCGCGCCTCCATTCGTTGGTTGCAAGGCGATACTTCTCCTGATGCTCCTGCTGCAGTTCCCGATGCACCTAAACTGGAATCAGCCGCTGCTTGTATGGCAGATGCTTTTTATGATTTGCTGCGAATTGCAGCTAAGACCATGGCCTCTCTGGTAGCTGCCAGGCGTTTTCTTTGGTTACGCAACTGGTCGGCGGATGTTGCTTCCAAATTGAGACTTAGCAAATTGCCCTATCAGGGTAAATTGCTTTTTGGGGAGGCTTTGGAGAAGATTGTTAAGGATTTGAGCGACGCTAAGGGCGGTCGTTTGCCTGAGGACAAACCCAAACCTTCCCGAATGCTTCCTTCCGGCAGGGGGTTCGGAAGGGAATCCCGTAGGTTTCGGGGGGCGTGCTTTGCGCCCTATTCCAGGGGCCGTTCCTCCTTTCGGGGGACTTCCTTTCGGGGAGCCAGAGGATTTGGCAGGTCCTACTTTGGGGCATCCCAGCCCTCCAATAAGAAGCCGCAATGAAGGTCAGTTGGTCCAGCCGCTAATTCCGGTGGGAGGACGCCTACAGGACTTTCTAGCGGTCTGGACCACCATTACCTCAGACAAGTGGGTGTTGGAGGTCATCCGGGAAGGTTACGCGCTCGATTTCGCATGCCCGTTGTTGCCCGCCTTTGTAATGTCTCCCTGTGGTCCCGGTCGGAAAAAGCAGGCCATTGTGGACACCCTGACTCGCCTGTTGCAGCTCAAGGCTATCGTTCCCGTACCTCGGGACCAATACGGTTGCGGTCGATACTCGATCTATTTTGTGGTTCCCAAGAAAGAAGATTCTTTTCAGCCCGTTCTAGATCTCAAAGGGGTCAACTGTTCCTTACGGGTGCCTCATTTTCGCATGGAAACCCTCCGTACCGTAGTTCGGGCAGTTCAGCCGGGGGAGTTTCTCTCGTCCATCGATCTCACGGAAGCGTATCTGCACATTCCCATAAGGAGTTCGCATCAGCGTTTTTTGCGCTTCGCTCTCCCCATGGGTCATTACCAGTTTCGAGCGTTGCCATTCGGTCTGGCTACGGCTCCGCGTACTTTCACAAAGCTTATGGTGGTTGTGGCAGCAGCGCTTCGGAAGGAAGGGATCAGGGTACACCCTTATCTCGACGATTGGTTGATCAGAGCCAAGTCGCGATCTGCCTCGGTTCAAGCGACGGCTCGAGTGGTGCAACTTCTCGAGCAACTCGGCTGGGTGATCAACCAAGTCAAAAGTCACCTGCAACCGCAGCAGCAGCTGACTTATCTCGGAGCATATTTCGACACCGCACAAGGAAAGGTATTTTTGCCCGACGTTCGTGTGGAAAAGCTGCTGCAACAGATCCGAGCGTTTCTCAACTTAACGGCGCCGTCGGCTTGGACGTATTTGCAACTGTTGGGTTCCATGGCGGCGGAACTGGATCTTGTTCCGTGGGCCAAGGCTCACATGCGCCCCTTGCAGCAGGCGTTGCTTACACAATGGTCTCCGCAGCTTCATCCGCTCTCTCAGCGTCTCCCCTATCCCGAGAGCGTCCGTCACAGTCTGCACTGGTGGTTAGTTCGGGAGCACCTCACAGCGGGAATGCCCTTGCAAGACCCCTCGTGGGTGTTACTGACCACGGATGCAAGCCTCTCGGGGTGGGGTGCTCATTGTCAGTCACGCATTGCACAGGGAACTTGGTCCACAATAGAGAGTTCATGGTCGATCAACTGTCTGGAGCTCCGAGCGGCTCGCTTAGCTCTGCTTCACTTCGCAGCGCTGCTCCAGGGGACAGCGGTCAAGATTTTTTCCGACAATGTTGTGACCGTCGCATATATCAATCGTCAGGGGGGGGACGAAGATTCCTTCTCTACTGTCCGAATGCCAACAATTGATGGATTGGGCAGAGAGCAATCTCCTGGCCATCTCCGCAGCACATGTCGCGGGCAAAGAAAATCTACAGGCGGACTTTCTCAGCCGTCATCTCCTCGATCCAGGGGAATGGGAATTAAATGCGGCGATCTTTCATCAGCTAACGTTGCGTTGGGGACAGCCAGTGATGGATCTCATGGCCTCCTACAGCAATGCCAAGGCCAGCCGTTTTTTTCAGCAGGCGCAGGGAACGCATGTCGGAAGGTCTCGATGCCCTAGTTCAACCCTGGCCTTGCGATGCGCTCCTCTATGTGTTCCCGCCTTGGCCAATGTTGAGTCGGGTTATTCAGCGCATAGCGGGTCACCGGGGGAAGGTGATTCTCATTGCTCCCGATTGGCCTCGTCGACCCTGGTATGCCGATCTTGTTCGACTCCTTGTAGCTCCGCCGTGGCTCCTTCCAGTTCGTATCAACCAGTTGCATCAGGGTCCCATTCTCATGCCGCGAGTGGATCGCTTCTTGCTTACGGCTTGGCTCTTGAAAGGTCTCGCTTAGAAAGCAGGGGTTATGCAAGTTCTGTTGTAACTACCCTTCTCCAATCTAAACGTCCAGGAACTTCCTTGGGATATGTTCGCGTCTGGCGTCTTTTTGAAGCTTGGTGCAAGCGACAAGAGGTATCACCTCTGGCTTCTACCGTGCCTCATCTTCTCCTCTTTCTGCAACAGGGGTTAGATAAGGGGTTGGCTCTCAGTACCCTTAAGGTGCATGTCGCGGCACTATCTTGTTTTAGGGGCTTGGTGCAACATCGCCGTCTTTCCGCTCATCCGGATGTTCGCCGCTTTCTACGAGCAGCGCAAATTATACGTCCTCCTCGACGACCTATCGTACCTCCTTGGGATTTGAATATTGTCTTGGACGGTTTGTCTAGGTCGCATTTAAAGTTCCTCTGCGCTACGCAAATTCGGGAGTGTTCTTGGAAAACGGCCTTTTTGGTGGCTTTGTGTTCCGCTCGACGAATTTCAGATTTGCAGGCCTTATCTTGCCAAGAGCCTTATCTGCAATTTCTTCCGGAGCGGGTGGTCTTACGAACAGTTCCCTCTTTTTTGCCTAAAGTCCTCTCGGTTTTTCATATTAACCAATCAATAACATTGCCCGTATTTTCTGAGAGCGATGGCTCGCCAATTGATCGAGCGCTTAAACATTTGGATCTTGGCCGAGTCTTAAGAAAGTATATTAAGCTCTCACGACCGTTTCGAAAGACGGACAGACTTTTTGTCCAGTGGACTGGTCCACGGAAGGGGCAAGCTGCGTCAAAATCTTCTATCGCTCGTTGGGTTCGCTCTGCTATTGCAGCAGCTTATCAAGCTAGGGGGATTTCCCCACCTGAGGGTCTCAAAGCTCATTCCACTCGTGCTCTCGCAACATCCTGGGCAGAATTTGCTTTTGTTCCCCCAGTGGATATCTGCAGAGCGGCGACTTGGTCTACACTGCATTCTTTCGCTAGGCATTACAGATTAGATGTCCAGGCTAGAGAAGATGCCAGAGTGGGAGCGTCAGCTCTTATCGCCGGTTTGGCGGGTCCCTCCCCTTCTTAGGTACTGCTTTGGTACTGCCCTACCTTTCCCTGGACTGGCCCGGAGAAGCGATAAGGAAGATGAAATTAGTTCTTACCTGCTAATTGTCTTTCCTTGAGCCTTCTCCGGGCCAGTTCAGGGTCCCACCCTGTTCTCTATCTACTACGTGCATTGTAGGATCGGTGTTCGCTTTCTCCGGCCTCTACAGAATTACATCGTCTATATCTTCTAGAGGAGGATGCTTAGGGGCCTCTAGTATTCAGTCTACACCGCTGGCAGCTATTATAGCTTGCATATGTAAATATTATTAAAAAAAAAAAAAAAAGTTTGTAGTAAATGTTTTTCACGGACTATAGAATGTTAGCAGTATGTGCAGGGTTAATCTGCTGTGTTTAGTTTCTTTCTCTTTAGTCGCTTTGTCAGAAGGAGACTGCTTGATTAACCTCAGGGGGAGTGGCTTCACATCACAAGAAAAGCTTGAAGTCTTCAGTCCTCAGTCACTATGGGGGATTGACAACCCTACCTACCTTTCCCTGGACTGGCCCGGAGAAGGCTCAAGGAAAGACAATTAGCAGGTAAGAACTAATTTCATCTTTCCTTTCCTGGATTACTGCTAGACCAGTCCAGGACCTGCCCTGCTGTTGGTTGGAGTGCCGCTGGTGCGGTGCAGCCGCCGACCGCGGTTCTTCTCTTTGCCGGTATGCCTCGCCATGGGCAGTCCATGGGTTCGTAGGTGGATACTGTTTTCAGCTCTAGGGAGTTCTTTGGCTCCCTTGTATATAGTTCACTTGAGACCCTCTGGGGTGATGTTACAGTTCATGTTGCATTAGCTTGTGGACGTAACTGAGGGAGACCCCTAGGGGTAGGATTATATCACCAGGCTCCAGCCTATCAGAGCTCTGGTAGAATTCTCTGTCTCCAAGATCTGCTGGCAGGGGTGCATAACCCGTTTGTCTGGACTGGTCTAGCAGTATTCCAGGAAAGGAAATTAACGGTAAGTGAAATTTCTCCTTCTGTAATGGCCACAATGTCCAAGTCCATTTCCACCATTAGGGCTTCCAGGTCTGGAACTTTATTGGATAAGCTTCGAGCATTTGTGCTCATTGCTTTCCAGCATTTAACTGGCTTGCGTGTGTTTTGCATTGATTTTGTTCTGTCTACCTCTTCCCACTTGTTTTTGATGTGTTGTTTAAAAGTGTGTCTGTATCTGATGATGATCTGCTTTTGCAGGGAGTGACGTCCAGAACTTGACCTTCCCCCATCCGCCACCCCCTTTTTCTAGTTTAAATGCGTATCCACATACTGGCTGAATTTTTCACTTAGGATTCTTCTCCCTGCGACAGAGAGATGTAGTCCATCAGCACAGTATAGTCTCTTGTTGGTCCATCTGTTTCCCCAGTCACCTATAAAGCTGTATCCTTTCTCTTTGCACCAGGTTTGGAGCCATGCGTTAAAGCTCTTTATGCGATTTAGCCTTTCTGCCCCCTTACCAAGAACAGGTAGAACTTCTGAGAATGCTAGCTACAGTGTTAACAATGGGCTTTAGTTTCTCCCCCAGAGATTGAAAGTCCCTTTGAACTGTAGTGGCACTGTTTCTCCAGGACCAAGCAGGAAGTCAGTCCTCACATATGGGTGACGTCGGCGCCGACGGAGCCCTCGCGGAGCAATTTTCCCCAGCTTCCAAAGAAAGCCTTTGGGAATTGCAGCGCGCATGCGCGGTCGCCTTCCCGCCCAAGGGTGCCATCTTAGCCAGTCTTCTTTTTTCCGCGGAGCCCTACAGACGTTGTCTCACAGTCCCCGCAGAAAAGTTGATTTTCTTCAATTATTTTAAGTTTTCTTCGGTTCGACGCCGGTCTCTTTCCTGCCGGACTCGCGACGCCGGTTGCGAGTCCTTTTTTCCTTGTTTTTCGGTTTTTCTGACTTTTCTGTCAGTTTCGTTTTTTCTTCGATTTTTCGCTGGCAGCCCGGTCCTTTGACCTCGCAGGGGCCCTTTTTCCCCCGATGGCTGCCAGTGGCTTCAAACGGTGTGTTCAGTGTGACAAAAATATGTCTCTAACTGACACACATGATCATTGTCTACGCTGCCTGGGCCCAGATCACGAAGAACTGATCTGTGGGGCCTGCAGCAAGATGTCCTCCAAAGCTTTACGGAGTCGGCGGCATCAGCGGGAAAGAATCTTCACTGATCCCACCCGTACCCGGACCTCGTCGGAGGCTTCGGCGTCCAGAGGCTCTAGCTCTGAGCACCGTCGAAGTTCCTCGGACAGAGGGTCTCCCTCGGGGGATCATCATCGGAAGTCGAAACCCGCGAGGGCGGCGTCGGTGGACGCTCCTGGTTCCGCGAGGGCCAGGTCGCATAGCCCCGATAGCCGTCCCGGGTCTTTGGAGATGGAGCGTCTCGCAAAACGGCCTCGTCTGGAGAAGGACTCGTCTGATCCGGTAAGTCCTGTTGTCCTCGTGGACTCGCCTCCGAGGGGTCCGACGTCGGGCCCGACGCCATCGGGGCCCGAGTCGGGGGCTGCTGGGTCTCCTGAGTTCGGACTCAAGTTGACGGCCTTGGAGAGCAGCCTGGCTGCCTTCATGGACCAGCAGCGGGCATTGATCGCTGGCCTCGCTGGCGCTTCTGCCCTGACCGCCGGGACGTCGACGTCTAAGTCGACCCCGGAGACCGAGCCGATCCTCGAGTCCATGCGAGCTCGAGTCGATCCTCGGTCGAGATCACCCTCGGCCTCCCGTTCGGGACCGAGGTCGCCGACGCCGACCCCCTCGGCGTCAGGGCGGCTGGCATCTACGCCCGCCCGACCTGACCCCATTGACTCCTCCTCGGAGTCGGCCTGGGAATCCGAGGAGGAAGAGTCACCTGATTCCTTTCGGACTCGGTGTGTCCCATCGGACTCCCCTGAGTCTGAACCTCGGAAACAGTCCCCTCCGGAGGACGCCCGGTTCTCGGACTTCGTAAGGGATATGGCCAAGGCCTTGGCCTTCCCTGCGGATCCCGAGGAGGAACCTCGAGCCGAAGAGCTCGACGCCCTCCAGTACGACTCTCCTGCAAAGGAGCACTTTACTGTACCGGTTCCTCCCATGCTGGAACGACTGCTCTTCCGCATGTGGGAGAGTCCGGCGTCGTCGCCGGTTTTAAGCAAGCGGGTCGATTCCATCTATCGAGTCCGCAAGAGCCCTGGCTTCCAGAAGGCACAACTGCCGCACCATTCCATGGTGGTGGAATCGGCCATGCATAGGCTCAAGTGCCAGAAGATGCACTCCTCGGTGCCTCCCGGCAGGGAGGCCCGCAACCTGGATGGCCTCGGTAAGAAGTGTTTCCAAGGCTCTATGCTTGCTTGTCGGGTCCAGACCTACCAGCTCTACATGGGCATGTACCTTAGAGACCTGGCTAAGGAGATAGCCGGATTCTCTGCTGGACTTTCCGAGGAACCTTTGCGGAGGTTCCTAGCCTTGTCCACTGGAATTCGAGAATGCTCCAAGTTCATTTCTCGAGCAGCCTATGATGGCTTTGAAGCATCGGCTTGAGCGGCCGCAGCCGGCATCGGTGCCCGCCGACAGGCTTGGCTTCAGTCGTCTGACCTTGAACCCTGGGTGCAGGACAAGTTGGTCGATGTCCCCTGCCGAGGTGAGAACCTATTTGGCAAGCCCATGGCTGAGAAGGCTGCGCAAATCGAGACGGAAACTCTCACCAGAACAAGGCTCTCTAGAAAGACCTCTGCCCCTTCCCAAAAGAAGAAGGGCTCGGGAAAAAAGTCCTTTTACCCGAGGAAGGCGGCTGCCTATAAACACTACCCTCAGTATCAGGCCTCCTCAGCTCCCCAACAGGGTCAGCAGGCCAAGGGACGGGGTAACAGGTCCCGTAGGCAGCAAGCCCCCAAGCCTGCACCACCGGCCCCTGCTCAGCAGGGTGGGGGTTTTTGACTTCATCGACATAGCCTCTCCCCCTCAGCTGGTTTCTCCCAGCACAGGAGGCCGGCTGGTCCACTTTGCCCACAGGTGGTCCAACATCACATCAGATGCCTGGGTGCTTCATGTTGTGCGAGAAGGCTATCTTCTCCACTTCCACCAGGTCCCTCTCTCCTATTTTCTGGGAGAGCCTCCACGACTCCCTCTGCACAGGGACTTACTCCTTCAGGAGTTAGCAAGTCTTCTTCAGGAACAGGCTGTGGAACCGGTGCCCCACCACCTGAGAGGTCAAGGCTTTTATTCCAGGTATTTCCTAATACCAAAAAGAACAGGAGGCCTCAGACCCATCCTGGACTTGCGCAACCTCAACAAGTTCCTCGTGAGGGAAAAGTTCAAGATGCTTACCCTTGGAATCCTTCTGCCCTACCTCCAGCAGGGAGATTGGCTATGCTCCTTGGATCTAAAGGATGCCTACACGCACATCCTCATCCACCCAAGCCACCGCCAATACCTAAGGTTTGTGGTGGCAGGAAATCATTACCAGTACAGAGTACTGCCCTTTGGCCTATCCTCCGCACCACGAGTCTTCACAAAATGTCTCGCGGTGCTGGCGGCTTATCTCCGGCTTCAGGGCCTCTATGTCTTTCCTTACCTAGACGACTGGCTCATCAGAGCATCGTCCTCTCAAGAGGTCACACAAGCCACGCACCGCACTGTGACACTTCTCCTGTACTTGGGCTTTGTCGTAAACTTCGCAAAGTCCACTTTGCTCCCCTCGCAAGATCTCGAGTTCATCGGCGCAAGATTGCACACTCTTCAGGCGCGAGCTTTCCTGCCTCTCGACAGAGCTCAGCGGCTCATGGACCTAGCCGGCCGTTTTCGCAGCCAATCCCTGGTCTCGGCCAGGCGCTTTCTGAGACTACTCGGCCATATGGCTTCCACCGTCCACGTGACCCCCAACGCCCGCCTGAATATGCGGCCTGCTCAGTGGTGCCTTCGCAAGCAGTGGCAACAGGCCACGGGCGGCCTCGCCGACTTAGTGCAGATCTCCGGCCCGCTGGCCTCTTCTCTGCAGTGGTGGCTTCATCAGCCGAACCTGGTACTCGGAATGCCTTTTCAATCTCCTCCGCCTGCTCAAGTACTGACGACCGATGCTTCTCTCCTGGGATGGGGAGCGCATTGCCAAGGGGCATGTACTCAAGGTCTCTGGACCTCGTGGGAGTCTGCGCAGCAGATCAACTTCCTGGAGCTCAGAGCAATCCGTCTGGCTCTCAAGGCTTTCTCCCACCTGACTTCTCGCCGGTCCGTCCTTGTCCAGACGGACAATCAAGTTGCCATGTTCTACGTGAACAAACAGGGGGGCACGGGCTCCTTCCTTCTCTGTCGGGAAGCGCAGAGGCTCTGCTCTTGGGCCGTCAGCCGCGGCATTCTTCTCAAGGCAGTTTATCTCCCAGGCCAAGAAAATTGCCTGGCGGACAAACTTAGCAGAATCCTCCAGCCGCACGAGTGGCGACTGGATCCCTTGGTAGTTCAAAAACTTTTTCTGAAGTGGGGCCTCCCCACGCTGGATCTTTTTGCCAGTCCTCTCAACCGGCAACTTCCTCGTTTCTGCTCTTGGCAGCCGCATCCCCTCCGAGTAGCGGCGGATGCTTTTCTGCTCTCATGGTCGAAAAGCCTTCTGTATGCCTTTCCTCCCATACCGCTAATCTCTCAAACTCTTTTCAAGGTTCTCCGAGACAAAGCTTCCATGATCCTGATAGCTCCTCGGTGGCCCAGACAGCCGTGGTTTCCACTCCTGCTGCAACTGGCGGTGGAGGCTCCGTTCCCTCTGGGGTTTCAACCAGATCTCCTAACACAGGATCAGGGGTCCCTGCTACACCCCAACCTCAGATCTCTACATCTGATGGCCTGGCTGCTGAAAGGGTAGTCCTTGCTCCCCTTCTACTGCCGGCAGAGGTGGAAGAGGTCGTCCTAGCTTCCCGGCGACCTTCTACCCGCAAATGCTACGCCCTTAAATAGCGTCGTTTTTCCGTTTGGTGTACCCAGCAGTCTCTGGATCCCTTCTCCTGCTCGGTATCGGTGGTCTTGCAGTACTTGCTCTACCTCTCTAATCTTGGACTTAAGTCCAACTCCGTCAAGGTTCACCTCAGTGCTCTTTCAGCACATCATGTGCCGGTGGACGGCAGACCTCTTTCCAACGACCCTCTCGTGGCAAGGTTTCTCCGAGGTCTCCTTCTCCTTAAACCACCTCTGCGCCCGCCAGCGCCTGACTGGGATCTGAATGTGGTTTTGCAGCGGATCACCTGTCCGCCTTTTGAACCTATGGCTACCTGTCCTCTCCGTTTTCTTTCTTGGAAAACCTTATTCTTGATAGCCCTCACTTCCGCTAGACGCGTAAGTGAACTACAGGCCCTCGTGTCTGATCCCCCTTACACTCGGTTCTACAAAAATAGGGTAGTCCTACGGACTCACCCTAAATTTCTTCCAAAAGTGGTCTCCCCTTTTCACATCAATCTGGAGGTGGTACTTCCGACCTTCTTTCCCAGGCCATACTCCAGCCGAGCTGAAATGGTCCTGCATACCCTGGACTGTAGAAGGGCGTTGAACTTCTACCTTGACCGTACGCGGGAGCACCGCAAAGCTGCTCAGCTCTTCGTGTCTTTTGACCCCAATAAATTGGGGCTCCCTGTCTCCAAGCGTACTCTGTCCATCTGGGTTGCTGACTGTATCGCTTGGGCTTATGGAGCAGCCGGACTCTCGTTAGAAAGTCGGGTCACGGCTCATTCTGTTCGGGCGAAGGCTACGTCAGTGGCTTACCTCCGCTCTGTTCCATTGGCAGACATCTGCCGGGCCGCTACTTGGTCTTCGATCCAGACTTTTGCGGTCCATTACTGCCTCGAGAGGGAGTCCCGCAGGGACAGTGTTTTCGGACAGGCAGTCCTCCGAAATCTCTTCGAGGTTTGAGCAACTCCTACCCTCCATCCCGGATGTTGGGCTACCGGTGGGTAATAATTCAGTGAAGATTCCTTCCTTCTGTGCTGCTGAGCTAGAGGGAGCTCATTTTTGTGCTTAGGTTCTCCGGTAGCCTTAAGCTTGGGAGTCCCATATGTGAGGACTGACTTCCTGCATGGTCCTGGAGAAAGCGTAGTTACTCACCTGTAACAGGTGTTCTCCAGGAGCAGCAGGAATCAGTCCTCACAACCCTCCCTCCTCCCCTTCGAGTTGCAATCATATCATTTAGTTTTTTTAAAGAATTTTTAAGCTGTCTTTTAGCTATGTCATCAGACTGGCTAAGATGGCACCCTTGGGCGGGAAGGGGACCGCGCATGCGCGCTGCAATTCCCAAAGGCTTTCTTTGAAAGCTGGGGAAAATTGCTCCGCGAGGGCTCCGTCGGCGCCGACGTCACCCATATGTGAGGACTGATTCCTGCTGCTCCTGGAGAACACCTGTTACAGGTGAGTAACTATGCTTTCTAGCCAGGTCATTTGTACCTAAGTGTATAAAAATATCAATTTTGGAGTGCTCACTTTCAGCGCTAAGTACATCAACAATTTGGTTTGTATTTTTGCTAGATGAAGAGCCTGGGAGGCATTTGACTAACTTCCCTCCTTTGAACTGTGTTTCCAAGTTGGTGCCTCTGATGATGGAATCACCAAGTAGTAGTAGTTTTTCTGTTCCTTGAGTCTTTCTTCATAATTGGTGCTTTATCAGGAGATTGGGCATTGACTGTCTTATTCAAGGGCCCTTGAGCTTCCCTGGCTTGGGCATCCTCATTAACCAAAGCAGAGAGGCACTATGCAGTGATATCTCTTGATGTACAGGGTGTTTCTGCATTACCGGACGTAGTCTACCAGAGCCCACTGTGATCCATTTCTTCCTGGGATGTTTCAGTCTCTGTGGGAGTGGCGGGGGACTTTGTTTGTTTGGTTTGTATCCTAGAAGAGGTGCATTTCATTGCAGCTACTTCTTCCCTTAATAGAGTCAATTCATTTTGTATGGCTGCCAACTTGAGGCATATAGGGCAAGCTCTTAGGTTCCAGATGGTTCGTCTCAGAATTAAAGCACCACAATTATTGCACTGAATATAAGACATGTGTGGTCGAATTAAGAGGATAGATGTCAACGTATATGACCGCTATATAAGCAATGCAGCCTGGGGTTGGGTGGGGTGAGGGTTGGGGGTGGGAACCTAAATGTCCTTGGCCAGCAGGTCTTACCTGAACCAAGGGCACCTTTAGATTTCTGATTGGAGGGCTACCCAAGGAAAGCAAGCAGATTATTCCCAGAAGTGAATGTAAAACCAGCAGTTAACTTAGCTACACAAACCACCAGGATAGGTAAACCCAATTAAATCTTATATATTAGCTACACAACCAACAGGATAGGTAAGAAAATAGGTAAGAGATACCAAGCTGCAAGCTTATTAAAAGATAGAAAGCTATAAGCTTATCTGTTTGTATGAGAAGCTGTGGAGCTGTGAGATGGTGCTTCTTTCCATGGCCCCATGCCGACTAGGTGGCCGTTCTCCGTACTCTGGATTGTAAGAGGGCCCTGTCCTCCTATCTGCAACGTACCAAGGGCACTGCAAAGCCTTACAGCTTTTTGTTTCCTACAACCCCAGTTGCCTGGGGGAGGCTGTTATCAAGGGCACCCTGTCCACCTGGGTAGCGGACTGCATCATCTTTGCCAATGATCAGACTGGGCTCTCGTTGGAGTGCCAGGTCATGGCACACAACATCTGGGCTATGGCGACCTTGGTTGCAAGCTTGCGCTCTGTCCCTGTGGCAGACATCTGCTGAGTTGCCACCTTGTCCTCAGTCCACAATCTCTTCAAGGTTTAAGCAACTCCTACCCTCTGACCCTTCTGTATTCAGGCTACTGGAGTGATGGTTCTGCCTGGACACTGGGGTCCTTAGAGTTTCTCCTCAGATTAGCTTGCGGCTTCTCACGGCTGGGCTGTGTTTTCTACAGGTTCTCGGTAGTCTGTAGCTAGGGAGTCCCACATGCAAGGACTGACTTCCTGCTTGTTCTTGGAGAAAGCACATTTACTCACCTGTAACAGGTGTTCTCCAGGGACAGCAGGAATCAGTCCTCATAACCATCCATCCTCTCCTTGGAGTTGCTGTAACTTTTTTTTGCCATCTTCTTTTGTCGGCTCTAGCTATCTCATCTGACTGAGTAAGATGGCACCCTTGGGCAGGAATGTGTGATGGCATCTCCCAAAGGCTTTCTTTGAAAGCTGTGGAGATGCTTCTGTGTGGGCTCCTTCGGCACAGACGTCACCCATATGTGAGGACTGATTCCTGCTGTCCCTGGAGACCATCTGTTACAGGTGAGTAACTACGCTTTTGGGAAGTTGAGGCATCGAAGGTTTTTAGCCTGGGCTGCATTCTCCAAAATCTGCTGCCGATGGAGCTGAAAACTTTTTTTTTTTTTATAAAACTTTATTTAAGTCCACCATAACATACAACAACATTGCAACATATGTCACCACGGGGGGTGTGTACTCTTCTCCCCCCCGTGGGCAGCAGTAAGAAGACACAATAGGTGGACATTTTACAATATATCCCCTCCCCAGCCCTCCCACCCCCCCCTACCCACCCACTCACTCCCCCCCCACTCCACTTCTCGTTAATAAAATCAAATAATCGTCAAGAACAGCATGGCAGTAATCAATCCGTCACTGGACCGGTCTCGTTTAACTCCCCCCCTGAAGGACTGCGTTGCGGCTTTGGGCCCCGAGTTGTTGAATATATGGCTCCCAGACCGACAGGAACACTGTCCAACGCTTGGCACTGCCCCGCGCCATCCAACGCTCTGTCAGCATGAGTTGGTGGAAACTATTCCGCCATTCACTAAAGGTAGGCAGCTGGCGTTCTCTCCACAAACGAAGGAGCGGTCCCTTACCCACCAGACAGGCCTTCCGCACAAGCAAACACTCGCCAGGTGTTGCGGGGCAGGGGGTCGGCAGCTGGTCAAGCACTACCAATAGGGCTGTCCAGCGAAGCTGACATTGAAGCACTGTGCGGAGAAAATTGCATATCCTTACCCAATAGGCCCGCACTCCTCGGCAACCCCACCACATATGCAATAAAGTGGCCAGGGGCTCCGCGCAGCGCGGGCAGGATCCGTCCGTCTCCAGACGGCTGCGGAGCGCCCGCCTCGGCGAGAAATGAGCCCTGGTCACACATTTAAATTGAATCTCACGCCAGCGCACCCCCTGCACCAGCCTTCCAATCCGCTTCAAGGCCGTCAGCACCAACCCTGGCGGCACATCTCCTCCCAGTTCGGCTGCCCAAGCTTTTTCAACACTACTATAATCAGGGAAAGGGTGGAAGGGTTCTAGACAATTTCGGAGAATAGAAATCGAGGGTGGGCGCTCCTCCCCCATCCGAAAAAATTCCAAAATGCGGGCAGAGCGCGACGCCTGTAGCGAGTCTCGTGGCAGGGACGCCACGTAGTGGGAGGCTTGCATGTATGCGAAACAATGCGAGTCAGGGAGACCATATTCCCGACTGAGCGTCCGGAATGAGTTAGAAGTTCCCTCATGATCGACCAAATGCCCCACTGTCCGGATGCCCCGCAGCCACCAATCCCGAAACACCGCAGTCTCAGAACCGGGAGTGAACTGAGCATTCCCCTGCAACGGCAACCAGCTAGACACCTTCCATTCAGCATTCCAACAATTATTAAGTTGTTGCCAGGTACGTCGGGTCGATACCACTAAGGGACTCTGCCGAGGAGAAGCTAGGAAATCCTTGTGCGAGCCGTGTAGAATCCCTAGAAGGGACGCAGGAGCTACTAAACACTCCTCCAAAGACCTAGGGGTATATATTTCCGTCTCCCCTAACCAATCCCCCAGGTGTCTGGCTTGACAGGCCAGTGCGTAAGTTTTCAAATCCGGTAAGCCCATACCCCCCTCCCTCCATCTACCAAGTAGTCGAATCCACGGGATTCGCGCCCGCTTTCCCCGCCAAAGAAACCTCTTTAGCAAAACTTCCACTTTACGCAGGTCACGACTTAGCAGCCAGACTGGCAGGGTTTGCAGCCAATACAATATTCGAGGTAAAATGATCATCTGTATCGCCGCTATCCTCCCCGCTAGCGATAGCGGGAGGGGTTCCCACGCTTTTAATTGTACTGTCAGATTCCGCAGAATCCGATCGAGGTTACGCCGATATAGATCATGGGGGTTTCCGGTCAGTGTGATTCCCAAGTAGGTAAATTCCTTCTCAGCCCACCGTAGTGGGAATGGGCCTCTCCAAGAACCGCCGAGGTGTCCTAGGACATCCACTGCTGCCGATTTGTCTTTGTTAATGCGCAAGCCAGCAAAGGCTCCAAACCTCTGAAACTCATCCAAGAGCTGTTGCAGGGAGGCGGCCGGAGAAGTCAAATGAACTAACAAATCGTCGGCAAATGCCGAGATGGTGAAAGTCTGCGACCGGAGCCGCACCCCCTGTATCCCTCCCGACGTTGCAATGGTGCGAATCAGCGGATCTAAGGAGAGGACAAATAGTAGGGGCGATAAAGGGCAGCCCTGTCTCGTACCTCTTTCCAACATAATATCGTGCGACAAGAGGCCGTTGCACAATATACCTGCAGTCGGTGTAATGTATAAGCTTTTCGCCATTTTGCAAAACTCTGCCCCAATGCCATATTTTGGTAACAATCCCCAGAGATAACCCCAGTCCACCCTGTCAAATGCTTTTTCCGCGTCAAAGCTAATCAATAACGATGGGATATTATGTGCCTGCACCCACTCCAAGGAGGCCAGAATCTTTCGAAGGTTCCGGACAGCGTGGCGGCCCCTTACAAAGCCCACTTGTGCTTCGTGAATTAGATGGCCTAAGACCCCTGCCAGTCGATCTGCCAGAATTTTCGCAAAGAGTTTGAGATCAAAGTTTAGTAGGGATATAGGCCGGTATGCAGCCGCCTGTGTCGGGTCTTTACCCGGTTTCGGGATCAGGGTGATATAGGCATGATTGCGCCCCCACCGAAACGCCCCTTTCTCCGTTCTGGTGGTAAAAACCTCACGCAGCACTGGGCCCACGCCATCTCCTAGGATTTTATAGAATTCAGCACCTAGTCCGTCAGGTCCCGGCGTTTTGTAGCACTGGGCTGCGGCTATGGCGGATTGTATCTCCAGTGTGGTAGGGGATAGATCCAGAGCCTCCCTTTGATCTGCCGTGAGTTGGGGCAGCTGCATAGCTGCGAGGTAATCCTGCAGCTCCTCTGGAGGGCCAGCTGCCGCTTTGTATAAATTTTGAAAGAAATTCCGAAAAATCTCTGCAATTTCTACAGTCTCCCTATGGATACGTCCCTGACCGCCTTTTAATGCCGCTACGTGGGCAGAACCCCGTCGGGCCCGCAAACATCGCGCTAATAGCTTGCCGGGTTTATCCCCGTAGCAGTGTAGGCGAAATCGATAAAACAGAACCGATTTCTTTGCACGCTGGTGCAAGAGCTCGTTTAATTCAGTTTGGGTTTCCCACAACAACTTCTTGTTTGGTGTCGTAGGCGTATGGGCGCACCTCCGGCGTAATTTTGTGGTTTGGCGTTCAAGTATTAGTATGCGTTCGGCCATCAAACGGCGCCATCTGGCGGCATATCCTATGATTTCCCCTCGGAGTACCACTTTCGCCGTTTCCCATACTAATTCGGGATCGTCGGCATGAGCATGGTGATCAGTGAGAAAGTCCGCCCATCTCTGCCGTAGAAACTGGCGAAATTGCCCATCTGAGTAGAGCTCCAGAGGAAACTTCCATAAACGTGAGCGAGCCGTGTCTCGCCCCCAATGCAGGTCAATCCATACCAGCGCGTGGTCCGAAATCTCCGAGGGGCCAATTTGAGCATCCTCCGTATGCGTAAACAACGTCCCCGAGATCATTATGTAGTCTATACGGGCACTGGTGCCATGGGCTCGAGACTGATGAGTGTAGTCCCTATCTGAGGGGTGTATCACCCGCCAGGGGTCGATTATACCCAATCTTCGACAGAACCGCGCCAACAATTGAGAAGATGCTACCCTCTCTCGTCCACCTCCTCTCTTAGAGGTGTCCAGGTCAACATCCAGGACTCCATTAAAGTCCCCTCCTAGGATCACAGGGCACTCCGGGAGTTGCTCCACCCTAGATGCCAGGCCGTTGTAAAAACCAGGATCGGTCACGTTGGGACCGTAAAGGCCTCCCAAAATTACCGGTTTACCGTCTAAATGACCATATAACAACAGAGATCTACCAATATTATCCGCAAGGACGGTCTCCTCTACGAATCGGAGGCGTTTATGAATTAGGATCACTACGCCCCCCTTTTGCCCTTGGGCGGGGGATCCCCAAACCTGGCCCACCCAACTCCGACAGAGCTTGTCATGCTCAACCGTCGTCTGGTGGGTTTCCTGGAGAAATGCTATGTCACATTTGTGGCGAGCCAGTGCCTGCAGTACCTTATATCTTTTAATGGGATTTCCCAAACCGCAGACATTCCAAGAAATTATCTTCAACGCGCCGGGGCAGTGCCAAGTTGCCACCACAGTGTCGTGCCCAATCTTTCCAGAGGGACACCCCCAGCCTTGCGCCCCCCCCAAATCAGTAGTGCACAGTACTGCCCTCTGTTACCAATCAGTGGAGTGTTCCCTACCCCAGCCCCTCGCCCTCCCCCCCTCTCTTCCCCCCCCCTTCCCCCTCCCCCCCTCCCTCTTCCTCCTCCCCCCTCCCCACCCTCTCAAGTCCAGCCATGTCCTGGACCACTTCCTAAGGCAAACGGGGTGCCCCCGAACCCCAAATTCTACCTATGAGCCAATAGGAACGCAAAGGAAGAAGAACTTACAGTTATAAACGCTATGAAAGACTTGCAGAGACAGATTTATTGCCTCTTTTTATCTCATTCTCCAGCCGTCTCCACTCGGGCTGCCTCTTAATTCACCCCACCTATCCCCCCCCGATCAGAGCAGGGTGACGTTGTCGAGATTAATCCTCTCCACCCTTGGAAGAACTCATCTACCCCCACCCCCCCTCTTCGCCCAGGGGATCGCCGCCTTAAGGCATTGTCCCAACGCGGTTACCAGCTAGACACGCTGCACAACGCAACGGCTCTTGCCACGCTTACCTTTAGCCCTCTGCGGATCCAGCCCCGCTAAAGAGGCCCTCCGTCGAACGGAGGACGTTCCGGGGATACCGTAACCCCAGGCTTTTTTTGATATGGGTCAAGATGTGAGGGCGTGGTTGTAGGTAGGTCCTAGCAGGCCCCGCCTGTGTTGTCAAGGGGCGTGGTAACCTTAGCATGCTTCCGGCTCCCCCCCCTCCCCCAAGGACCGCCATCCCCCCCCACCACCCTGACCCGGACACACCACCCTGGAGATCAGCCTCCCCCCCCTAGAAAGACAGCGTTCGCTATCTAATAGTGTTGAGTGGAGGACGCTGATCTCAAAAAAAAAGGGGAGGAGGGGATTGTGTCGCGCTCAGAAGGGCCAGTCTTGTAGCCCTGGCCGATAATGCTTCCGTGCTCCCCCAGACTCATGCCCCTCCACCCCACCCCCCGCCCCACATATCTGGGAGGCATCAAGAGGGCGCTGAGGGAGAGGGGGCCAAGCTAGGGGAGAAAAACAGGGCCAGGGAAACAACCAAGGGGTGGGAACGACAGAAGGGCCCGCAAGACAGAGGCAACTTATAACAAACAAAGTAACTTAAATACAATGTCTCCAGTTAAGAGTAACAGTTATCAGGATCTTGAGACTGTGTAACTCAGCCCCTCAGATCACCGGGAGTGCGGGGCCATTAGTTCTCACACAGTAGAGGAATCTATAGGGGGGCCAACCAAACAAAGAAGAAACAAAACAAACAGAAAAAAAGAAAATTCAGCCCCCATGTGTTGAGGGCTTTCTCCCAGCGCCTCCGGGGATGCTTCCCATGCCGAGACAGTTCGTCGGGAGTCCCATGGTCTAGCGAGGAGGCAAGGAATCCAAGAAGGCAGCAGCCTCATCCGGGGTCGCCAACACACGAGATTGTCCTTGGAAGTCGATCCGCAGCCGGGCCGGGTATAGGAGGGAAAAGCGGATGTCTCGGTTGAATAGTTGGGTGCAGATCCCGGAGAAAGCCCTGCGTTGCTGGCTAACCATCACCGAGTAGTCTTGAAAGACGAGTATCGGTTCGGTGTCTTGTTGGTGTCGTCGCCTTCCCCTTGCCGCCTTCAGTACCTCCTCCTTCTGCCGATAATCAAGAAAGCGGGCAATGACTGCACGTGGCCTCCTGGTTTGTTCCCGTCTCTGGCCCAGGCGATGCACCCGCTCTATTTTTAAAGAGTCTCCGCTCAGATTCGGCATGAAGCTCCCAAGCCACGATTGTAGATAGCCAAGCAGGGCATTTTCGGCGATGCTCTCAGGGATGCCAATAAAACGCAAATTTTTGCGCCGGCCCCGGTTTTCCAACTCATCAATTTTGTCTCCTTGCTGTTTTACTAAAACCTCCAATGCGGCCACCTTAGCCACCACCGACTGTTGCGTGTCCTCTATCTCAGACACCCTGGTCTCAGCCTGTTCCAAACGCTCCTCCACCGCTGTAAAGCGTTGTCCGACCGATTGGATTTGTTCCGTTAGGTCTTGAAAGCGTGCACTGAGCGCCTGCACCACCGCAGTGCTCACCTCGGCCACCAAATCTGGTGGGGTGCCCGGTTTTGGGCTAGAAGGGGAGCCATCCACCATCTTGCTTTCCAGGGCACGAGGCTTTTCCTTCCTTACAGCTTTGGAGGCCATCGGGCTCGGTTTGAGAAAGATCTCGCGTCTCACTCTGGATATTGTTCGTGTAGAATAACAGAGGTAGAACTGGGTAGTTAAGAATCACAAATGCAAGAATTTAAAGCCGCTGCATGGGGCAGAGTCCCGGAGCTGAACTTAAGACGTCTGTTCAGCTCATTGCCCAGCCGGAAGTCCTGAAAACTTATTTTTAATAGAAGAGGTAACAACCCCCTGTACCGTGGAAACATGTGACTCAATTTTAGAACGAGAATCAAGTGCAACAAAATAAACTTGCCCAACGTGATTCTTATCTACTGTCTCTCTAGTAAAATCTGCAAACTGCGATACTGTAGAAGATAGAGAAGCATCCATCTGGATCAACACACTCTAGATATCCTTCAAAGAAACCTCTTCTGGCTTGGCACCGGAGGCAGGAGGAACAAAAGGCACCTGCGCGGATTGAGGGGGTCTCCTTAAACTGAAAGACCTGAGAGAGGGGAACCTCCTTCCTGAGTACACTCTGATTCCCAGAAGAGCCCTCCTCGCAAGATACTTGGGGCTGTGACTTCCCAACTATCTCGGGTGAGGAAGTTATCGGACCCAAAACCTCATTATTGGACAGGGCGGCTGGTATATCCTCCCCCCCCCCCATTGAGGAGGAGGGGCTAACCAAGGATATGGAACTACCAGTCATAGTAAGCAGAGTTCTTCTGGACTCCTAGCTACCACCGCTACATCTTTGTCCATAGGATCCAAAACTTTCACAGTCTTGGATGGAGTCAACATACCCACAAATGAAGTATTCTTTTTTCGCTTGCCCATTCCACAGTCAAACACTCCTTAATGCTCTTCCATGCTCCAAAGGGGCACAACGTGCACATGGTCATGTTCTCCAGATTGGGGCCATGCTTTAAAGGCCCTTGAGACGCAGAGGGATGAGGCACTGATGGTCCAGTTGGCAAATGCAGCGCTCTAACCAATTGCCTGTCCTGTGAGCATACAAGCTGTTTCAGGCAGATCTTGCAGCACTCCGGTACGCTCTCCCGAATCTTGGCAATTGTGTTGGATGAGCACATTTCAGCCAATAGAGATACCATTTTGCAGGTGCATATAGAGAGAAGGCCCTTTTTGATGTGATCTGGTTGCATTTGAGTTTTAAGCGTAGTATGTTTAGGAGATCCTGCGTTTTTTCTTCTGCTTCTGTTCTCCAGTAGTTTTTAAAGTAGTGTTTGTAAGTTGTCTGCATTTTGGAGTATCTTGAATGTAGTGAGCAGAACCTTGTATCTGATGAGAAAGGGATTGGGAGCCATTGAAGCTTGGCTAGTGTTGGAGTGATGTGGTCTCTTCTTGGATTGTTGGATATGAGTCTAGCTACTGCATTCTGTGCTGCTTGTAATGGATGGATGTAGGATAGTGAGTGTCCATGATATTTAATACTGCAATAGCCCCGTATAGGGGTTAGGATTGCCTGGCATACATCCGTGAAGTCTGATTGGTCTAGCAGTGGGCGCAGTCGATAGATGGTTTTCATCGTGTGGTATACTGATTTGACGACTTGCTTGGTATAGGGTTGGAAGGATAGTTCTGATCTAGTGTTATTCCTAGGTATTTGACTTGTTTCTTGTCTGTTAATACTGCGTCACATAGTCTTAGGGTGGGTGGAGGGATGAATGTGGTACATTTTGTTATATGAAGGACTTCAGTTCTACTGTGATTGATGGTTAAGTTGTTTTCTGACAGCCAGTTAGACATGGCTTCAAAGCATCTTTCTAGGGGTATATGTACTGGGATGTCAGTAGAGAATATTGTGATGTGATCGTTTGTTCTCAGAGCTTGATGGTGTAATTGCAGATGTTTTGACGACATTCAAGGGGACATCATCTGTGCGGAGTTGCACATGGTAAAATGCTTGAATGCTTGTGTTTATACTTATATTGGGGTTGGTGGTGACTCATAAAAACATAAGATATGCCATACTGGGTCAAACCAAGGTCCATCAAGCCCAGTATCCTGTTTTCAACAGTGGCCAATCTAGGTCACAAGTACCTAGCAGTTTCCCTAAAAGACACAGGTTCCACAATGCTTGTATTGGGGCAAGCAGTGGATATCCCGGGTCCCCTTTTAATAATGGTTTATGGACCTTTCCTCCAGGAACTTGTCCAAACCTTTTTTAAACCAAGCTACACTAACAGCTTTTACTACATCCTCCGGTAACGAATTCCAGAATTTGATTACACGTTGAGTGAAAAAATATTTTCTCTTATTAGTTTTAAATAAGTTACCCTGTAGCTTCATTGCATGTCCCCTAGTGTTTCTATATTTTGATGGCTTAAAAAATCAATCTACATTTACCCGTTTCTCTTCATTCATTAATTTTATAGACCTCTATCATATCTCCCCTCAGCCGTCTATTTTCCAGGTTGAAGAGCCCTAACCTTTCTAGCCTCTCTTCATAGGGGTTTCCTTCCATCCCCTTTACCATTTTTGTGGCTCTTCTCCGTACCTTTTCTAATAACGCTATATCCTTTTTAAGATACGGTGACCAGAATTGCACACAATATTCAAGGTGCAGTTGCACCATGGAACGATACAGAGGCATTATAATATCCTTTGTTTTATTCTCCATTCCTTTCCTTATGATACCTAGCATTCTATTTGCTCTCTTGGCCACCGCTGCACACTGGGCAGAGGGTTTCAACATATTATCCACGATGACGCCTAAATCTTTTTCCTGGGTGGTGCTTCCTAATGTGGAACCTTGCACCGTGTAACCATAGTTTGGGTGGTTCTTTCCTAGGTGCATAACTTTGCACTTGTCCACATTAAATTTCATCTGCCATTTGGATGCCCAGTCTTCCAATTTATCAAGGTCCTTTTGCAATTTTTCACAATCCTCATGGGTTTTAACAACTTTGAATAATTTTGTGACATCTGCAGATTTGATTACCTTGCTCATTATTCCCATTTCCAGGTCATTTATGAATATATTAAAAATGTATAAAAAAAATATATAATGATATATAAAATAAATTAAACAGCAGCGGATCCAGCACAGATCCCTGGGAGACTCAGCTTTTTGGTTCACACGGATTGATTGATTAGGTGGTCTCCCTGAAGGTTGCTGGGGTGTGGTGGTTGTTTCTGAGCCTTGTTAGTGAAAACCTAGCTCTCTGGTCTGCAGGGATTGGTTGGTGGGGTGTAGATGTTGTTCTCGAGTGTTGGTGGTGCCTCAGCTGTTTGGTCCGTAGGGATTGGTATATCGGGTCTATGTAAATATGTCTGTTAATCGATTATGTGGTGGAAAACCAGGCTTCCAGAATTTCTTTTTCTTTTGTGCTCATGCTATGATTTCAGTTGTTTTCCAGTTGAATTTGTGTCCTTCCAAATCTTCATGGACTGAGGCCAGGGAGTCTTGTCTTTTACTGGCTAGTAGGTGTTCATGTAGCCTGGTGGATAGTTTTCTTCCTGTTTGGCCAGCATAGTTCTTGTCACAGTCACCACATTGAATTTTGTACACGTTTGTCCTTTGATCTATCTTTGGTTCTTTTGGTTTTGGTTTATGGGCTGTTGTAATGCAGTAGTCTCTTAATAGTCTCTCAGTCATTTCTGAGGTATTCTGGATGTAACGGAGGGTGAATCGTCGGGGTGCACGTTTGGTCTGGAGGTTGGGGCTTTTTGGCTGCAGGCATCTGTGGATGAAGTTCTGTGGGTATCTGTTCCTTGCTAACACTTTGTATAGGTGTTTTTCTTCTTCCGTTTTAGCTTCTGTAGTGCTGCAGTGGGATTCTACTCTTCTGAATAGCGTTTTTATGCAGCTTGCTTTGTGGCATTTAAGGTGATTGCTATAGAAGTTATGTTATTTATTTATGTTATTTAGTATACATTTGTATACCGCTACTTCCAGCGATCAGCAGCGGTTTGATTACAGATTGGAAATTGTCAAATCATGACAGGAAATTTTTGAGGTATAAACACATTGATTAGACAGGAAAGCACAGCACACAGAGAACTATTTTACAGGGAACATGGGCTATGGAGGGTTAAGTGGCTTGCCCAAGACCACAAGGAGCACCTGTGGGACTAGAAACCCCAGTCCTTCTGGCCCAAGGTTGCTGTCCTCTAGTGGGATTTGAACCCCCGACCTTCCGGCCCGAAGTACCTTACCCCAACCACTAGGCCACTCCTCCACTCAAACTTGTTCAGGATTTTGATCCATGTGTGTTGCTTTCTTGTAGACTGATGTATAGAATTTACCGGTTTTGATTCTCATGACCAGAACATCCATAAATGGGAATTTGTTGTCCTTGGCAGTTTCCATTGTGAACCGTATGTCCTCAAAGATGTTGTTGAATAGTTGGAATGTTTCTTTGATTTTGTTGCGTTTTTATTGACAAAGGTGTCGACGACATACTGTACCCACAGTTTTGGGTTTACTTGTGGGAGTACAATGCTTTTGAGTTTTTGCATCACATTCTCCGCAACTAGGCTGGATATTGGGGATCCCATTGGTGATCTTTTCAGTTCATAGACTTGTGTACATCGAATTTGAAATAAGTTGATAAAGCATATGTGAACTCCTCGAACTATGCCTGTGTTGTGAGCGACCCTGTTCCTGTCATTTGGTCATTGAGTAGGTCTGCGATTATATTGACTGCCAGTTTTTGGTCAAAGGATGTAAATAGTGCTGTGACATCGAACGATACATCTCTTCATCTTTGTAGATCCGATGGTCTTTTAGTTGGTTCAGAAACTGTTGGGCATTGTTTATAGAGTGTTGTGACCCATAGGTCAGGTGTTTGAGGTGTCTTCACATATCTTTGGCTAGAATGTAAGTTGGTGTGCCTGGGAGTGGGACGATCGGCCAGAGTGGTGTGCCGCCTTTGTGCGCTTTTGGAAGTCTGTAGAACTGTGCAATGTTTGACTCTGTCACTCTCATTTGCCAGCATTCTCTTTTTGTGATCTAGTTTGATTGTTCAAGTTTCATTAGGGTTTTGTCGATCCTGTTGGTGATGTTGGGTGGTTGTTGGTGAGCCGGTAAGTTGATATGTCTTGTAGTAGTTTCATTTTCCGTATGTACTCCGCCCAGTCCAGTACCACCATCATGTGTCCTTTGTCAGCAGGGAGAATGATGATAGTGTAGTCGGTCTTCAGGGATTGGAGCACTTGTTTCTCTTGTTTAGAAAGTGCATTGAATTTTTGGTTTTGTTTCAGAGCTGGGACGATGGTTTGGCATATGTGGTGTTGGGTATCCTCGCCAAGGTGGTTTAATTTGAGTTGGTTTTTGAGGCAGGCTAGGAATTCTATGTTGGTTGCATTGCTGAGATTAAAGTTGGGTCCTTTTGAGAACTTGTTTTTCGTGGGTTATGTGTGTCCGGTTGGATAGGTTTCTTATCCATTGTTCATTGTTGTGGTGGTTGTTGCGGCTGAGTCCAGATAATTTTTTCTGTAGAGCAGTACGTTTTCTGTCTCTTGTGTTTAGTGCTCTGTGCTCTATTGCCAAGTCTAGGTCAAGGATGAGTTGTTGTTATTATTAAAGACTTATAAAGCGCCGCAACATACGAAGCACTGTACAAACATAGAAGAGAGACAGTCCCTGCTCATCAGAGCTCACAATCTAATAAGACATAAAACAAAATAAGTTACATAATACAAATAACAAAAATTTACAGGACAAAGTAAGCAAATGTTGATAGAGAGATCAAGATGGGGTAAGACAGGAACGGAAAGCAATAGTGAAGAGATGGGATTTTAGTCTGGACTTGAAAATGGCCAGGGAGGACACCTGGCGCACAGAGATAGGAAGACTATTCCAAGCAAAGGGTGCTGCCAGTTGGAAGGAGCGAAGTCTGGAATTGGCAGTACAAGTAAAGGGCACAGATAAACGAAGACTATATTAGAAGTGCGAAGCAACCGAGAGGGGGTGTAAGGAGAGATGAGAGATGAAAGGTACTGGGGGGCAGAAGAGTGAATACATTTATAGGTCAGGAGGAGAAGTTTAAATTGGATCCAGAGATCCGGATAGGAAGCCAATGAAGTGACATGAGGAGAGTGATGTGGAAAAAACGAGACTGGGGAAAATGAGTCGAGCAGCGGAATGTTGAATTGACTGAAGAGGAAAGAGGTGGCTTGCAGGGAGGCCGGCAAGAAGAACGTTACAATAATCAAGACGGGAAGTGATTAAGGAGTGGACAATCAATTTTAGTGGTGTCAACAGAGAGGAAGGGGCAAATTTTGGAAATATTGTATAGAAAGAAATGACAAGTTTTAGCAATGAGCTGGATATATGAAGAGAAAGAGAGAGAGGAATCGAAGATAACACCAAGGTTTGTTTTATTTATTTATTTATTTATTTACATTTCTTCTATACTGCGCTATTCAACATCAGTGCGGTTCACATGGAACATAACACATACACAGTGCCTTTACAGAACTGTGTTTACAATGAACAGGTATGAGAACTTGGATAACATTGGGAAACTATTTACATTTTTACATTGTTAACAGTTTTTACATTTTCTTCATGGAAGGGGTATTTCACTAGTCATATTCATCGGTGATTTGTATGGGTGGAATACTGAGGTTACGTGCTGAAGAAGCAGGGAGGAGTACAGAGTTATCAACAGAGAGAGAGAAAGGGGAAAGAGGAGGGGAAGCATTTGGGGGAAAGATGATAAGCTCAGTTTTGGCCATGTTCAGTTTTAAGCGGCGGTGGGACATCCAGGCAGCAATGTCAGAGAGGCAGAGTGAGATCTTAGACTGGATATCAGGAGAGATAACAGGTGCAGAAAGATAGATTTGAGAGTCATCGGCATAGAGATGATAATGAAAGCAATGGGAAGAGATAAGGGTGCCAAGGGATTGGGTATAGAGAGAGAAAAGGAGTGGACCTAAGACGGAACCCTGAGGAACTCCTACAGGTAGTGGGGTTGAAGAGGAGGAGGAGCCATCGAAGCACACACTGAAAGAGCGATGGGATAGATAGGAAGAGAACCAAGATAGTACAGAGTCTTTGAAGCCAGGTGAGGATAGGGTGATAAGAAGAAGGTTATGGTCAACAGTGTTGAAGGCAGCAGAGAGATCAAGAAGAATGAGGACAGAGTAAAAGCCTTTGGACTTTGCCAAGAACAAATCATTTGAGACCTTAGAGCAGTTTCAGTGGAGTGTAGGGGACGGAAGCCGGATTGTAAAGGATCCAAGAGGGTATGAGAGGAGAGGAAATCAAGACAACGGTGATAGACTGCATGCTCAAGTAGTTCAGAGACGAAAGGAAGGAGAGAGATGAGACGATAGTTAGAAGGACAAGTGGGATCAAGTGAAGGGTTTTTGAGGAGGAGTGTAACCATAGCATGCTTGAAAACAGAAAGGAAGGTTGCAGTGGAGAGAGAGAGGTTAAGAATATGAGAAATAGAAGGGACGAGAGATGAAAAGATGGAGCTAAGGAGGTGGGTGAGGAAGGGGTCAGAAGAGCAGGTAGTAGGTTTGGAGGAAGAGAGAATGAACGACGTTTCCTCGTCAGAGACCATAGGGAAGGAAGAAAGGGTGGCAGAAGTTTGGGGAGGGGAGAAATGGGAAATAGGGGGGAAGAGGAGGAGGAGGGGAACTGGAGCGTGATTGTGTGGATTTTGTCATGTAAGTAGTTAGCCAAGGTTTGGGCAGAAAGGGAGGGAGGAATCAGGGGTGGAGGCACACTGAGGAAAGAATTGAGTGTGCTAAAGAGACGACGAGGATTAGAGGAAAGAGAGTTAGTCAGATTGAGGAAGTAAATTTGTTTGAAAAGCGCAATGGCTGATTGGAAGGAGGAGAGCATGAATTTAAAGTGGAGAAAGTCAGGATAAGAGTGGGATTTGAGCCAGGCACGCTCAGCAGAGCGGGCACAAGAGCGCAGAAAGCGGGCAATAGGGGAGAGCCAGGGCTGAGGAGAAGAACGCCTAACAGGACGGGGGATGAGGGGGGCAAAAGTATCAAGGGTGGAGGAGAGTGCAGTGTTATAAGAGGTCAGCCTCATCAATAGAATTTGAAAGCAGAGTGGATGAAAGAGACAAGGAGAGAGAGGAGGAGAGAGCTAAAGGATCAATGGCAAGAAGGTTTCTAAATAGGTTAGTGCAGACAGGATGAGGCTGGGGTGGGGGATAATGAATAGTAAGGCTTAAAAGGTGGTGGTAAGATAAGGGAAGGACAGAGTTTCAGAAATTGGAAGGTGAGCAGTAAGAGAAGAAAATTAAGTCAAGGCAGTGACCATGTCGGTGAGTGGGGGCAGTGGAACAGAGTTGAAGGTTATGTGAGGAGATAAGGGAGAGAAGCTTTAAAGCAGGGGGATCAGAAGGGCTGTCAACATGAATTTTGAAGTCACCAAGAATAAGAGTGGCGAAGAAAGGTAGAAAGCCAAGAATCAAAATCAGAAAGAAAAGTAGAAACGGAAATGTCAGGAGGACGATAGCTAACAGCAACTCGGAGTGGAAGAGGAGAGAAGAGGCGGATGGAGTGGAATTCAAAGGAGAGAGGGGAATGAGAGTGAGGTGACAGGAGGGAGACAACAGAAAGCCAGTATCCCCACCACGACCAGTAGGACGAGGAGTGTGGGAAAACATATAGCTGCCATGACATAGAGTGGCAATGGATGCAGTGTCATCAGAAAGAAGCCAGGTCTCAGTTAGGGCAAAGAGGTGAAATGAGCGGGTCATGAACAAAAGCAAGTTTATTAGAGATAGAATGAATGTTCCATAAGGCACAAGAGAAGGGGAGGGCAGATGGGGAGAGAAGAGGAATCAGAACAAGGTTAGATAAGTTGCGAAAAGGCCTAAACGTGAGAGAAGTAATAAGGGAGCGAGAAGTACGTCTAGGGAGACCAGAACTAGGGAAGACATAGATAAGGTTCGCTAGATTACGTAAAGGCCTCATTATAACATAAGACTTGGGAGTAACGTACCCGAAATGAGGAAGAAAGGAGGAGCAGAGTACGAAAGAGATAAGAAGGGCAAATCAAATGTAAATAAAGAATCAAATATAGGAATGGGAGTATATAGAATCAGCAGGTTAGGGAACATGAGAAAGTCACAAAGTAGAGAGAGCATAGTTCAAGTTGCCCAGCATACCAGTGGAGTAGATGTTGCTGGAAGCGGCTAAGGTCCCGTGCCTAAGGACCACGCCAAAGGGCCCTTTGGCGTGGCCCTTAGGCGCGGGCCCTCAGACGCTAGCGCATCCTCTGGTCCCATTGTTCTTGTGCATTCAGACTTCTATTCGGTCAGGTTCGTTTCAAATTTTCTGAGGTGGTTTGGGCATCGAATATCATCAATTAAATCATTCGGTGGCCGTTTTGGTGTATTATTGTCCAAGCTTTGGGGTGGTTTAGCGTTGGTTGGTAGTTGATGTTGTGGGGTAGGATGTTTTGTGTTTGGTGAATAATAGTGCATAATGTCTGTATCATAATGTTAAAGAGAAGAGATGAGTGAGGATCCCTGTGAAAGGCTCTGCTGTTGCTTATAGTGCTTAGAGATGACTGATCCTATCTTGACTTGCTGGTAGGACTGGCCTTGGAGGTAGGAGTGAAACCACTTGAGTGTTTTATTTTAGTCCTATTTCTTGTAGACGTGATAGGAGGGGGAGTGGTGGGTTACGGAGTTGAATGCAGCAGAGATGTCCAAGAATAAGAGCATGTATCCTTGTGGTGTTTTCTCAGTGCCTTTGTGAGGTTGTCTAGAAGTGAGGTGAGGAGTGTCTCTGCTTCCGTAGCGGGGTCTAAAACCGTGCTGTTGAGGATCAAGAGGGACATGATGGTCGATTATAGTCCTGTAGTTGTAGCTGTACAGCCTTTTCCACAGTTTTGGCAATAAACGGAATACTTGAAATGGGCCTATATGAGGTAGGCAATTCTGAGTCAAGTGTAGGGCTTTTTAGTATGGGTCTGATGGAGGCACATTTAAGGTCTTCAGGCATGTATGTTTGGTCTAGTGAAGATCGTACTATCCTTAAGAGGGTTAGGGATAATTCATATTTTGTGAGCATGACCCAAGATACTGGACATGGATCGAGTGGAGAGGTGGTCTTGTTAATGTTGAAAATAACGGTTTCTAGTTGCTCTGTCAGTAGTGAGTGAGAGTCCTATATGATCTGGGGAGTTATTGGTGTTTAGGTTGAGTGAATTTTGAGCAGTTTTTGTGAGAGGTAGGGTTTAATTTGGTTTGTAAGTCATTGGCCATGAGATAGGGGCAGAGTGGAGTTGCATTGTTGGAGTTTGGTAGGTTTAGTAGCTGTTTGGTGATATCAGAGTTCCCTGGGTCAGTTTAAGGCGGATTTGATGAGCTTTGTGTGGTATTCTTTCTTTCTTATAGTTAAGGTACAGTATTTGGCTTGGGCTGTTGTGTAAGCTAGTCGATGAGTTCTACTTTTGGATTGTCGCCACCTTCTTTAAGGCTTTCAGTCCTGAGTACTTGATTTGTTCTCGTTCTTGAGCTCGTTGTGTGTGGTATAGTGGCATATGCTGAGATTTTGGAGTTCCATTCTGCCAAGAGGGTGTCGAGGTTGTTGGGATGGTGAGGGTGGTGATATGGTTTAGGCATGAATCTTTGTTAAATTGACTGAATCTGTGTGTAATGGGTGGTTTGTCAACGATGTGGTGTGCTCTGTTGGGGTATGGTAGGTGGAATGTGATCAGGCTGTAGTCAGACCAAGGCACTGGTAAAGTCTGTAGAAAACGGCAAGTGGTATTGTTGTGTCCAGCTGGAGGGCATGAAAATGAGGTTGACGGTGTTTCCACTGCTGTACGTTGGGTCAGTATTGATTTGTTTTAGTTGCAGTGCCTCCATGGCGTCTAGGAATGCGGTGGCATTGTGGAAATTTGTGGAAGGTTAAATTAAGGTGGTCTAGTAGTTCAAAGTATTTGTTGTCTTTGTAGTCTGAGCACACTTCAATTATTGGTGAGAAATCAGGGGAGTCTGAAGGTGCCCGGTACATTAGACATATGAATAAAGACTTGTTTGAAATGGTGATGAAGTCTAAGTCTCTTGGAGAATTGGAGTTGATGGATTTGAGTTGGAGATAGTCTTTAGCTATTATTAGTACATCTCTTCTTTTGTGTGATCTGTGACAATAGTATTGATTGTATGAGGGAATGGATAGCTGAGTACGACTGAGTCTGTCTCTCTGAGCCATGATTCCATGATAAACATGATGTCCAGGTGGTTGTCAATTATGTAGTCTCGAATGATGGTGGTTTTATTGCGGACTGATCAAGTGTTGATCAATGTGCATTTGAGCTGGGAGTGATTTTGACTGAGAGATTCATATCGTTCAGTGATGGGTATAGTTGGTTGGTGGTGTTTATTTTGATCAGGTACAGAAGCTTCCTGATCCATTCTCCAGTCCTGCATTGCCCCCAGGGAGGTGTACTAGCCCTCTCAGTGCATCAACTGTTCCAGGACTTCCAGCTGGAAAAACCCCATATCGGTGAGCACATTGTCCAAGCGTCTAGATCTACAGTATAAAGTGCTCCCTGTGCCAGGTTTTCAGCAGCAGCTACCGCATCAATTCATAGTCTAGGAAACGGTTTTTAAAACATTGGAGTGCAAAAGCAGTGGCTGAAACCCCACCAGGGAGAGAACAACAAATCCTGGATACCATGGGTACAAAGGTCTACCAAAGTGCACTCCTAGCCATGCGAGTTTTAGCACATCAGTTACAGATCCTACACTATTGCCATGACTTTCTGCAAATGGATTCTTCAGAGTTATCGACAGAAGATCATGGTCATCTACAGGACAAACCTGCATGAGTGTCTCACATTATTCGCTCTACATATGACATGTATGACTCCACTGCCCGGGCTGCAGCCGCAGCCACAGCCACAGCCATAGCCATCTCTGCCCACCATATGGCTTTGCTGTGTGTTTCCGAACTACAGGAGGACCTACATGATTGATTGGCGGATACCTCATGCCACGGGGGGCAGTTTGTTTGGGTCTAAATTTCAGGAGGCCGTTTCTGAAGTCCAGGATCACTCATCCATGGTGCGAGAGCTTGCGACCCAGCCAGCCAAATCCATCTCCCAACTCTGTCAGGGGCAGCCCTCACAATTCTGCAGGGCCTACCATTACCAGTACTTCCAGCAGTTTTATCCTCGCAGGAGGTTACATCCATGCAACCAGTATCCTCAGCAATGTCCTCCAGAACTATCATACACCCAGAGATCTTGACCATGTAAGGGGAAATGACAATCTACCACTTCAGTTCCTCCCAGCAAACCTAACCACACCTTTTGACTACCGTCCTGTGGGGGGCATACTCTTTCATTTCAGGGAGGCATGGCAGTCCATCACCACGGATCACTGGGTCCTCAACATTGTCCCTGAAGATTACAGACTACATAAGAACATAAGATATGCCATACTGGGTCAGACCAAGATCCATCAAGCCCAGTATTCTGTTTCCAACAGTGGCCAATCTAGGTCATACATACCTAGCAGTTTCCCCAAGGGACTAAACCTCTGCATTCTTCCACAGTATCGCCTCTCAGCTTCTGACAGAGAAGGAATACCTACCACACATCTTCCAATTCTTCAGCAGGAAATCAGACAGTTATTACAGAACCAGGCCATAGAACCCATATCTCTCTCACTAAACAACAATGGCTTCTAAAGGTTCTTCCTTGTCCCAAAAAAATTTAGAGGCCTGTGACCTGCCCTGAATCGCCAACCTCAATCTTCACGTCAAACGAGAAAACTTCAAAATGCATTCTCTCTGCACCATTGTTCCTCTGCTCCGCAGGAACGACTGGCTTGCCTCCCTGGATGCCTACACCCACATTCCCATTCACCCCCACCATTGGAAGTGCCTACATTTCAAGTTCAAAGATCAACACTATCAATAACAACTGCTGCATTTTGGCCTGTCGTCAGCCCCCTGCATCTTCACAAAATGCCTTGCAGTTGTCGCGGCTCATCTACACTATCAGGGTCACTGTGTCTACCTATACCTCAACGACTAACTTCTCTGCTGCCACCAGAGACCAGAGGTCCATTCAGAGTACCATCCACACCCTGCAGAGTTTGGGGTTTCTCGTCAACTCCCAGCCTGCCCTTCATAGCGGCATGCATAGACACTATGGCAGGGAAAGCATACCTACCGGATGACAGACTTCACATCCTCAACTGGCTCAGCTCCTCCCTGCTTCATTGCACTCAGGCTTTGGCGCACTCCATTCTTCGCCTCTGCCACTTGACAGCTTCTGTGCATGTTCTCCACCTAACACAGCTGTACATGTGGCCTCTACAATGGCTCCTCAAGCTCAGTTGGAGCCAATGCCTGCAGTCTCTTTGCATGTGGGTTTCTCTGCTAGTCCGCCCCTCAAATGCTTTACACCTGTTGCTTAAATGGTGGTCCAGTGCCTCCCACTTCAAGGTCTGATGTCCTTTTCAGGAACCACAATCCCATCTAATGCTCAACACCTACATCTACCCAAGGATTGGGAGCGCACCTGTTCAGCTTCACCACACAAGATTTTTGGTCTATACACCATGCACATAAATATGCTGGAGCTCCGCTCAGTATTCTATGGCCTCATTACTTTTCAGGATTGGATACATCATTAAGTCCTCCTGGTGCAAACAGATAATGAGGAAGCCATGTTCTATATAATCAAGCAGGGAGGGTCTAGCTCCCTCCGCCTTTGCTGGGAAGCAATCTGCCTCTGGCTCTTTGCCCTTTTCATGAGGACTACCCTGCATGCTTCTTACTTACCAGGGATGCAAAATCAGCTTGCAGACCTCCTCAGTGGACATCTTGACCCACCTAAGTGGTCCATTGATCACAAAGTCTTCCAATGCATCTATGACAAATGGGGGACTCCTTGCATTGATCTCTTTGCCTCTGCAGATAATGCGAAGGTCCCACTCTTCTTCTCCATCCACCCCAGTGCCCTCCGCGTTATGCACAATGCATTTGTCATTCCCTGCAGTAGACAACGTCTCTGTGCTTTTCCGCCCTTCCTGCTTCTCACCCGAGTCCTAGTCAAGATAAGGGTGGACAAGACCACAATCATCCTAATAGCGCCATACTGGGTGAATCAAGCCTGGTTTCCTCACTTTCTTGCAATGGCTGAGGAGCCCCCAATCCCACTGGGGACCAATCCATTTCTTCTCACTGAATACAACTGCTACCTCATACATCCCAATCTCCACAGCCTCTCCTTAATGACTTGGAGAGTGACCAAAGCTTGATGACCCTTCCAGACAAGGCCCTCGCTATCTTTTTAGCTTCCAGAAAAACATCAACATGGTGTTCCTACCAGAGGAAATGGAGCCACTTCCAACACCGGGCCACGGCACACCACCTCGACTCAGTCGCATGCTCAGTCAGCAACGTTTTGGAGTATCTCTGCAGTCTATTTCGTCAGGCATCACCTCTTTGCCATAGCAGCCCCCCATGCCCCCGTAGCGGGTAAGCCTCTGTCTGTACACTCCACGGTGCCCAGGTTTATATGTGGGACTCATGAACGTCAGACCCTCAACCAAGCCACCTCTTCTGTCTTGAGGCGTTGTTTTCTCTGAACTCATGAAGCCGCCTTTCAGCCCCTGTAGTTCAGCTTCTCTCAGACACCTCACGTGGAAATCCATCTTCCTAGTGGCAATAACTTCTGCACAGAGAGTCGGCGAATTACAAGCACTGGTGCACTATGCTCCGTATACCCAATTCTTCTACAATAAAGTTGTCCTCCGGACTCATCCGAAATTCATCCCTAAGATGATTTCCCATTTCACCTTAATCAGAACATTGTGCTACCAACATTTCTTTTCCAGGCCTCCACACAGATAAACCAGAGAAAATGCTCCACACCCTGGACTGTAAAAAAAACAACAACAACAAAAAAAACCTCTTACACTACCTGAAGGCAACTAGCAGCATTTGCTCCTCAGCTTTGTTGCTTTCAATCCCAAAACCTGGTCAGCCAGCATCTAAAGAGGCCATCTCTTCCTGTATCTCTTTCTGTTACAACGAGGCTCATCAGCAGTTTCCTGGATGCATTGGGGCCCATTTCCTCAGAGCTACGGCTACCTTCATTGCCACCCTGGCTTCCTTTACAGCACAAGATATATGCAGAGTGGCAATGTGGTTGATTTATTCATACTTCATCAGACATTCCAGCATTGATGCATCCTCAGCACGAGACACTACCTTTGGCCAAGCAGTCCTGCGCAGCCTGTTTGCTTCATAATTCCTCCTCCACTTGACCTCATTTACGGTCTGGCAAGCTGCTCTCAGTCTGAAAGGGTGGACCTCATTTCTGCAATCACCATCACAGTGTGCCTGCCTCTCCCTACGTTTATCTGGAGAAAGCATAGTTGCTTACCTGTAATGGAAGTTCTCCATATACAGCAGAGGTATAAAGCCACACTGAGCCACCCTCCATCCATGCAAGCAACAACAAAACAAAAAGCAAACTAGTAAACCAAAATACTCCAGCCAGCACATGCTCCATTAGACCAGCATCTGCTACACTAATAGTCCCTGCACAAATCCATGTTGCGACGTCAGCTGTGTTACCAAATGAGGTACTGGAGAGCGAGAACTTGCAGGAGGCAGAGGGTATGCATACTCAGAAGTCTCTTAGACTTCTCTGGACTAAAGGAGAGCCCAGCCCAATAGCTATGTCCAGGGCATTACCATCAGTGTTGTTGTATACCCCTGCTATATATGGAGAATCCCCATAACAGATAAGCAACTATGCTTTCTTCTGAGTTCTGTCCTGAAGAAATACGGCCACTGAAGTGTTTCAGTTTTTGGTATAATTTCATCTGTTCCCTGTAAAATAGTTATCTCCAAGTTATAATGCCCTGTTCAATGTAATTTCAGTTTGTTCAATGTAAACCGCACTGATGCAGAATAGCGCGGTATATAAGAGAATGTAAATAAATAAAATAAAATCGGATTGCAGTACTGGGAAAATATTAATGACTGTTTAAACCATCTTCCTCGCCTCCTGATCCTCTACCTTGTCACAGCCCCTCCTAGTGGCAGTGTGCGAAAGGGTCAGGGCGGACATTTTAATTTGTTGAAGAAAGAAAAACTTTTAGACCAAGTGCATTCTGGTCCTTGTAGTCCCTCTTCACCAAGAAAATAGATGTGTGAGCCTTGAGCAGGGTGAAACAAAAAGGTTTTTATTCCCTTGTTACGCAAAAGGTTCTTCAGGAAACAAAGTAGAATTTACCTTACTTCAGGTTTAGTGCCAAGAATATTTACAAAAGGTCAGCAACTGTTACAAATACTTCACAGTTCTCTGTATCCAAACAAGTTTCTCAAACAGCAAGAAAAACAAGACAAAACTTCTTCCTTCAGTTTTAACAGAAGCAAAAGGTACTTTAAAACATGTGCTGCAGTTATATCTCGGTAAGAGATTCCAGGCTCTCGGTAATACACAGAGAACAGTCCATTGATTCAAGCATCAACGGTTCGGGTTCTGCAAACTCAATTTGCATAGGTTCTAGCTCACACGTGGTGTCTTCTAATCCTGAGCTTTCCCTGGTTAACACAGGTTGCAGTTCAGTATTTCTTTCCCCCACTTTCCAGCCCTGCTGGCCTGGGTTTAGCAAATAACTGTTAGTGCTTTTCCCTATACCTCTCTGTACAGGGTTGCAAAACTTCCTCCAGCTTTGTTTCTTCTCAGGATGGCTTTTTAAGTTATCAGCCTTCCTAGGACCTGGCATCCATTTAATAAATGAAGTATCACTGTACCTTGGATCTCTGTAGCGTTTGCTGCTGGTGTTCTCTCCACCAGAGACTCTCCCTTTGTCACCGTCTTCCTTGAAGACTGGCTTCTGGAGCTTTCTAAGCTGGGCTTGTTCTCCCTGGAACTTAGCTCTGCTTTTCCATGTATCCAAGCTTCTCTGCCTTGCAGTGTATGAGGTTCCTTCCTCAGGTCCTTCCTTCATAGATCCTTTCTCTCTCTCTCCCAAAGGTCCTCTCTCGAGTTCCTTCTTAGGTCCTCTCTCGAGTTCCTTCTTAGGTCCTCTCTCGAGTTCTTTCTTAGGTCCTCTCTCGAGTTCCTTCTTAGGTCCTCTCTCGAGTTCCTTCTTAGGTCCTCTCTGTCTGCTTCCTTGTGAGCACTGCTTAAAAAGGCGTTCCCCAACTGAGTTTCCTGGCTTTCTGCTCAGGTGCCTTTGATTAGCTACTGCATTGCTACAACCTGGGTGTGTCAGCTTAACTTCTGCAGCCTCGTGCCTGCTCCCTGTAGCTGCACTTCTAGGTAATTGCACCCTCTGTAACTCAGTTGCTTCATAAGAAAGAGTTTTTTTCTACATCCATCGCTTCAATGGCTTCAGCTCCATCACAACCTGCATTTTATATTTCTCTGGTTAAGGCAAATCTTAACTCTGGGTCTGTACCATGTAAGCAATTGTAAGACCCACTACTAAAAAAATCAGTTACAGGGGACCTGAAAAATATTGATAATTTTGTCCAGTTTCTAACCTCCATTTCACTTCTAAAATGGTATGGAAAATGATTCTAGGACTATTGACTACCTATCTTCACAATACAAAATCTACTACATGCAAAGCAGTTATGGTTTTGACCAGTTCACAGTACAGAGTCTGCGTTGGTGGCAATGACCAATGAAATTCATCATCATTTAGATAACTGGAAGGCCGTAATAGCCATGATGTTTGATTGCGTTGCATCCTTTGATCTGGTCAGTTACCCACTGCTGATTTCTCGATTCTGAAATTAATATGGGAGGTATTTGTCATCCTTTTGCTTTCCCCTGTTGTGTTACCTGTAGCGTCTGTTAGGGAGTTTTATTGTATTAGTTACCTTGTATGTTAGTTTTAGATTAGTTTTATTTTATTTATTTATTTATTTATTTAACAGCTTTTATATACCGCGCTATTTGTTATCAGTGCGGTTTACATACAACAAGGGTGCACAGTCAGAAAACTGTTCTGTGCTTACATTGTAACAGGAGTTTATTTATTTATTTATTATAGCCTCTTGTACATTGTTTTGCTGATCACTAAATTGAAAAGTAATTAAGTCGATTAAATCATTTCTAGAGCAAAGAATTTTTTAAGTTTGTAGTAATACATCATTCTCAAAGGAGTACCCAATTTTTTGTTTAATATCTTTTTGGTTCCCTTACTATTCAGTCATCATGGCACCTGTCCCTATTTGAATGTGGACGATATTAATCTCATTTCCTCATTGGATACTTATGCTTCAGATTTGTGCTCCTTAAATTAATTCTTAGACCTGGCTACCAAATAGATTCAAGATCATAAACTTAAAACTCAGAAAATTTGGAAGCTGCATGGTTCTCCAGGAAATCAATAATCTTCATATAGACCATCTATACAAGATATTGCAATATATGTGCAGGCATTCATATGGACTTTGCAATCAAGACTACCTCTTTCGCACTGAGATCATGTTTTTATTTAGCATTGCTTATGTACCGCTTTTCACTGGGTCAAAACGGTGTACATTCAAGTACGGTATATATTTCTCTTGTCCCTGAAGGACTCACAATCTAAGTTTTTGTACCTGAGGCAAGGAGTCCCTCTGGCCTGAAGTTGCAGCGGGATTTGAACCCCTGACCTTCCAGCCTGAGGCAACTTGCCCCAACCACTAGGCCACTCCTCCCTAATTAGGCTCTGATGGTTTTCCATCTCTTGCATAATAAAATGTAACGATTTAACCCTTGTCCATAGATCTCCCTCTATTCCAAGATGCCCATTTATTTACCAGACTTAAATTATTCCATATATTTCCTCTAGAATGCTTTGCTCTATGTCATCAAATTTATTAGTGATGCATTCATTGTGCCGCCTTTTCATATCGGCACTGACCTTTATGGAATGCCCTTCCCCAATCCCTCGTTTTTGAGTCTGCCATTAACCTTTCGCTATTTGATAACATTTTGGAGGCTTAGGAGTCAGGCCAAGTTAAGTTGATGGCAAATCTTTGTGTTTTGTTGTTCTAAGATTCCTGTGGTTTTTAGTACTTTGTCTTCTGGGAAGTATGTCATCCCTTATTGTTTTATTTTGGAATATTCTGTACAGTTCAAAGGTCATTTAATCAACTTCTTAATAAAACCAAGAAACCCAAAAACTAAAGCTGACAGGCAGGTTAATTGCGTATATTCATCTTCTTCACTAAAATCATCCTACTGGAAGAGAAGGGGGAGGATTTCTTCCTGTCACTGTTTAGCAAACACAGATTGATTTTATTTAACGGGTTTTTTTATACCGGTTTACATATAACATAAAACCAAAAATCAGACATTTACATAGAACATGGGTGTTCAAGTTGGATAATTATATGGGGTTTGAAGATGTACATTTTAAGAACAGTAGCAGTAAGTTGGACCTCTGGGGTCAGGAATCTCATTTCTTGAGACATCATCAAAAGTGGTAGCATCTGTTTCATTTTACAACATTGAAAGGGTTCATTTTGGATGATGAAAATGTAGGGGCGTAGTTCAGGGACAGGGTGATGGCCTGGTTTTATAACAGATGGGGGTTATTTTGGTGAGAGAAGCATACAGTGGATGGGTTTTGGGCAAAGCTGCTCTCATTCAGTTCTGCGAGAGGGAGCAAGGCCTGGATGGAGAATGGGTATGGCCTAACACAAACATGGATGTTGATTGACTGACACCATCTTTGTCTCACCTGTCATTCTATTGCACTTACCAACAATGCCCTGTTTTTTGTCAATAACAGCATCTATATTTCCACGTTCCTTATCGTCCCTCCAGTCCAGTCCTGCACTTCTGGGTTGTGCTTCTCTTCCAGCAGCTTGGAGACAGAGCATGTCATCTTTTTAATGACACCCATGTACTTAAGCAGGGTTTTGAGGAGCCAGTAGGAGCTTTGGTGCCTCCTCCTCCTTGGGGCCAAAGAAAGCACAGTGAAGCAAGGGAGGGGCCCAAGCAGCGGTTCAGTCCGTGGGAGGTTGGCTGCGGGATTTTTACTCTGCCTGGATCCAGATCACGTCTGACCAGTGGGTCCTGACGGTCATCTGAGATGGCTATGCGCTGGAGTTCACATTTCCGGTGGGCCAATCTTTCATTCGCGGCTCCTGCAGGGTGCAAAGCAAGGCAGTTAGGGGCCGTTGTGCCCATTCCCCAAGAACAGTGAGGCTCCGATTGATGATACATTTATTTCATGGTTCCTAAAAAGAAGGGCTCCTTTCGGCCGATTCTCGATCTCAAGCGGGTGAACCATTGTCTGCGGATGTCGCATTTTCACATGGAAACATTAAGAATATAAGAGATGCCATACTGGGTCATACCAAGGTCCATCAAGCCCAGTATCCTGTTTCCAACAGTGGCCAATCTAGGTCACAAGTACCTAGCAGTTTCCCCAAAGGACACAGGGTTTGTATTGTGGCAAGCAGTGGAGTGCCCAGGTCCCCTTTTAATAATGGTTTATGTACCTTTCCTCCAGGAATTTGTCCAAACCTTTTTTTAAATCCGGCTATACTAACAGCTTTTACTACATTCTCCGGTAACATATTCCAGAGTTTGATTACACGTTGAGTGAAAAAATATTATCTCCAGGAACAAGCAGGAATGAGTCTTCACATATGGGTACGTCGGTACCGACGGAGCCTGCGCGGGAACGCTCCCCAGCTTTCCAAAAAAGGAAAGCTTTTGGGATCATCCCACAGCTCATGCGCGCTGCCTTCCCGCCTTTCCAACCACCTCTCTCCAGTTCTTCTTTTCCGCGGAGCCAGCAGGTCGTGTTCCTGTCACCGTTGAAGAAGTTCTTTGTTTTATTTTATTTCTTTGGTTGCGCGTCTGCCTTCTCCGACGTCAGACCGGTACCGCCGTTCTTTCTTTCTTTTCTTAAAAAAAAAAAAAGAACATATTTTTCCCTCACTTAGTGTGTTTTTTCCTTTTTGGGCCTTGTGCCTCACGAAACCTTTCCTCATGGAAAAACTAGCCTCCGGGTTTAAAAAATGCACTAAGTGCAGCGGTACTATTTCTGTTACCGACACCCATGAATGGTGTCTCAAATGTTTGGGTCCTGATCACTCCATTTTGGTTTGTTCGTCCTGCTCCTTGATGTCCAAACGAGGTTTACAGAACCGAGCAGCCAAGCTCCATGTTCTGTTTCCCTCTGATGCAGCTTCAGTGGCATCGACGTCTTCCAGGGCTGCTTCTTCCTCCCATGGATCTCAGGTAACCAAACATAAAACCAGCCGGTCATTGAAGGGTAGATCTCCTTCCAAGCATCGAGATGCCTCCGGGCTTG
Source organism: Ichthyophis bannanicus (assembly GCA_033557465.1). NCBI lineage: Eukaryota > Metazoa > Chordata > Amphibia > Gymnophiona > Ichthyophiidae > Ichthyophis > Ichthyophis bannanicus. The sequence continues at coordinate 13,624,267 of CM066034.1, forward strand.
CCCTCGAGGATCCTGCACCGGCAAAACTACCCCGGCGGGAAGCTCCGACTTCCAAAGCTCCACCTATGGGGTTACAGGTTGACATCGATGGCACGGCCTCGACCGATCACCTGTTAGAATGCTCTGGGGTACCGGCACAACCTTCCGGTACCGAATTCCAGGCATTCATGGCGTCGATGGATCAGAATGTTCTATCCATGCAGCAGGCTATCACGGCCTTCATTCAAGCTGTGACGCCACTGATACCACAACAAATTCCGTTGTCGGTATCAGCCCAGGTACCGGCACCAATGCCGATACCAGAATCGACTGCATCGCCATCGGCCATGGTGTCGACTGCAGCGGTTCCCTGCCTAGGGATGCCCATCGGTACCGAACCGGTACCGATAACGCCCGATGTTGATACCGCTCGGTACGCGTATCGAGCTTTGAAAGAGCACCCTGACAGTCGATACTTTGATTCCTCCGAAGATTCTGATGCATCGGAGGCGTCTGCTGAAGTATCCATAGCCCTTCCTGAAGAGCCGCCTTCTCCAAAAAGAAGAATGTCTCCTCCAGAAGACTTGTCTTTTCAAGACTTCATAAGAGAAGTGGCTAAAGGGCTTTCTATTTCAGTAACCTCTGAATCAGAGCCTAGAGCTAAAAAATTAGATATTTTAGGTTATCCCAAGGCTCCTAAGGAGGCAGTCACCTTGCCAATTCATGAGATTCTTTATGATCACATGATTGACTTATGGGAGACTCCTCTCACTATCTCTCCTCATTCTCGTAGGTTGGACACCATGTACCGTGTCCCTCCTTGTCCTGGTTTTCATAAAACACAGCTTCCTCACCATTCTATTGTGGTGGAGCCAGCTATGAAAAAGATAAAGAGTGCAAAAAGACACTCCTCTGCTCCTCCAGGAAGAGAATGCAGGACCTTGGATGCTTTTGGTAGGAAAATCTTCCAAGCCAGTATGCTCATTGCCAGAATCAACTCCTATAGTATCTATATGGGGATGTTTCTGAAAGAAGTTGCAGATAAAGCTACACACTTTCCTCCCTTTTCTTCCAGAGGATAAAAGGGAAGAATTTCTTATTTGGCTTAAGCATACTCAAGATATTTCAAAGTTTTCCAACCGTGCAGCTTTTGACTCCTTTGAGGGTGCCAGCAGAGCTTCGGCCATTGCCATAGCTGCACGCAGAATTGCTTGGCTCCAAGCTTCTGATCTAGAATCTTGGGTCCAGGATGGCTTGGGAAATCTTCCTTGTACAGGAGAAAACCTGTTTGGCAAAGATTGGCAAATAAAAGCCACTCAAATGGATGCAGAAAATTCTGCTTTGGATAGACTTTCAAAGTCAACCTCCATTCCTGCCAAGAAAAAACCTTTCAAGAAATCTTTTTTCCTCAAGAAAGGCAGATTCCATCCTGCTTCTGGCCAGCAATCTTCTACAGGTCGTTCTGCTGCTAAGCGTCAGCAACCTAAGCAAGCCAGGCCTAAGCCTACAGGGGCTGCTGCAACTCAGCAGACCCAGCCTCCTCAGGGCTTTTGACTTGATGCTAGAGAACTTAGCCTTTCTGGCTCTGAAACAGCCAGAGCCTCTCACCATTCCAGGAAGGTTAGCTCACTTTGCATCCAGATGGGAGCAAATTACAACAGAGCAGTGGACCCTCTCCATCATAAGGGAGGGGTACAAACTTCATTTCTCAAACCTTCCTCCTCACACCATGGTGAGACATTTCAATTCTCCAACATCTCTCCTTGACCTTCTAGGTCAGGAGGTGTCTGCCCTTCTTGCCCAAGGGGCAATAGAAGAGGTACCTCTTCTTCAACAAGGGTCAGGGTTTTACTCCCCCTACTTTCTAATCCCAAAGAAAACAGGGGGCTACAGACCCATATTAGATCTCAGAGAATTGAACAAGTTTCTATGCAAGGAGAAATTCAAGATGCTTTCTCTGGGCACTCTCCTTCCATACCTTCAGAGTCAGGATTGGCTTTGTTCTCTAGATCTCAAGGATGCGTACACCCATGTCCTCATCCATCCATCTCTCAGAAGGTTCCTCAGTTTCCTTTTCCAAGGGAAGCATTACCAATACAGGGTGCTCCCTTTCGGTCTGGCCTCTGCTCCAAGAGTGTTCACCAAATGCATGGCAGTAGTAGCTGCATTTCTACGCACTCTGGGGATATTTGTATTCCCATACCTGGACGACTGGCTCAACCGAGCTCCATCTCAGTCAGAGGCCCAGACTGCCCTGGACTGCACAAGGCGCATTCTGCAGTATCTGGGACTTGTGGTAAATCTCCCAAAGTCCCAGCTCAGCCCTACTCAGTCCCTAGAGTTCATAGGGGCCTGGCTAGATACTACCACTGCAAGGGCCTATTTTCCTCAGGCCCGTTGCCTACACCTAGTGCAGTTAGCTTCCCAGATTCAGTCAAAGAGCCATTTAACTGCCCGGGAGATGCTACAACTGCTAGGCCACATGGCATCCACAGTGCATGTGGTCCCCTATGCTTGCCTTCACATGAGAGCAGCTCAATGGACTTTGTCCACCCAGTGGACTCAAGCTTCAGGTGGTTTGACAGACAAAATAGCAACCTCCAGGCGCCTCTTTTGGTCTCTACAATGGTGGAAGTCCACCCAAAATCTGTTGCTGGGGTCCCCCTTTCAACAGTTGTTGCCCCAAGCAACTCTCACAACAGATGCCTCCCCAACAGGTTGGGGAGCTCATCTACAAGATCTCTCCACTCAGGGCACTTGGTCTCCACAGGAGACCTCTCTACATATCAACCACTTGGAGCTCCAAGCAGTTTTTCTAGCTCTCAAGGTCTTCCATACCCTGCTCAGCTACAAGACAGTCCTCATTCATACGGACAATCAGGTAGCCATGTTTTACATAAACAAGCAAGGAGGAACTGGCTCTCTGTCGCTTTGCAACGAAGCTTTAAGATTGTGGGCCTTCGCCAGAGAGCATCAGATCCATCTCCTGGCCGTATACCTTCCAGGAATCCAAAACTCTTGGGCAGACAGACTCAGTCGAGTTCTGCTTCCACACGAATGGCCCCTGCACATGGACCAGGTACTCAGAATCTTTCAAGAGTGGGGAACCCCGGACATAGACCTCTTTGCAAGTCCGTGGAATGCCAAACTTCCCCGGTTCTGTTCCAGAATTCCGTGTCAGGGAGTTCAGGCCAAGGATGCCTTCCTCCTTCACTGGGGTCAAGACTTCCTGTATGCCTTTCCACCCATTCCCTTAATTCCCAAGACTCTATTCAAGCTCCAGAGGGATCAAGGATCTATGATCCTCATAGCTCCACGCTGGCCACGCCAAGTGTGGTACCCTCTACTTCTGCATCTCTCTCAAGCTCCCTCCCTAGACTTGGGAGCTGCTCCAGACCTCCTGTCCCAGGAGGAGGGGACTTTGTGGCACCCAAACCCCAAGTCCCTTCACCTCAGAGCTTGGTTGCTGAAGGCTTAGACCTTCAAGGTTGGAATTTTTCTCAGCAGGTGAAGGATATCCTCCATGCTTCCAGAAAACCTTCTACTAGACGTTCCTATGCTTTTTAAATGGAAAAGGTTTTCCATTTGGTGTGCTGAGAAGGGTCTTGACCCTCTAGCACTACCTTTGAATTCTCTATTGGAATATCTCCTGCATCTCTCCAATGCAGGCCTTAAGACGAATTCAGTAAGAGTCCATTTGAGTGCTATTGCAGCATCCCTTAAGCCTCTCAATGGACAGCCTATTTCCTCTCATCCTCTTATTGCAAGATTCATGAGAGGCCTAACTTTAACTAAACCTCTCATTAGGCCTCCTCCAGTGGCATGGGACTTAAATCTGGTTCTTGGTCAGCTTATGAAGCCACCTTTTGAACCCTTAGCCACCACCTCCTTGAAATTTCTTTCCTGGAAAGTTATTTTCCTCATTGCAGTCACATCAGCTCGCCGCATCAGTGAGCTACAGGCCTTGGTGGCTAATCCTCCTTATACAAGGTTTCATCATGATAAGGTAGTCCTCAGGACCAATCCACACTTTATGCCTAAAGTGGTCTCACCTTTTCATCTGAACCAAGAAGTATATTTACCTGTCTTCTTTCCAGGTCCTCATGCATCAAATGCAGAAAGGAATCTTCATACCCTGGATTGTAAAAGGGCTCTTGCCTTTTACTTACAAAGGACTCAGCAACATAGAAGGTCTTCCCAACTCTTTGTTGCTTTTGATCCTTCTCATTTAGGACTTCCAGTCTCTAAAAGGACACTGTCCACTTGGATTGCTCAGTGTATTTCTTTCGCCTACCAGAGTAAGAACCTTTCTCTGGAAGGCCATGTCACAGCTCACAATGTGAGGGCCATGGCAACTTCTATGGCTCATCTAAATTCTTTGTCCATCGACCAGATCTGTCGAGCAGCCACATGGGCCTCGGTTCATACATTCACGGCCCATTATTGTTTGGACAAGGACTCCCGCCGGGATGCCTTGTTTGGTCAGGCTGTCCTAAAACACCTGTTCCATACTTGAACAACTCCTACCCTTCATCCCTGTTTAGATGCCTGAGATCCAAGGGGGAGGTAGGGCCCTTCTCAGGGTCTACAACCCTGGGGATCTCCCCGGCATCTCTAGCTGGGGAGTCCCCATATGTGAAGACTCATTCCTGCTTGTTCCTGGAGATAGCACAGTTACTTACCTGTAACAGGTGATCTCTGGGAACAGCAGGAATAAGTCTTCACAACCCACCCACCTCCCCAAGAGTTGTATCTTCTATCTCTCTTTCCTTTCCTCTCTCTCTCTTTTTGTCTCAGCTCTGAAACTCGAACTGGAGAGAGGCGGTTGGAAAGGCGGGAAGGCAGCGCGCAGGCACTGTGGGATGCTCCCAAAAGCTTTCCTTTTTTGGAAAGCTGGGGAGCGTTCCCGCGCAGGCTCCGTCGGTACCGACGTACCCATATGTGAAGACTTATTCCTACTGTTCCCAGAGATCACCTGTTACAAGTAAGTAACTGTGCTTTCTCTTATTAGTCTTAAATAGGTTACACTGTAGCTTCATTGCATGTCCCCTAGTCTTTCTATATTTTGATGGCGTGAACATTCAAACTACGTTTATCCGTTCCACTCCATTCATTAATTTATAGCCCTCTATCATATCTCCCCTCAGCGTCTCTTTTCCTGCTTAAAGAGCCATAACCTTTCTTGGCCGCCGCTGCACACTGAGTGGAAGGTTTCAGCATGTTATCCACGTTGACTCTAAATCTTTTTCCTGAGTGGTAGTTCCTAATGTGGAACCTTGCATCGTGTAACCATAGTTTGTGGTGTTCTTTCCTAGGTGCATAACTTTGCACTTGTCCACATTAAATTTAATCTGACATTTGGATGACCAGCCTTCCAATTTATCAAGGTCCTCTTGCAATTTTTAATAGTCCTCATGAGTTTTAAGAACTTTGAATAATTTTGTGTCATCTGCGAATTTGATTATCTCACTCGTTCCCATTTCCAGGTCATTTACGAATGTTAAAAAGCAGCAGACCCAGCACAGATCCCTGGGGTACTCCACCTTTCTGCATTGGGAAAATCATCCACAAGAGTATACTGCGTCCTATCCCATAAATGTTTAATTTTGTCAGGAGTCTCTCATGAGGGATCTTATTAAAGGCTTTCTGAAAATTCAGATAAGCTATATCAACCAAGTCACCTTTGTCTACCTATTTATTTACACCTTCAAAAAAACATAAGAGATTAGTAAGACAAGAACTTTCTTGGCTAAAGCCATGTTGGCTGTCTGCCATTAAGCCATGACTATCTACATGTTCAGTAATTTTGTTCTTTATAATGGCTTCTACCATTTTTCCCAGTACTAACGTCAGGCTCATCGGTCTTTAGTTTCCCGGATCACCCCTGGAACCATTTTTTAAAAAATTGGCGTTACATTGGCCATACTCCAATCTTCAGGTATTGCAGATGATTTTAATGATAGTTCACAGATTACTAATAGGTCTGCAATCTCATATTTCAGTTCTTTCAACACCCTTGGATGTATACCATCTGGTCCAGGAGATTTGCTACTCTTCAGTTATTCAAATAGCTGTAATACATCTTCCTGGTGTATTGATATTTCTTTCAATTCTTCTGCAGCATCGCTTCTAAATACCATTTCAGTCATGGGTAACATTCCCTACATCTTCCTCGATAAAGACCGAAGCAAAGAATTCATTCAGTCTCTCCGCTATGGCCTTGTCCCCTCTTAGTGCCCCTTTTACCCCTCTATCATCTAATAGTCCAGCTGACTCTCTTACAGGTTTTTTTCTACGAATGTACTTGTAAAAGTCTTTATTATGCGTTTTTGCTTCCACAGCAAGCTTTTTCTCAAATTCTCTCTTTGCCTGCCTTATCAATGCCCTGCATCTAACTTGCCAGTGCTTATGTTTCCAATTTTTGTCATTTGGCTCCTTTTTCCATTTCCTGAAAGTTGCTTTTTTGGCAACAACAGCTTCTCTGACCTCTCCTTTAAGCCATGCTGGCAGGTTTTTGGACATCCTTCCACTTCTCTTAAAGCATGGGATGCAGCTGGTCTGGGCTTCCAAGATAGTATTTTTAAACACCACCCATGCTTGATGTAAATTTTTAACCTTTGCAACTGCTCCTTTTAGTTTTTTCTTAACTATTTTTCTTATTTTCTCATAGTCTCCCTTTTGAAAGTTGAAAGGTAGTAGTGTGGATTTCCTTGCCGTCCTTCCTCCGTTTATTAAATCAAACATGATCATGTGGTCAGTCATACTGGCAGTCAGGAGTGGAGAGTTTTTGACATTTCTTGATCTCATGAAGGCATATTTACGCATCCCCATCCGTCCAGATCACCAGCGATTTCTCAGCTATGCAGTGCCAATGGGGCATTTCCTGTTTCGGGCTTAGCCATTCGGACTTGCAAAGGCTTCTCATGCCTTCACCAAGGTCATGGTGGTCATAGTGGCGGCGCTGTGCCAGGAAGGGATCTTGGTGCACCCCTACCTCAATGACTGGCTGATTTGAGCAAAATCCAAGGATGAGAGTGAACGAGCAATGGCGAGAGTAGTAGAGTTCCTGCAGAGTCTTGGCTGTGTGATCAATGGGGCCAAGAGTTGTCTAGTGTCATCCCAGCAGCTCGAGTATCTGGGAGCGTGCTTCGACACCTACTTAGGGATAGTTTTTCTTCCGAGGCATCAGGCTCAGGGGCTGCGTTGGTTGGTGCGGCAGTTCCTAAGGATGTCTGAACAGATCGCCTGGCATTATCTGCAAGTGCTGGGAACCATGGCATCGATGCTCGAGCCCTGGGCCAGAGCACACATGCGCCCCTTGCAGAGGGTGTTACTCCGCCAATGGTCCCACCAAAAGCATCCTTTATTGCAGAGACTCCCCTGTCCTTGAGTGACCAGGAGAGCGTTCAGGTGGTGGCTTCTCCCAGAAAATTTGGAGGAGGGCTTGCCCCTCTATTCTCCACGGTGAATCCCTCTAATGACAGATGCCAGCCTGACTGGCTGGGGGGGGGGGGGGTCCCACTGTGAAGGGCACATTGCTCTAGGACTTTGGAGCCCACAGGAAGTCCCTTGGTCGATCAACAGGCTAGAGATGAGGCGTTGGCTCTGGTGCTGCGGAGCTTCAGTCCCTGGTTGCAGGGGAAGGCGGTCTGGGTCTTCTCAGACTGCCTACATCAACCGCCAGGGAGGCACGGGCAGTGTGGCTTTGGAGAAAGAAGCCGAAATGCTTCTGTCATGGGCAGAAAGCCATCTTCAAGTATTGTCGGCAGCAAACATGGTGAGCGTCGACAATGTGACAGCGGACTACCTCAGTCGGGTGCGAGTCTACCTGGGTGAGTGGGTGCTCTGCCAGGAAGTGTTCTTGCAGGTGGTGCGCAGATGGGGGCACACCAATCATGGATCTAATGGCAATGTTAGAGACGGCCAAAGCAAGTCAGCTTTTCAGCAGGAGAAGAGAACGAATGTCGGAAGGTCTGGACACCCTGGTGCAGAAGTGGCCTGAGGAAGGGCTACTCTGTTTTCCCTCTGTGGACACTCATAGGCAGGATCGTTCAGCAGATTGAACTCACTAGAGGTTGGTAATTCTGATCACCACAGATTGGCCAAGGCGCCCATAGTACGCTGATATGGCGGAGCGGCCATGGAGACTGCTGGTGCGAGAGGATCTCTTGAGTCAGGGGCCAGTACGCATGCCTCAGGTTGATTGATTCTCGCTTATAGCATGGCTCTTGTAAGGGTGCATTTGAAGAAAGGCTCCTTGGGGCCAGTCATCACCATATTGCTGAAGGCCCGGAAGAGGTCCATGTCCCTATTGTACATCCACATGTGGTGCATTTTTGAGGCGTGGTGTGAGGAAAGTCAGTGTCGTCCGTCCTCGTCTACAGTGCCGGATATCTTAGCATTTTTGCAGACCGGTTTTGATAAGGGCTTGACCGCCAGTTCCCTGGAGGTGCAAGTGGCATCGATTTCCTCCTATCGAGGTAGGGTCCAGGGAGTGGTGTTATGTTGTTAGGTTCACACCTGGATGTGATGTGGTTCCTGAAGACCATGGGTCGCCTCCGGCTGCCGAAGTGGTCAGTGGTGTCACCCTGGGACCTCAATTTGGTGTTAACTGCCCTTACAGGGGTGCCCTTTGAGCTGTTGGGTGTTATTGAACAACTTGATCTTTAAGATCGTTTTCTTGGTTGCGATCTGCTCAGCACGGAGAATTTCAGAGCTTCAAGCCTTATCTTGTCAGGAGCCTTTCCTTTTTATCTCAAAGGAGAGGGTAATTCTTCATCCGTTGTCTTTGTTTTTGCCTAAGATAGTATAGGCTTTTCATTTGAACTAGCTAGTGGCCCTACCGGTTCTAGGAAGTGCGGGGGGTGAGGCTGAGGATCCGCAGTTTTGACTCTTGGATGTTTGGATGGTGCTGCGGCGTTATTTGGAAGAGGACAGCTTTTGTTTCGTAGATCAGATCACCTGTTCGTACTTTTTGGGGGGCCACACAAGGGAGAAGCAACGGCCAAGGCATCTATTTCATGTTGTATCAGGGAAGCCATCGCATCGGCATACATTTTGAAGGGAAAAGCAGTGCTGGCAGGATTGCAGGCACATTACACACGCGCAGGCCACCTCTTGGGTGGAGTACGGTTTGGTTCCACTTGTCGAGATCTGTAGGGCAGCCTTTCATACTTTTGCTAAGCATTATTGTCTGGATGTGCAGGCAGTAGGGGATGCCCGTCTTGGGTCAGGCCAGTTTCGCAGGTCCCTCCTGTGGATTAAACTGCTCTGTTACATCCCAGAAGTGCAGAACTAGACTGGAGGGACGATGAGGAAAGTTAAATTAGACCTTACCCTTTAATTAGCATTCCTTGAACTCCAGTTCCGGTTCCCTCCCTGATGGGCAATGCATGATAGTCTGTCTCGCAACCCCAGGCCTGAAGAATGGGCCATTAGTGGCTAGTGGTGTTGGGGGTCTTGAAGAGTGGAGGGGGCAAGGTGTCACAGCGACATCTGTTACGGCAGGGGTCACCAACCTGCGGCCCGCGAGGTCCCTTCGTGCGGCCCGCGAGGCTCTACCCCGGTGCGGCCCGCCAAGGATGCTGCTACAAGTACCGGCAAACTTCCTTTAGAGGCGGGACAATGCTGCACGGAGCCCGTCAAGACAGGAAGGGCTCCGCGATGATTTTACAAGCACAGCCGCGGTTCCCTAAGAGGCAGGGAGCCGCGGCTGCAGAAGAAGGGAGGGAGCTGACATGGAATAATTTTCAAAGCAGAAGTACAGGTATGAGCATTGTTTTTTTTCACGGGGGCGGGGGCGGGGAGAAGGGGGGTGCGGCCCGCGAGTCTACCGGTAGTCGGCTGTGCGGCCCGCGGCCCTCTGGAGGTTGGTGACCCCTGTGTTACGGTGACCAGGTTCAGCAAGAGTGCTGTTGGGCATTTGTGTTTTTGGTGATCAGTGGCTCTTTAGTGGCTTTGTTCCTCATGCAGTATACGAGGGGGGGGGGACATGGGAATCCCTTCTGTGGTGGGAGGGGGCTCAAGGTTTGTTTACTATTGACTATGTATTTGTTGCTCCTGTGAGTCTGCTTTGTCAGTAGGTTACTGGAGCTAGTAGGCGGTGCCAGCTGCTTAAGTACACTGTTGTCATTAAAAAGATGACATGCTCAGTCTCCAAGTTGCTGGAAGAGAAGCACAACCCAGAAGTGTGGGACTGGACTGGAGTTCCTCAAGGAATGCCAGTTAGCAGGTAAGGTCTAATTTAATTTTTTTCCCACTAGGTTCTTTATTTTCCCACTAGGATCTTTTATGCTTGGAGATTCCCTGCACTCACATTTGCTGATTACTATAAAACCTTTTCACTAAAAGCACAAGCAGCTGTGTTGTGAATGTTATATGGATATCTACTACTCTATAGCTTGATTTCTCCAGGACCAAGCAGGAAGTCAGTCCTCACTTATGGGTGACGTCGGCGCCGACGGAGCCCTCGCGGAGCAATTTTCCCCAGCTTTCAAAGAAAGCCTTTGGGAATTGCAGCGCGCATGCGCGGTCGTCTTCCCGCCCGAAGGTCCCATCTTAGCCAGTCTTCTTTTTTCCGCGGAGCCCTACAGACGTCCCCGTCTTGTCCCCGCGAAAAAGTTGATTTTCTTCTTTATTTTATCCTTTTTTCTTTCGGTTCGACGCCGATCGTTTTCCCGCCCGGACTCGCGACGCCGGTCTCGAGTCCTCTTACTTTTTTTCGGTTTTTCTGACTTAGTCAGCTTTCGTTTTCGTTTTTCCCTGGCAGCCCGGTCCTTTGACCTCGCAGGGGCCCTTTTTCCCCCGATGGCTGCCAGTGGGTTTAAGCGGTGTGGTCGGTGTGACCGAAATATGTCACTAACCGACACACACGACTTTTGCCTCCGCTGCCTGGGCCCGGATCATGAGGAACTGATCTGTGGGCCCTGCAGCAAACTGTCCTCAAAGGCGTTGAGAAGTCGGCGGCATCAGCGTGAGAGAATCTTCGCTGACCCCAGCCGTACCCGGACCTCGTCGGAGGCCTCCGTGTCGAAAGGCTCCAGCTCGGACCGTCGCCGGAGCTCCTCCGACCGGGGTTCTCCCTCCGGGGACCATCGTCGGAAGGAAAAACCCGCGAGGGCGGCGTCGGTGGACGCTCCTGGCTCCGCGAGGGCCAGGTCGCATAGCCCCGACAGCCGCCCCGGGTCCTTGGAGAAGGAACACATCCCGAAGCGACCTCGCCTGGAGTCGGAGATGCCTGCCCGGGTAAGTCCTGTGGTCCTTCTGGACTCGCCTCCGCGACAGCCGACGTCGGGCCCGACGCCGTCGGGGCCCGAGTCGGGGACTGCTGGGTCACCTGAGCTCGGATTCAGGTTGACGGCCTTGGAGAGCAGACTGTCTGCCTTCATGGACCAGCAGAGGGCACTGCTCGCTGGCTTCGCTGGCGTCGCAGCCCCGACCGCCGGGACGTCGACGTCCAAGTCGACCCCGGAGACCGAGCCGATCCTCGAGTCGATGAGAACTCGAGTCGATCCTCGGTCGAGGTCGCCCTCGGCCTCCCGTTCGGGACCGAGGTCGCCGACGCCGACTCCCTCGGCGTCGGGGCGGCTGGCGCCGCACCCTGCCCGGGCCGACCCCACCGAGTCCTCGTCGGAGTCGGTCTGGGAGTCTGAGGAGGAAGAGTCACCTGATTCTTTCCGGACTCGGTGTGTCCCATCGGACTCACCGGAGTCCGAGCCTCGGAAGCAGTCCCCCCCGGAGGATGCCCGGTTCTCGGACTTCGTTAGGGATATGGCCAAGGCTTTGGCCTTCCCTGCGGATCCCGAGGAGGAGCCTCGAGCCGAAGAGCTTGACGCCCTCCAGTATGACTCTCCCGCGAGGGAACACTTTACTGTGCCGGTTCCTCCTATGCTGGAACGACTACTCTTCCGCATGTGGGAGAGTCCGGCCTCCTCGCCGGTCCTGAGCAAGCGGGTCGATTCTATCTATCGGGTCCGCAAGAGCCCTGGCTTTCAAAAGGCACAGCTGCCACACCATTCCATGGTAGTGGAATCGGCCATGCATCGTCTTAAGAGCCAGAAGATGCACTCCTCGGTGCCTCCTGGAAGGGAGGCCTGTAACCTGGATGGCCTTGGCAAGAAGTGCTTCCAGGGCTCTATGCTCGCATGTCGTGTCCAGACTTACCAGCTATACATGGGCATGTATCTCCGGGATCTGGCTAAAGAGCTAGCCGGATTCTCCGCTGGTCTCTCCGAGGAGCCCTTGCGGAGGTTCCTAGCCTTGTCCACGGGCATTCGGGAATGCTCAAAGTTCATGTCCCGAGCAGCCTATGATGGCTTTGAAGCCTCGGCTCGAGTAGCCGCAGCCGGCATCGGTGCCCGCCGACAGGCTTGGCTTCAGTCGTCCGACCTTGAGCCCTGGGTACAGGACAAGTTGGTCGATGTCCCCTGCCGAGGCGAAAACCTCTTTGGCAAGCCCATGGCGGAAAAGGCTGCACAAATTGAGACTGAGACTCTCACCAGGACCAGGCTTTCTAGGAAGACCTCCGCCCCTTCCCAGAAAAAGAAGGGCTCGGGGAAAAAGTCCTTTTACCCGAGGAAGGCGGCTGCCTACAAACAATACCCCCATTATCAGGCCCCTGCAGCTCCCCAACAGGGCCAGCAGGCCAAGGGACGGGGTAACGGGTCCCGTAGGCAGCAAGCCCCCAAGCCTGCACCACCAGCCCCTGCTCAGCAGGGTGGGGGCTTTTGACTCGCTCAGCATAGCCTCTCCCCCCCCGCTGGTTCCCCCCAGCACCGGAGGCCGGCTGGTTCACTTCGCCCACAGGTGGTCCAGCATCACCGCAGATGCCTGGGTGCTTCAGGTCGTGCGAGAAGGCTACCTTCTCCACTTCCATCAGGTCCCTCCCTCCTATTTTCCGGGAGAGCCTCCGCGCCCCCCTCTGCACAGGGAGTTGCTCCTTCAGGAGTTAGCAGGTCTTCTGCAGGAACAGGCGGTGGAACCGGTGCCACACCACCTGAGAGGTCAAGGCTTCTATTCAAGGTATTTTCTGATACCAAAGAGAACAGGGGGCCTCAGACCCATCCTGGACTTGCGCAACCTCAACAAGTTCCTTGTGCGGGAGAAGTTCAAAATGCTTACCCTTGGAATCCTTCTGCCCTACCTCCAGCAGGGAGATTGGCTATGCTCCTTGGATCTAAAGGATGCCTACACGCACATCCTCATCCACCCAAGCCACCGCCAATACCTAAGGTTCGTGGTGGCGGGAAATCATTACCAGTACAGAGTACTGCCCTTTGGCCTGTCCTCCGCACCGCGAGTCTTCACAAAATGTCTCGCGGTCGTGGCGGCCCATCTCCGGCTTCACGGCCTCTATGTCTTTCCGTACCTCGACGACTGGCTCATCAGAGCAGCGTCCGCTCAGGAGGTCACCAACGCCACGTGCCGCACGGTGACTCTGCTGCAGCACTTGGGCTTTGTCATAAACTTCGCAAAGTCCACTTTGCTCCCCTCACAGGATCTCGAGTTCATCGGCGCAAGGCTGCACACTCCTCAGGCGCGAGCGTATCTACCGCTCGACAGGGCTCAGCGGCTCATGGACCTAGCCGACCGCTTTCGCAGCCAGACCCTGGTCTCCGCCAGGCGCTTCCTGAGACTGCTCGGCCATATGGCTTCCACCGTCCATGTGACCCCCAATGCCCGCCTGAATATGCGGTCTGCTCAATGGTGTCTCCGCCGGCAGTGGCGACAGGCCACGGGCGGCCTCGCAGACCTAGTGCGCGTTTCCGAGCCGCTGATCTCGTCTCTCCGGTGGTGGCTCCGGCAGCCGAACCTGACATTCGGTATGCCTTTCCAGTCACCTCAGCCGACCCGGGTGCTGACCACCGATGCATCCCTCCTGGGCTGGGGAGCGCATTGCCAAGAGGCGCGTACTCAGGGCCTCTGGACCACGTGGGAGTCTGCTCAGCAGATCAACTTCCTGGAGCTCCGGGCGATCCGCCTAGCTCTCAAGGCCTTCTCCCACCTGACTTCCCAACAGTCCGTCCTTGTCCAGACGGACAATCAAGTTGCCATGTTCTACGTGAACAAACAGGGGGGCACGGGCTCCTTTCTCCTCTGCCGGGAGGCTCAGAAGCTCTGCTCTTGGGCCGTCAGTCACGGCATTCTCCTCAAGGCAGTTTATCTCCCGGGCCAAGACAATTGCCTTGCGGACAAACTCAGCAGGGTCCTCCAGCCGCACGAGTGGCGTCTGGATCCCTTGGTAGTTCAGAAGCTCTTCCTCAAGTGGGGCCTCCCCACGATGGATCTCTTTGCCAGTCCTCGCAACCGGCAGCTTCCTCGCTTCTGCTCTCGTCAGCCACACCCCCTTCGGGTTGCGGCGGACGCTTTTCTGATCTCATGGTCGGGGAGCCTTCTGTACGCTTTCCCTCCCATCCCGCTGGTCTCTCGGACTCTTTTCAAGGTTCTCCGAGACAAAGCCTTTTTGATCCTGGTGGCCCCTCGCTGGCCCAGACAGCCGTGGTTTCCGCTCCTGCTGCAACTGGCGGTGGAGGGTCCGATCCCTCTGGGAGTACAACCGGATCTCCTCACTCAGGATCAGGGGTCCCTACTGCACCCCAACCTCAGGTCTCTCAACCTCATGGCCTGGCTGCTGAGAGGGTAGTCCTTGCTCCCCTTCTCCTACCGGCGGAGGTGGAGGAGGTCATCCTGGCTTCGCGACGCCCTTCTACCCGCAAATGCTACGCCCTTAAATGGCGTCGCTTTGCAGTCTGGTGTACCCAACAGTCGCAGGATCCCTTCTCCTGCCCGGTGTCGGTGGTCTTGCAGTACTTGCTACACCTCTCTAATCTGGGACTTAAGTCCAACTCCGTCAAAGTTCACCTCAGTGCTCTTTCGGCACATCATGTGCCGGTGGACGGTAGACCTCTCTCCAGCGACCCTCTCGTAGCGAGGTTTCTCCGAGGTCTTCTTCTACTTATACCACCTCTGCGCCCGCCAGCGCCGGACTGGGACCTGAATGTGGTTTTGCAGCGGATCACCTGTCCGCCTTTTGAACCTATGGCTACATGTTCTCTCCGTTTTCTGTCTTGGAAAACGCTGTTCTTGATAGCCCTCACTTCCGCTAGGCGCGTAAGTGAATTGCAGGCCCTCGTGTCTGATCCCCCCTACACTCGGTTCTACAAGAATAGGGTAGTCCTACGGACTCACCCAAAGTTTCTGCCTAAAGTGGTCTCCCCTTTTCACATCAATCAGGAGGTGGTACTTCCAACCTTCTTTCCCAGACCACACTCCAGCCGAGCTGAGACGGTCCTCCATACCCTGGACTGTAGAAGGGCATTGAACTTCTACCTTGACCGTACGCGGGAGCACCGTAAAGCTGCTCAGCTTTTTGTGTCTTTTGACCCCAATAAATTGGGGCTCCCGGTCTCCAAGCGTACTCTGTCCATCTGGGTTGCGGACTGTATCTCTTGGGCTTATGGGGCAGCCGGACTCTCCTTAGAAAGTCGAGTCACGGCTCATTGCGTTCGGGCAAAGGCCACGTCAGTGGCTTACCTCCGCTCTGTTCCGCTGGCAGACATCTGCCGGGCCGCTACTTGGTCTTCGAGCCAGACTTTTGCGGTCCATTACTGTCTCGAGAGGGAGTCCCGTAGGGACAGTGCTTTCGGACAGGCAGTCCTCCGTAATCTCTTTGAGGTCTGAGCAACTCCTACCCTCCATCCCGGATGTGGGCTACCGGTGGGTGATAATTCAGCGAAGATTCTATCCTTCTGTGCTGCTGAGCTAGAGGGAGCTCATTTTTGTGCTTAGGGTCTCCGGTAGCCTTGAGCTTGGGAGTCCCATAAGTGAGGACTGACTTCCTGCTTGGTCCTGGAGAAAGCGTAGTTACTCACCTGTAACAGGTGTTCTCCAGGAGCAGCAGGAATCAGTCCTCACTACCCTCCCTCCTCCCCTTGGAGTTGCAATCGTCTGCTTATGTTCTTTTTGCAAATTTTATGCTGTCTTTTTTAGCTATGTCATCTGACTGGCTAAGATGGCACCTTCGGGCGGGAAGACGACCGCGCATGCGCGCTGCAATTCCCAAAGGCTTTCTTTGAAAGCTGGGGAAAATTGCTCCGCGAGGGCTCCGTCGGCGCCGACGTCACCCATAAGTGAGGACTGATTCCTGCTGCTCCTGGAGAACACCTGTTACAGGTGAGTAACTACGCTAACACTGCTGCTTGAGAGCAGCATTGTACAGATATAAAATCCCATCTCTCATGTACTAATAACAGGAGCAATGCTATGACGTACTTAATTCAATAATAAAAGCAATTCAAATGAGGGGAATTAACATGTTTCTCATCCAATTAAGAGTTAAGCACGTTTCCTTTCCGTGGTTAATTTATCTTTTGTCTTCAGTAATGATATCTGCTTTTCTTGGGAGTGCAGGGGATGCCCTCAATGACAGCCATGCTGAAGTGGTGACGAAGAGAGGTTTTCAGAGGTGAGAATATGTTTAATTAGAATGATGGTTATGTATTTAAAAGTATTTTGGTGATTCATATGGGCCACATCGAGCTATGTAGAGAAGGAAGCTATTGGTTCATGCTGCCTCCTTAATTAGGGTTAGAACAGCATTATCACTGTCCTGGTTAACCAGGATAGTCTTTCTCTCTGCCTTAGATCCAGCCCAGCTGGAACTTGTCCAAACCCCGCTGTCTGCCATTTCTGATGCAGGAGATTGAAACCAAGGCCCTAGAGACTTTAATTCACACGTGCTAGGGATTTCCTCATCGCACCTCTGGTCCAGTCCAGATGCGTGGGTTATGTACTTCTACCAGCAGATAGAGACCGAGAACAAACTGATTTCATGATGTCACCACATAAGGGTCCTGTGTCATCCTCCTCTGATCATTATTTCTCGGTCTACAACAGATGGAAGTTGTTAAACCTGTGCAGTCTGGATTGAATTGGAAGGAGTGAAGATGATCAGATTGGGGCATGGTCGGAGGTGGCCAGCATTGGAGCCCTGGGGTGCCGACCCAGTGGTGCCGGGTCCCTCCCCCCTGCCCCGGGGTGCAGAACTTAATGGATCCGGGTCCTTCCCCCTTCCCACCCACCCTTTGACCCTCCCTCCCTCCCTCCCTCAAGAGAGTTTCTCAGGAAGCGTTATTGGGTTACCCTCGGAAGTGATGCCCACCCTTCCCTTTTTCTTCTCCTGCTGTGGGGACTGCAGCAACATCCCTAAGCCCTTAATTTGGGGAGGAAGTCAGGTAAACCAACCTCTAGGTATTTATTTAAAAGAGAAAAAAAATCCATAAAGGCTCTCTAAAGTGTGAGCAGGGCCTTGAAACTTAGCTAAATTTCCAGCCGAATGCTGCAGAGGCCGGGTAGACCTCATGCAGCTGATGTCCTCTTTGGTGGGGAGGCCGGTCCATGGAGATTAGGTCTTCACAGGCCTGGAGGGAGTTTCTGGTTTGTGGTAGGTCCACTGTGAACTTCACATTCGTGGGTTGAGGTGCAGCGGCAGAAGGGCATTGTAGTTTTATTTTGGTGGCAGTTAGATGCCTTCCAGCTGTGTTTTTTCAGTGGGAGTTTGCCTCTGTGCATATGGGAGTCTTGCTATTCTGTCCAGGGAACTGTTGTGGCAGTGGCTTTTTCACAGGGAGAAAAAAAATAGAGAGAGATACTTCCCAAGTCCATGGAAGGAGTGCCTGGTCGGCTGATTCAGTAGTGATTTGAAACACAAACGAATAAATGGGGTTTCCTGCATGTTGAGAGGGAACGTCTGCAGCACTGCAGTAAGAATCAACCGCTGCTGGGTGGGACAGATCTGACAGGCTGGTTAATGGTATTGTGGCATGAACAGCGGCTATTTTCTTTGGTTTCTCCGGAGTTAGTTTATTTATGAAATTTTTATACCACCTTATTAGCGGTTTACAAAGACCATAAACTTATATAGTGAACATGGATAACAGTATAGTAGTATAAACTTCTACAGAGAACAGTCTTGAAGGACTGCTACTTCTGGAGAGAAATCTTCAATTTGTAAGTATTTACTAATGGGAATTTTTCTAAATCTTTGGGGGGGGGGGGGAAGGAATTATTTAGATTAAAGCTGATTAATCTGTGTAAATTAGAATCCAGTGTATTTGTTAAATCAGTCAGGGTCTAGTATCAGCAAAGAGCTTTTAGTTAAACTGAAAGCTACCTGTTGAGCTTTTAATTTAAGTTTAAAACCCAGCAGAGCGCTTTCAGTTAATGTAAAACCCAGCAGAGAGCTTCTAGTTTAAATTTAATACTCAGTCAGGGCCTAGTATCAGCAAAGAGCTTTAATTTAAATCAAATCAGAGTATAACTTAGCATAGAAGGAAAAACAGGGTCAATATTCTTTGAGCAATAAATTGTTTCTAGAGACCTTTATAAAGAGGCCTTCTAGATAGGGGGCAAGAGACCTGTGAAATTGTTTTAAATAGGTGTTTAAAGCCAAGTGACAGATCAAAGGGGCATTTTGAAAGACTCCCTGTATCAAAGCAAAGACTGTGTGAATCGCCCAGGAAATTGATCTCAGATTACTGTAGAAGCTCAGGGCAAGGTACTGTGTAGTAGCCAGCTCTTAAGTCTTTTTTCCCTCCTCTCTCCCCGACTCCCACCCACCCCTGGGATAATTGTAGCTTTATAGGTGCTTAAATCTCTTAAAGGGAAGGAGGTGCCCATATTCACACTCGGGTGCAGCTGTTTATCCTCATCAGGCATACATTAAGGACCTGAGATTAATTTATTATTATTATTATTATTTATTTATTACAGGCTCTTATATACCGCACTATTTAGCATCAGCGCGGTTTACATTATAACAATAGACCTGAACAACAAACTGTTTGGTTTTACAGAGAACAGGTACGACAACTTGGATAAACATAGGGGAATTGTTAGCTGAAACTATTTATTTATTTATTTACATTCTCTTATATACCGCGCTATTCTGCATCAGTGCGGTTTACATTGAACAAACTGAAATTACATTGAACAGGGCATTATAACTTGGAGATAACTATTTTACAGGGAACATGGGCTATGGAGGGTTAAGTGGCTTGCCCAAGACCACAAGGAGCACCAGTGGGACTAGAAACCCCAGTCCTTCCGGCCCAAGGTTGCTGTCCTCTAGTGGGATTTGAAACCCCGACCTTCTGGCCTGAAGTACCTTGCCCCAACCACTAAGCCACTCCTCCACCATGCGAGTGGGACAGGCCTTGCGAACTCGAGGGCATACCCCTGAGTTATAATCTCGAGAATCGACTTGTCCGAGGTGATTTGGGCCCATTTACGGAAGTAGAACTGTAGTCGGCTGCCCACAGGAGGTCCCGCGGAATGGGCCCCGAGCCAGTCAGCGGGAGGACCTGGCGGTGCCTGCAAATTTGTTGGATGAGGAGAAATTGTCCCTACGACGGGCCTCCCAAAAGGACTGTGGCTTAGATCCCGTCTTAGCCGAGTAGGGGTTGGAACAGCCCACGTGGTAGCGGCATGACTCCCTGCCGTGCAATTTGCAAGCGGATGAGGATCCCTGTGCTGTCTGGGGACAGCGAGATCCTGACTTGGGCTTATCCTCTGGTAAATGCTGAGGTTTAACCTCGCCCAGATTCTTGATCAGCTTGTCAAGATCTTCCCAAACAAAAGCTTGCCCTTAAAGGGCAGCTTGGCCCAGCAGGCTTTGGAGGCGGCATCTGCATTCCAATGTTGGAGCCAAAGCCACCATCGAGCAACAGTAATGTGATGATGGATCGAGGTAATAAACGCAGCAGGATGTAGAAAGCATCCACCATGAATGCGGTGATGGTTTCTAAGTGGGCTAGTGCAGGGTCTTCCGGGAGCTGCTGAATCCAACACAGTAATGCCTGCACAGCCAAACTGCCACACCTGGAGGCCTGGAGCGCCAGGGAAAAAGAAGAAAAGATCATCTTTAGAAGGCCTTCGACCTTACGATCGACTTGGTCTTGAAGAGCCGTGCCACCCTAGACGGGAATGGTAGTATGCTTAGTGACAGCAGTCACTAAGGCATCCACCTTCAGAAAGCGCAGCCATCTGTCAAGGTCATCAGGGCTCCAAAGATAAGTGCGACCCAGATGACGACCAGAGCATAAGGAGGCTTCTGGAGAGCCCCACTCAATGTTGACCATCTGTTGCAACTCAGGAGGGAAGGGAAAGGCCTTTGCCAGTTTCCTGATACCCAGAATGATGGTATGCGCCTGACCAGTTGATCTTGGTCCGGCGCCTGAGGCTGTTGAGGCCTGAAAGGTGAAGAGCCTCCATAATCCACAAAATAAAGGCTGGGAACTCTTCTTTGCAAAACAGGTGTATGTCCTGCCCTTCCTCTCTCATTTCCGTCTCGCCCTCTGGGGGCAAATGCTCACCCTCCTCCCTATCTGAAGCTGAGTCTAGGGAGCGGGCATCAGAGAGGCATTCACCATCTTCCCCAACAGGGTGCCAGTCCGCTGAGGGTGCGGGAGTCGCTTTGGGTGCAGACGCATACAGATGGGAGGCCTTCTGAGGAAGAAGCATTGAGTCCCCTGGGGATGTAGGATCCCTTGGACTCACTGTGGCCTCAGAACGCCAGAGGTCCCATGCAGACCTGAAGAATTCCATGAAATGCAGATCAGAGGGAGCTGTATTTACATATGTATTTACATGTATATACAGTAGGTTTTATGTTCTTAGTTTGAGTTGGGTCCTGTAGAACAGGTGGTCAAAGTGGGGGACTGAACTGGAGTTCCTCAAAGAATTAATTAATCTTGAGGTGAACAAAGTCCATTAAGTGTATTAGGTATAGTTTTATTAGTATAAGTATCCCCAGCAAACAAAAGTAAGTAAACAACTTAAATACCTAAACACAACCTTAAAGCTAGGATGCAGACAGCAGTCCGGCAGCAAGATGGGGGGCTTTCCAGTCTTTTGCACTGAGTATCACATGTATGATTTTCTCCCAGTTGGTGAGGGATCTTAAGTGTGCACTAGGTACAAGAAGCTCTTTGCTCTCAGGAAACGAGTCCGATCTCTGGAAACTAGAGTAGCATACTTGGAGGACATAAGGAAGACAGAGAGGTACACAGATGAGACCTACAGAGACGTAGTACTGAAGTACCACCTCCAGTCTGGCAGTATCCCTATTGCCATGGAGGAGAGAGGTCACGTGGCAGGAGAGCATCACCCTGGTGTGGTAGGAAGTGATGTGTTGTAAAACTCTCTCACATGAGGAGGTTTCTCCAGGGTCATGTGCCCACGAGGGAAGGATTAGGATAGTCGTTACAGTTGGTGATTTGATCATTAGGCATGTAGATAGCTGGATGGCTGGTGGATGTGAGGATCGCCTGGTAACATGCCTGCCTGGTGTGAAGGTAGCAGATCTCACGCACCTCCTAGACAGGGTCTTAGATAGTGCTGGGGGAGTCTGCTGTCTTTGTACATGTTGGTACCAATGACATAGGAAAGTGTGGTAGAGCGGTTCTGGAGGCCAAATTTAGGCTTTTAGGTAGGAAGTTGAAATCCAGAACTTTCAGGGTAGCATTCTCCGAAATGCTTCCCGTTCCATGCGCAGGACCAAAAAGGCAGACAGGGGTCCAGAGTCTCAATGCGTGGATGAGATGATGGTGCAAGGAAGAGGGTTTTGGATTTGTTAGGAACTGGGGAACATTTTGGGGAAAGGAGGGGCTTTTCCGAAGGGATGGGCTCCACCTTAACCGGTTTGGAATCAGGCTGCTGCCATTGACCTTTAGAGAGGAGATATAGCAGCTTTTAAACTAGATAATAGGGGAAAGCTGACAGTCACCCAAGAGTGCATGGTTCAGAACAATGTATCCTTGAAGGATACTAGCAAAAGACTGTTGTTAAGGCATATCAACAGAGAAGT
The DNA here is from genome assembly GCA_033557465.1 of Ichthyophis bannanicus. NCBI lineage: Eukaryota > Metazoa > Chordata > Amphibia > Gymnophiona > Ichthyophiidae > Ichthyophis > Ichthyophis bannanicus. The sequence goes on from CM066034.1 coordinate 13,646,108, forward strand.
TTCAATAAAGACAAAAGTAACTCAAATGCCCTTAAATACAGAGCAGACAGAGCTTAAAGATTCCAGATTACCGATAACCAGATTAATATAAATAAACTACAGCCTCTTAAATGCTTTTATGCAAATGCTAGAAGTCTGAAAAATAAGATGGCAGAGTTAGAATATATAGCAGTAAATGAAAGGTTAGATATGATTGGTATCTCAGAGACATGGTGGAAGGAGGACAAACAATGGGACACTATCTGGGTACAAACTATATCGTAATGATAGAGCAGACCACCCATGCTTGATATAAATTTTTAACCTTTGCAACTGCTCCTTTTATTTTTTTTTCTTAATAATTTTTCTCATTTTCTCATAGTCTCCCTTCTGAAAGTTGAAAGGTAGTACTGTGGATTTCCTTGTCGTCCTTCCTCCATTTATTAAATCAAACGTGATCATGCTTTCAGTCATATTGGCAGTCAGGAGCAGAGAGTTCTTGACATTTCTCGATCTCACGGAGTCGTTTTTACACATCCCCATCCATCCAGATCACCAGCAGTTTCTCCGCTTTGTGGTGCCGATGGGGCATTTCCAGTTTCGGGCTTTGCCATTCGGACTTGCAGCGGCTTCTCATACAGATTCCACAATGCTTCTGTTGGGGCAAACAGTGGATTTCCCGGGTCCTCTCTAATAATTGTTTATGGATCTTTCCTCCAGGAACTTGTCCAAATCTCTTTTTTAAACCCAACTACACTAAAAATTTTTACTACATCCTTCGATAACAACTTCCAGAGTTTGCTTGCATTTTCAGTGAAAAAATATTTTGTCTTATTAGTCTTAAACGGATTACAATGTAGCTTCATTGCTTGTCTCCTAGTCTTTCTACTTTTTGATGGCGTAAACAATTGATCTACGTTTAACTGTTCCACTCCATTCATTAATTTATAGACCTCTATCATATCATTTTAAGAGAGTGGAGGAGTGGCCTAGTGGTTGGGGCAAGGTACTTCAGGCCGGAAGGTCGGGGGTTCAAATCCCACTAGAGGACAGCAACCTTGGGCCGGAAGGACTGGGGTTTCTAGTCCCACAGGTGCTCCTTGTGGTCTTGGGCAAGCCATTTAACCCTCCATAGCCCATGTTCCCTGTAAAAAAAAAATAGTTATCTCCAAGTTATAATGCCCTGTTCAATGTAATTTCAGTTTGTTCAATGTAAACCGCATTGATGCAGAATAGCGCGGTATATAAGAGAATGTAAATAAATAAATAAATAAAATAAGGGTGTTGGGGCCACTTGACAATAGTGATCATAGCATGATCACCTTTGATTTAATTAATATAAGAGGAATGGTAAGGAAATCCACCGTACTACTTTTTAACTTTCAAAAGGCAGACTATAATAAAATGAGGAAAATAGTTAAGAAAAAAACTAAAAGGAGCAGTTGCAAAGGTTAAAGACTTACATCAAGCTTGGGTGTTTAAAAATACTATTTTGGAAGCCCAGACCAGCTGTATTCCACGCTTTAAGAAAAGTGGAAGGAAGTCCAAAAAACTGCCAGCATGGTTTAAAGGTGATGTCAGAGGCTGTTGCCAAAAAAGCATCTTTTAGGAAATGGAAAAAAGAGCCAAACGATGAAAACGGGACATGGCACAAGCACTGCCAAGTTAAATGCAAGGCATTGATAAGGCAGGCAAAGAGAGAATTTGAGAAGAAGCTTGCTGTGGAAGCAAAAATGCATAATAAAGACTTTTTCAAGTACATTCGTAGCAAAAAAACCTATGAGAGTGTCAATTGGACCATTAGATGATAGAGGGGTAAAAGTTGCAGTAAGAGGGGACAAGGCTATAGCGGAGAGACTGAATTCTTTGCTTCGGTCTTTACTGAGAAGATGTAGGGATGTTACCCATGACTGAAGTGGTATTTAAAGGTGATACTGCTGAAGAATTGAAAGAAATATCGATACACTGGGAAGATGTATTACAACTATTTGATAAACTGAAGAGTAGCAAATCACCTGGACAGGATGGTATACATCCAAGAGAGTGTTGAAAGAACTGAAATATGAGATTGCAGACCTGCTATTAGTAATCTGTGCACTATCATTAAAATCATCTGTAATACCTGAAGATTGGAGGATCGCCAATGTAACACCCATTTTTAAAAAGGGTTCCAGGGGTGATCCAGAAAAATACAGACCGGTGAGCCTGACGTCAGTACCTGGAAAAATGGTAGAAACCATCATAAAGAACAAAATTACTCAGCATGTAGATAGTCATGGCCTAATGGGAGACAGCCAACATGGCTTTAGACAAGGAAGATCTTGTCTTACTAATCTGTTATGGTTTATTTTTGAAGGTGTGAATAAACAGGTAGAAAAAGGTGAGTTGGTAAATATAGTGTATGTGGACTTTCGTAAAGCCTTTGACAAGGTCCCTCATCAGAGACTTTTGGAAAAACTGAAATGTCATGGGATAGGAGGTATTGTGGATCAGGAACTGGTTAAAAGAAAGCAGAGGGTAGGGCTAAATGTCCAATTTTCCCAATGGAAAAAGGTGAATAGTGGAGTACCCCAGGATCTGTGCTGGGTCCGCTGCTTTTTAACATATTCATAAATGACCTACACATTAGAGGCGTAGCCTAGTGGTTGGGGCAAGGTACCACAGGCCGGAAGGTAGGTGGTTCAAATCCCACTAGAGGACAGCAACCTTGGGCCGGAAGGACTGGGGTTTCTAGTCCCACAGGTGCTCCTTGTGGTCTTTGGCAAGCCACTTAACCCTCCATTGCCCATGTTCCCTGTAAGTATTAGTGTATGTGTGTCATATCCCCTCGTGTTAAATGTATCCCCCAACCGCTTTGACCCAATGAAAAGCAGGATATAAATGCAGCTAAATAAATAGATAAATAAAATTAGGAACCACCATCCAGGAAAAAGATTTAGGTATCATCGTGGATAACATGTTAAAACCCTCCGCCCAGTGTGCAGCGGCGGCCAAGAGAGCAAATAGAATGCTAGGTATCATAAGAAAAGGAATGGAAAATAAACCCAAAGGATATTATAATGCCTCTGTATTGTTCCATAGTGCGACCGCACATTGAGTATTGTGTACAATTCTTATCGCCATATCTTTAAAAAGGATATAGCGTTATTAGAAAAGGTACAGAGAAGAGCCACCAAAATGGTAAAGGAGATGGAAGGATACCCCTACGAAGAGAGGCTAAAAAGATTAGGGCTCTTCAACCTGGAAAAGAGACAGCTGATGGGAGATATGATAGAGGTCTATAAATTAATGAATAGAATGGAACGGGTAAGCATACATCGATTGTTTACATCATCAGAATATAGAAAGACTAGGGGATATGCAAAGAAGCTACAGGGTAAACTATTTAAGACAAATAAGAGAAAATATTTTTTCACTCAATGTGTAATCAAACTCTGGAATTTGTTACCAGAGGATGTAGTAAAAGCTGTTAGTGTTGTTGTTAAGTGCCATTTATCACTGCTTGACCCATTACAAGTATTGAGGAACTTGTGTCTTTTGGGGAGACTACTAGGTACTTATGACCTAGATTGACCACTGTTGGACGTTGATCTGACCCAGCATGGCATATCTTATGTTCTTCTGTAGGTGGTAGAGAGGAGGACAGTATCTGAATTCAAAGAAGCATGGGACAAACACAGAGGATCTCTAAAGAAAAAAAGGGGAATGTTCTAGTGGCTGATATGAAAGGACAGACTAGATAGCCATGTGGTCTTTTTCCGTCATCATGTTTCTATTTTTCTTAATTGATTCTGAGAACTATAAATAAGTAGATGTGGATTCATAAAGCCAAGAAGGACTGGAAGATAATGGTCAAGCCGCTGCCAGTTCTATTTAAGCATGGCGATGACAAAGCAGAGCAACCTGGTGGGAGGCAGCAATTTAGATATCCCTCCTCCCCATGTGACCCTTGTATTGAATATCTGGGGTTAAGGGTCGGCGCAGACGGCTATGCGTAGTAATGGTGCATAGCCGTCAAAATTCAGTATCGGGCTTGAGATTTCTTATCTGCCTGGTAGGTCAATAGTAAGGGGATGAAAATGAGCGCCTCCCTCAGATATCTGTGATGGCTGACATAACAGGGACTTTGGAGTAAAATTGAGGAAGATTCCCTCAAAGGAAATGATAGCAAAAAACAATAGTAGGTAAATGCAAACATGGCCTTGAATCATGAGGGTAGACAGTGCTTTACCAGTATTTCAGCACTGAAGTGCCAACTGATGCCGCTAAGCAGCTGCAGGAGGGCTTTCAGGTCCATACAGTAGGTGAAGACTGGCGCTGGACTGAGAACCTTCTGGAATGTTAAGGTAACTTTCTGAAGGAGTAGGAAGAGGGTCTAGTGTTCATAGGGTTGGGGAAGTTGGCCTTTAAAGAGGATCTGGGACTTCTTGATGAATGGCTGAAATTTGGGACCTTGAGTGTGTTTGATCTAGTTCAGGGAGGCCAAGGCTAAGAACAAGCATGTTTGGTCTGCAGGTGGCTTGGGAAGGTGTATTCAGGATCTGAACTGAGGGGTTTTGGCCTTCTGGACTAGGAGTATTATTGAGTTGGAAGGTGAAATCCCCTCTGTAATTGGCCTTTTCACTTTGGGCTAGTTAGGAAGGGAAATTTTCAGAGGCAGTTTATAGCTTTTTGAGAGAAACTGCATTCTGCTAATCTTTACATGTTATTGAGGTGATTTTGTGATGTGTATGTATGTTAAAATATAAATGGTTTACTCTTGTGAAACAGGCTTATGCAGAGAACTCGCTTTCTTAGAACTTCCTGCACTATGTGCAGGTGAAGGTATGAGTCTGGATTTTGGGTATGTGGAGAAGTATATCCAAGCTATTCAGAGGCCCTCGTGAGGGAGGGGAGTAGTGTTTCTCTGCATACTCCATAAAATACAAGCACATGTGTATGAATTAAGATAGGATTTTACACTTGCTGTTTAGCAAGCACTAAATGGATGAACACATTTTCTGTGGGGTAATTTAAAGGAGAGAGTTTGCATTTACTTTTCCTTTGCAAATTGGCATGCCTTAGAGTTTGTATACACTGGACGATCAGAACATGTAATGCAACCTGCAACAGAACTCTAGCTAATTGAGAGACAGACGTGCATCAAATGTGCATTCTCTGAAACAAGCTGCACACAGTGTGATCCACTTCGTTCGCGAGCACATACTAATCAGGGAAATGCTCCAAACAGCGTCCCAACTGGCGCTGCGCATCCCTTTGTGTTCACGGCAAAAGCAGACAAAGTTTGTATCTAAATGAGCACAAAGTAAATGCACGTAGTGTGCATGCAAAATACTGGTGAGCATTTGCAAACAGGTACCAATTAGAGAAATACGTTGCAGACTAGGTTGCATTGCCTGTTGCATTGCACTAGTGTATATACAGCCTTACACGTACGCTTGCAACACGAGTTGAGCTGCATGTTATAAAACTGCCCTCTGCATACAGGCCAATGAAATGGCAATTTAGCATCTTTTAACATTTTTTGTTTGTATTTTGGTGCATAGGTCCCAGTGTCTGACAGAATCTTATATTTTAGAGTTGTAAGCCAAAGTTTCAATACATCTGGTTTTCATTTGCCAGATATCTCTATCATCAGATTTCACTGGCAGCTTCACACAGACAGGACTCTATTTTCATACCTGGAGCTGAATCTGGGAAATGGCAACTGAAACCAGCCATTTCCTTTGTGTTTTTCACCAGCCATACCCCATGTGAGTAGTTCTCGTCTCTTAAATGTTCTCTCTCATGTTCGCTTAAGAGTGCTTCACAGCTTTTGGTATTTTCATTTTTGAATTTTCTGCCTTACCCAGATTAATAATACACCAAACTATTAATATTACAAGAATACTCCTTTATGCTCATTATTCCTGAGGGAATTTTGCACAAAAATTTAAATTCTACCAAATTCTTCATAGCTTTGGGAGTAATTTTCTAAAGTTATTTCAATGCATGTGACTATAAATGTATGTAAAACGGCTTCATAAAACGAGCTCAGGAGTACGCATTGGTATGAATGCATGGACTCTTTATTGTAGTCTTTCCTGGGGTGCATTCTGGGCAGAATATTGCATTGATTATGACATATGTTAATGTCTATGCACCCTCGCATATGCTATACATCTCAAGCAGGTGTTAAGTCTGTGCTATTGCTGCTGGATTACCCGCTTTATTTGTATCTTCTCTTTTTGTGCAGTATTCCCCCGTTATAAGGCCTGACCAATCCCCCAGTTTTTTTTCTTCCCCAGCAATATCGCTTCCAGGTTATACCCTTCCCCACTTTTTCTTGCCCAACTGAGCTTTGGTTCAGTCCCCAGTCTTTGTTCTTTCTGCAGAGTGGACACCACCTCAGCTTTCCCCCTCTTTCACGTAGTTCTTTCCCAGCCCTTACCCTACCCTTGCCCCTCTTGCTCTGTTCTCCTGTTCCTTCTCTCCCCCCCCCCATGGTTCTGTGTCCATAAGGTGTGTCTCTCACTCCCAGTTTGCTCTGCCTCCCTTCCCCGGGTCATACAGCCCCCAGCTTGCTCTGACCCCTCTCCCCAACAGCATGCACTTCCAGCTTTATCCAGGATCCTCTCCTCCCTCACTGCACACAGTCCCAACTTGCTCTGGCCCTCTCCATTTTTGATGTACACCCTCCAGCTTGCGCTATCCTCCCTTTCCCAATCACATGGGAAAAGGAAGAGGCAAGTGGCTGTGTATATGCTGGAAATGATGAACCCAATGTTTATGCATACTACGTGGCTCAGTCATGCTCAAGCCAGCAGAGGAAGAGAAAGTGGTCCAATGTGATGCTGCTTGGTCCTCCTCTTACCATGGGATCAGGAGGAGGTGTCCATGCAAGATGTTGGGGGGGGGTGGGTGGAAGCAAGGGGATTAGAGAACCACTTTTTTTTCCCCCAACACCTCTTTCCTATCTCCAGGAACAAGCAGGAATGAGTCTTCACATATGGGTACGTCGGTACCGACGGAGCCTGCGTGGGAACGCTCCCCAGCATCCCAAAAAAGGAAAGCTTTTGGGAGCATCCCACAGCGCCTGCGCGCTGTCTTCTCGCCTTTCCTAACCGCCTTTCTCCAGTTCTTCTTTTCTGTTCCTGTCACCGCTGAAGAAGTTCTTTGTTTTATTTTATTTCTTTGGTCGCGCGTCTGCCTTCTTCGACGTCGGACCGGTACCGCCGGTCTTTTCTTTCTTTTTCTTCAAAAAAAAAAAAAAAAGATACTTTCCGTTCCACTTCAGTGCATTTTTTTCTTCGTTGGGCCTTGGGCCTAACAGAAAATTCCTCATGGAAAAGCCCGCCTCCGGGTTTAAAAAATGCACTAAGTGCAGCGGTACCATCTCTGTTACCGACACCCATGACTGGTGTCTTAAGTGTTTGGGTCCTGACCATTCCATCACGGATTGTCTGTCCTGCTCCATGATGTCTAAAAGAGGTTTACAGAACCGAGCAGCCAAGCTCAGTACACTGTTTCCCTCTGATGCAGCTTCGGTGGCATCGACGTCTTCCAGGGCTGCTTCTTCCTCCTATGGATCTCAGGTAACCAAACATAAGTCCAGCCGGTTCTCAAAGGGTAGATCTCCCTCTAAGCATCGAGATGCCTCCGGGCTTGCCCTCGAGGATCCTGCACCGGCAAAAGTACCCCGGCGGGAAGCTCCGGCTTCCAAAGCTCCTCCTATGGGGTCACAGGTTGACATCAATGGCACGGCCTCGACCGATCACCTATTGCAATGTTCTGGGGTACCAGTGGAATCCGCCGGTACCGACCTCCAGACATTCATGGCGTCGATGGATCAGAATGTTCTGACCATGCAGCGTGCCATTACGGCATTCATACAAGCTGCAACGCCGCTGGTACTGCAACAAGCTTCGTTGTCGGTACCGGCTCCGATATCGGTTCCGGTGCCAGTACCGGTTGCATCGCCATCGGCTTCGGTGTTGACTGCAATGGTACCCTGTCCAATGATGCCTATCTGTACCGATCCGGTACTGATGACTCCCGATGTCGATACCACCCGATATGCGTATCGGGCTTTACAGGAGCATCCAGACAGGCGATACATCGATTCCTCCGAAGACTCTGATGCATCGGAGGCCTCTGTCGAAGCATCGGTACTTCTTCCTCAGGAGCCGCCTTCTCCAAAAAGAAGAATGTCCCCTCCAGAAGTCTTTTCAAGACTTCATAAGGGAAGTGGCCAAGGGGCTTTCTATCTCAGTAGCCCCTGAGACAGAGCCTAAAGCCAAAAAATTGGATATTTTGCAATATCCCAAGGCTCCTAAAGAAGCAGCCACTTTGCCAGTTCGTGAGATCCTTTATGACCACATGATAGGCATATGGGAGACTCCTCTCACCATCTCTTCTCATTCTCGTAGGTTGGATACCATGTATCGTGTCCCTCCTTGTCCTGGATTTCATAAAACAGCTTCCTCACCATTCTATTGTGGTGGAGTCTGCTATGAAAAAGTTAGAGTGCAAAGAGGCACTCATCTGCTCCTCCAGGAAGAGAATGTAGAACCTTAGATGCTTTTGGCAGGAAAGTTTTCCAGGCCAGTATGCTTGTTGCCAGAATCAACTCCTATAGTCTCTATATGGGGATGTTTCTGAAGGAAGTTACAGATCATCTGCAAACTTTCCTCCCTTTTCTTCCAGAAGATAAAAGGGAAGACTTTCTTACCTGGCTTAAGCATGCCCAGGATGTTTCCAAATTTTCTAACCGTGCAGCCTTTGACTCTTTTGAGGGGGCCAGCAGAGCCTCGGCCATTGCCATAGGTGCACGCAGAATTGCTTGGTTACAAGCTTCTGATTTGGAACCCTGGGTCCAAGATGGATTAGGAAATCTTCCTTGTACAGGTGAAAACCTGTTTGGCAAAGATTGGCAAGCAAAGGCCACTCAAATGGATGCAGAAAATTCTGCTTTGGATAGGCTTTCAAAGTCTACCTCTAATCCTGTCCAGAAGAGGTTGTTCAAAAAGGCATATTTTCCCAAGAAGGGAAGATATTATCCTGTTTATGGTCAACAGACATCTTCTGCAGGTCGTTTTGCTGCAAAGCGTCAACAACCTAAACAGGCCAAGCCTAAGGCTGCAAGGACTACTGTAGCCCAACAGCCTCAGCCTCCTCAGGGGCTTTGACTTGCAGCTAGAGAACTTAGCCTTTCTGGCTCTAAAAGACCCAGAGCCTCTCACCATTCCAGGAAGGTTAGCTCACTTTGCTCCCAGATGGGAGCAAATCACAGCAGAGCAGTGGACCCTTTCCATCATAAGGGAGGGGTACAAACTTCATTTCTCAAACCTTCCTCCTTACACCATGGTGAGACAGTTCAATTCTCCAACATCTCTTCTCGACCTTCTGGGTCAGGAGATTTCTACCCTTCTTGCCCAAGGGGCAATAGAAGAAGTACCTCTTCTTCAACAGGGCTCAGGGTTCTACTCCCCCCTACTTTCTAATTCCAAAGAAAACAGGGGGCTACAGACCCATATTAGATCTCAGAGACTTGAACAAATTCCTATGCAAGGAGAAATTCAAGATGATTTCTCTAGGTACTCTCCTTCCATTCCTTCAGAGTCAGGATTGGCTTTTGTCTCTAGATCTCAAGGATGCGTATACCCATATACTTATCCATCCAGCACACAGAAGGTTCCTTCGGTTCCTTTATCTGGGAAAGCACTACCAATACAGGGTGCTTCCTTTTGGTCTGGCCTCTGCTCCAAGAGTGTTCACAAAATGCATGGCAGTAATAGCTGCATTTCTACGCACTCTGGGAATATTCGTATTCCCATATCTGGACGACTGGCTCATCCGAGCTTCATCCCAGTCAGAGGCTCAGACTTCCCTAGCCTGCACAGTGCGTGTTCTGCAGTATCTGGGACTGGCGATAAACATTCCAAAGTCCCAACTCACCCCTACTCAGTCTCTAGAGTTCATAGGGGCCTTGCTGGATACTGCTTAGTGCAGTTAGCCTCTCAGATTCAGTTAAAAACCCATCTAACTGCTCGAGAGATGTTACAACTGCTAGGCCACATGGCATCCACTGTGCATGTGGTCCCTTATGCTCGCCTTCACATGAGGGCAGCTCAATGGACTTTGTCCACCCAGTGGACCCAGGCATCAGGGGGTCTGTCAGACAAAATAGCAACCTCCAGGCGCCTTTTTTGGTCTCTCCAGTGGTGGAAGTCCACTCAAAATCTGTTGCTGGGGTCCCCCTTCCAACAATTGTTACCCCAAGCAATCCTTACAACAGCTGCCTCTCCAAAGGGTTGGGGAGCTCATCTTCAAGACCTCTCCACCCAGGGCATTTGGTCTCCACAGGAGACCTCCCTACATATCAACATCTTAGAGCTCAGAGCAATCTTCTTAGCTCTCAGAGTCTTCCATACCCTGCTCAGCTACAAGACAGTCCTCATTCACACGGACAACCAAGTAGCCATGTTCTATGTGAACAAGCAGGGAGGGACTGGCTCTCTGTCACTTTGCAACGAAGTTCTGAGATTGTGGGCCTTCGCCAGAGAGCATCAAATTCATCTTCTGGCAGTATACCTTCCAGGAGTTCAAAACTCTTGGGCAGACAGACTCAGTCGAGTTCTGCTTCCACATGAATGGTCCCTTCATATGGACCAGATAGTCAGAATCTTTCGAATTTGGGGAACCCCGGACATAGACCTCTTTGCAAGTCCGTGGAATACCAAACTTCCCCGATTCTGTTCCAGAATTCCGTGTCAGGGAGTTCAGGCCAGGGATGCCTTCCTCCTTCATTGGGGTCAAGACTTCCTGTTCGCCTTTCCACCCATTCCCCTAATTCCCAAGACCCTGTTCAAGCTTCAGAGAGATTGAGGGACTATGATCCTCATAGCTCCATGTTGGCCACGCCAAGTGTGGTACCCTCTACTTCTGCATCTCTCTCAAGCTCCCTCCCTGGACTTGGGGTTTGCTCCAGATCTCCTGTCTCAGGAGGGGGGAACGTTGTGGCACCCAAACCCCCCCAATCTCTCCATCTCAGGGCTTGGTTGCTGAAGGCTTAGACCTTCAAGATTGGCATCTTTCTCAGCAAGTAAGGGATATCCTTCATGCTTCCAGAAAGCCTTCTACTAGACGTTCCTATGCTTTTAAATGGAAAAGGTTTACCATTTGGTGTGCTGAGAAGGGTATTAACCCTCTAGCAATACCTTTGAATTCTTTACTAGAGTATCTCCTGCATCTTTCCCATGCAGGCCTCAAAACGAATTCAGTAAGGGTCCATTTGTGTGCTATTGCAGCATCCCTCAAGCCTCTCAATGGACAACCTGTCTCCTCTCATCCTCTTATTGCAAGATTCATGAGAGGCCTTCTTTTAACTAAACCTCCCATTAGACCACCTCCAGTGGCATGGGACTTGAATCTGGTTCTTGGTCAGCTCATGAAGCCACCCTTTGAATCCTTAGCCACTACCTCCTTGAAACTTCTTTCCTGGAAGGTTATCTTTCTTATTGCAGTCACCTCAGCTCGCCGGCTCAGTGAACTGCAGGCCTTAGTGACTAATCCACCTTATACAAAGTTCCATCATGATAAGGTCCTTAGCACCAATCCACACTTTATGCCTAAAGTGGTCTCACCTTTTCATCTTAATCAAGAGGTGTATTTACCTGTCTTTTTTCCAGGTCCTCGTGCATCAACTGCAGAGAGGAATCTTCATACCCTGGATTGTAAGAGAGCTCTTGCTTTTTACTTACAAAGGACACAGCAACATAGAAAGTCTTCTCAACTCTTTGTTGCTTTGATCCCTCTCATTTGGGACTTCCAGTCTCTAAGAGGACACTGTCCAATTGGATTGCTCAGTGTATTTATTTCGCCTACCAGAGTAAGAACCTTTCTTTGGAGGGCCATGTCACAGCTCATAATGTGAAGGCCATGGCCACCTCTATGGCTCATCTAAATTCTGTGTCCATCGACCAGATCTGTCGAGCGGCCACCTGGGCCTCGGTTCATGCCTTCACAGCCCATTACTGTTTGGACAAGGACTCCCGCCGGGATGCCTTGTTTGGTCAGGCTGTTCTCAAACACCTGTTCCATGCTTAATCAACTCCTACCCTCCATCCCTGATTGGATGCCTGAGATCCATGGGAGGAGGTAGAGCCCTTCTCAGGGTCTCACAACCTTGGGGATCTCCCAGGCATCTCTAGCTGGGGAGTCCCCATATGTGAAAACTCATTCCTGCTTGTTCCTGGAGATAGCACAGTTACTTACCTGTAACAGGTGATCTCTGGGAACAGCAGGAATAAGTCTTCACAACCCACCCACCTCCCCTAGGAGTTGTATCTCTCTATCTATCTTTCCTTTCCTCTCTCTCTCTCTGTCTCAGCTTTAAAACTCGAACTGGAGAGAGGCGGTTAGGAAAGGCGGGAAGGCAGCGCGCAGGCGCTGTGGGATGCTCCCAAAAGCTTTCCTTTTTTGGGACGCTGGGGAGCGTTCCCGCGCAGGCTCCGTCGGTACCGACGTACCCATATGTGAAGACTTATTCCTGCTGTTCCCAGAGATCACCTGTTACAGGTAAGTAACTGTGCTGTCCCGCAGGTACAAAAATAAAGGCCTCTGATTGTTTGTTTGATATCTGTAACATTATGTTCTTATTTATCTGGACATCATGAGACTCTCTTCTAATATTTATATACTTTGATAGTGTTCTACATGATGAAGTACTTTCCAAACTGACTGAATATCTATTGAATTACTATCCTTTCCTCCATGCGGTTTCTCTCTTCTTAGGTGGTGATGCTTCTATTATTCCAGTCACAGAACATGAAATCCATCTGAACCGTGCCCCTTATCTCTGCATGCAGAACAGAGAGCTCACTAACCAGAGGATGACAGAAAATAACAAACGAAAGATGGACCACGTGACAGACTGCTGTCTCACCAAGAGAGTGAAGCAAGCACAAACAGATCATGACACACGAGAAACAGCGACTTCTGGAAAACAGGAAGCTGAAGAACATCAACCTAGCAAAGCAATGACAGCTGTCCAGCGAACTGATGCTATGCTGCCAAAAGTGGTGGATGTCTGTAGGACTGGAGCAAAGTGTGTGCCAGGCGAGGGTCAGGACCCACACAGTGCTGGTGTTAATTATCACTCTGTTGGATTATTACGAGTAAAGCCAGGGCGAGGAGACCGAACTCTCTCTATGTCGTGCAGTGATAAAATGGCTCGCTGGAATGTGCTGGGGTCTCAGGGTGCCCTCCTTATGCATTTCCTGCAGTCGCCATTGTACTTCTCAGCAGTTGTGGTTGGAAAGTGCCCTTACAACCAAGAATCCATGAAACGAGCACTTATTGACAGGTAAAATGCACCTGTTGAGCCATGGAAGATTTCTAAGTGGTAACAAAATGTAAGCCTCTGTATATTTTTGATTTATGCTATCACATGTGGCATATCTCTAACCATCGAGAACTTCTAAGCAGATGTTGTTTATTGCATTCTGTATCTTTATGCCACTGACCTTTCCTTTATCAAGGATGAAATAAATGATTAAATCTTGGTGTGCTTTTTTTTTTTTTTTTACACCCACTTTGCAGGTGCCGAGATATCGTAAACATGCCTGATGGTTTCAGGGTTCAGGAGCTGAAAATTGTACAGTCGAATTTGCAGTTTACACATAGTCGTCTTGCTGTCACTACCTCCCATGGCAGTGAGAAAGAGAAACGTACGCCTTGTGGTGCAGGTGAGCTCTAGGGAGAGATGTTTTCAGTAACAGAGGGAGTCGGAAATAAGCTGTATTGCTACTTAGAGACAGTGATTCTCTGGGAATGAGTTTATAAACTTGTTCCTGTTCAATGTAATGACCTGACTTTTGTTCATTGTCGGTTACCTTTTTGTTTTATGTAAACCGCGCTGATCGCAAATAGTGCGGTATATAAGAAATGTAAATAAATAAATAAATAAATAAACCTAAGTAGTATTGCCAGAACATTGGAATGGGTAATCTCCAGGAACAAGCAGGAATGAGTCTTCACATATGGGTACGTCGGTTCCGACGGAGCCTGCATGGGAATGCTCCCCAGCATCCAATCAGAAAGCTTTTGGGAGCATCCCTCACGCCTGCGCACTGCCTTCCCGCCTTTTCCACTGCCTCTCCTCAGTTTTCGTTTTTCCGCGGAGCCGGAAGGACTTCCTCCTGTCACCGCAGAAATTTTTTTCTTTAAATTCTTTATTCTTGTTTTCTTGTGGTCGCGGCTGTTTTTCCCGCCGCCACCGGTACCGCCGGTGGGTTTTTCTTTTCTTTTTCTTAAACTCAGGGAAATTTTTCCCTCAGTTCTGTCTTAAATTTTTTGGGCCTGCAAGGCCTCTCCATCATGGAGCCTTCTTCTCCTAAGAAGTGCCTTCACTGTGGAAGCACAGTTTTCTTTTTAGACTCCAATGCCTGGTGTCTAACCTGTTTGGGTCCTGACCCTTTTTCCCCTGAACAATCAGGCTGCAAAACTGTGAGAAGAACTTCCCTCTTTCGAGTTTCCCTCGATACCGTTTTCCCTCCCGGAGTGAGGGCACCGGCCTTTTCTTCTCTACAGGATCAGGTAACCCACAAACAGTCAGTTAAGACTAGCCAATCCTTGAGTGGTAGGTCTCATGCCAAGCATGATGACGGCTCCGGCCTTGCCCTCAAGACCCCATTGGCATTAAAACCCCGTCGGGAGTCTCCGGGCTCCAAAGCATTTCAGGGGTTTCAGGTTGTTCCTGGGGCTCACCCCTCACAGAACATACCTGAGCCATGCTCGGTGGTGGCATCCGCTTCGAGCGGTACCGATACCCCGGCATCGGCACCGGTGTTGAGTGATCCACTCTTCACCAGGGATCGTCATCTGGCGTCCTCGGTACCTTCGGGACCGATCGATACGACCCAGATCGACTTTCCTGTATCGACAACATCGCCGATACCACCACCGATGTCGGTACCCTCTAGAGACATGCATTGATGGACTCGCTCCCTTCGATGCCGAGTCTGGAATCGATATCTAGTCTAGATGACTGGGTACCGACGCGTCTTGGAACCGACCCTTATCGTTTCTGTATACGCAGTACCGAGGATATTCACCAAGCGTTTCTGGTTGCCTCGGTACCGCTTGAGCAGCCTCCGATGACTGCTTCGATGGCGTTACCGTCTCCGATTCCGACTCGGCTACCGGTATCGGTATCGATGTCGGTTCCTGCAGTTACATCGGCACCATCGATCCTTTCTATGCCTAGTTTGGAATCGATACCTGGCATGGACGATGCAGTACTGACTGCCTCAAATCGTGACTGCCAGTACCACTATCCATCTAGTGGGGTTCTTTTTCTGCACCAGACCAGTACATCCTCTGGTGCTCAGGCTGCTCCTTCAACCTCAGCCTACCCCGGGATAGTTCCCATTGGAGATCCCTCTTTTCAGAAATTTCTCCTTGACATGGCAACATTTCTTGCTATTCCTATCCCTGGCTGTGATCCTACTCGAGGCTCTCCTGCAGAAAAGGAAAATATAATGCTTCCTTTACATCATTCTTTGCAGGATCTCCTTCTGAGAATATGGGAAACACCTTTAAGGGTTCCCTCACCTTCTACAGCAACTGATGTTCTGTATCAGGTGCCCCCCTCTCCAGGGTTTCAAAAAATTCAACTTCCCCATCATTCCATTGTAGCGGAATCAGCAATGAGGAAGGTAAAAAGCAAGAAGAAGTATTCTTCTTATCCGCCAGGTCGTGCATCTAAAACACTTGATGCCTTTGGGCGTCAAGCCTTCCAAACATCTATGCTGGCATCAAGGATTCTCTTATATTTTTTATATGAGTCTATCTCTCCAGGAGGTCACAAAGAAATTATCTCTTTTGACTCCTTTTCTATCAGAGTCTAAGGCTGCAGACTATTCCTTACTTCTTAGTCATAGCCAGAATCTCTCTTGGTTTCTTTCTCGTGCTTCTCTAGACTCTTTTGAGTCTGTTAGCAGATCCTCTGCTATTGCCATAGGAGCACGTCGTAGAGCCTGGCTCCAGGCTTCAGACTTGAGCAGATGGGCACAACACACACTGGGTAATGCTCCTTGTACTGGAGAAAATCTCTTCAATAAGGAGGCTTTACGTCAGGTTGCTCATTGCTCCACTGACTTCCCTGGTTCTGGAAACCATCCTAAGCCTTCTTTTTCCCCAGGACGTAGGAAATGTCCTACCAAACCTTCTTTCCCTAAGAAAAGAAGGTTTCACTCTTCTCCTGCCCATCATCCAGATGTACCCAAGCAGAGGACACCTCATCCTGGTCTGAAGAATCCAAACTCTAACCAGTCTGAGCATATCCAGCAACCATAGGTTCCTGAAGGTTGCAACCTACAGTTAACCTCTTCTTAGCAGAAGTTTGTTCACTGTTTTTTTCTTTAAAGCTCTACACATGGCTTCCTTTCTTCAGGATGTACTGAGCTGTCAGGATATTCTTGTCTATGGGTTACAGATTTCTCCTCTTCTTCCTACCAAGAAGAGAAGTTAACTACTATCCCATGATAGTTTCTGTCCCAACATGAACATTTTTTTCTTCAGCTGACTCACCATATGGTAAGTCACCCTTCAGTTCCTGTTTTTCTACCCTCTCACCCAGGTTTTCTCCTGAATGAGTGGTACCATACTGTACACCTTTCATTCCAGTGTAGAGTTTTTTCTTTGAATAAATTCTCTGGACAGCTTATCAGACAGGGACAGGTCCATTTCCTCTCCCTTTGTCTGTTCTCTCTGTGTTTCACAAGAAGATTCCCTCTGCTGTCTCCTTCAGTTGCTGTTCATGCAGGAGTTCCAGTGATTGGTCTACTGGTACTTTCCCACAAGTTTCCAGTCTGTCTAGCATTAGTAGTGGTTCCAAGATAGTCCTCATCAATCTTGGATAATCCTACTCACTTCAGGCTTCTTACATTATCTTCTTTCTGGCCATCTCCATTTCCTTGGATTTGGCAACACAGCTGACCTACAGTCAGTTTTATCTCCTAATTCTCCTGCATAATGCTCTCTGCAATCTTCAGAGAAGCTTTCTACTATGGGCCCTTGCTAGAGAGCATTGAACTTTGTCTCTGATGGCTATTCCATATAGTAAGAAAGGCTTATCAGTCATTTTACATGACTGTGAGGGTTCTCCACACCCTCTTGTCTCCTGTTATAATACAGGGTATAAGCTTTTTCTGCGTGAATGTCCAAGGAGTTTCCCAATCCTGCAGGAATATGCTCTTTTTTCCTTACAGCTTGACCTCATGCTATCCTACTCCTCATGGACAGCACATATTCTACTAGTAACGCATGATACCCCTGTGTCCCTCCAGTGGGTCATCCTGGTATCTCCCTCTATGCGTTTTCTGTCCATTTATCATGTCAGAGTTCTACAGAACTCACGACTTGCTCTCTACAGACTGATATTATCCTCTGTTTTTTCACACAACCATCCTGGTTATTTCACTGGATAGCATTCCCGCACCCTCTTATCCCGGAGGAATAGATTCTCTATATATCTTCAAGTAGGTTCCACCTTCTTGTTATTAGATGAATCTTTCTCCTTCACACCTCTCATGTGAATGTTCTTATGGGGCTTAGTTGCAGACATGTATCTTCAAACTTACATATTCATGTATGTCTATATCTCTATATATTTCTATACATACAGATGTCTGTAAGCTGTCTGTGCATGGGTTATGCCCCTATATATATATATATATATATATATATATATATATATATATATATATATATATATATATATATATATATATATTAGGGAGATAGTATGTAATACATATCTACCTATAAAAAGCATCTCGACAGATACATATATAGAGGGATATATATATATGTATATATATGTGTGTGTATATATATATATATATATATATATATGTGTGTGTATATATATAATTCTCAGAACAGACAGGGGAAGACGACGGAAATACACCTGGAACATCTTAAAATGCAGCCACCTCTGCTTTCTCCGGTGGTTCACTCGTATCAACATTCACTAATACAAACAATTCATTTTTCAATTTATGTGCCATTCGCTGCCACCAACTAAACACTAGCCCTTCATGAGCATCGCATATTCTGTGTCTAGTCTGCAAAGCACATTTCAGATAACAAAGCTTATCTACAGAAAATGTTCCTTCCAAAGGAAACATTATTATTAGTCAGTGCATGCCAGTGCACAACATAATTAGTAGCCCTATTTCCATATTGTTCACGCATACAATAAGAAGGGCTACCTTTCTGAAGAGCTAAACCCATAGCTTCAACATGCCATTCACACAATTGAGACCACACCTGTTCACCTAACAGATTGCTCATTGCTGGCACCAGATAATACTCACAAACACCTTCCCTCCTTGTCAGGAATGTTGAAATCTGTAGATGAGTCATGGCACCAACTGAAGAGCTTACTTAACTCTCTCCTCACCAGTAACCTCACTGGGTTCTTGAAGCTACAAATAACTACATTCACAAACAATGGGAAGGTTATCAAGACAGCAATAAATACAACACAGTTCTATAGAAAAATACACCAAAGCTTTGTGGAGAGAAAC